>JARHVA010002145.1:2200000-2785696 GCA_037957365.1 Torreya grandis | reverse complement strand
GATCACATCTCCATTACATTCACATTATCCAAATTTTGGCAATAACTCTGATATGGTATTAGAGCCACTCTAGTAATCGTGTGTTTGGTTATGCTATTAGTTTATTCTAAAATTCTTACTTTGCTTCCTTAGTAGTTTTTTTTTGTTTAACTCCGTTGTATCTGAGAGTTTTGGTAGAGATTTTTGAAAGCTCATGCAAATCCATACAAAAACTTGTTCAAAAAATTACTTCTGAGTTAGAATTTTCCAAGACATCTTGTTTAGATCTGTTGTGGCTTCAGCAAGGTAGTAGAATTCTTTTTTTTTGTCACTCTACAAGAAAATGATAGATCTCTGCAAATTGGATGTTGAAGGGGATAACTTTGTTGCAAGCTTCTGGGTGCCATTGTTGTGTGTAGGGAGAAACATCACTCCACACAATCAGTCTAAGCACAACACTCCACTCAGACTATTCCAAAATGCCACGCCAAGTAGCAACAACATCCTTTCTATAGCAGCATCCTTTCTATAGCCACGCCATCAGCTGTATGGCATCCAACATCTAGCAAAATTAGAACTTTTTTTTTGAAAATGGCACCTTATTCTAGTCCTTTTCTACTATTGTGCATTAAATTTTGTAGTCAATAACCTTTCCTTGCCTAGCAAATTAGAACTGCACCCTTTTTTCTTGGTAAGAGAATTTTGCCAGCACTTTTTTTAAAAATGGCGCCCCTTCCTTGCTTGGCGTCCCATGTGGCAACTTGAACTGGGCATTGGTAATTGCTTTTTAAAATGTTTTCTACATTTATTCACTTTAAAATGTCATTTAGTATGCTGGAAAACAAGTAAGTTGAAAACATTTTTAAAAAGGGCAATTTATAGGTTTTAAAAAAAACTTGTATCTTCAACCCACGAAGATGAAGGGTGAGGCCCAGGTTTGAAGGAGGTCAATTCCACCTCACACAAACCTCCTTTGGATTTCTCATTCCGTGCTAAATCCAATGAGTGGTTGGAAGGCCACTTTCTCTCTCAAAACAAACATTTTTTTAATGTTTTAGTGCTTTTTTTTGCAAAAACACTAGTTTATGAGAAAATTGAACCTTTAATATCTTGCAAATGGTAGCTTGAATTTGTGTACCATTTTTTGTAAAAGTGTTTTTAATTAAATTCTCCATATTTTAGGATTTTTATTTATTAAAAATTCACTAGTTTATAAAGTGCCTAAAATTTGGGTCTCTCGAGACACATTTTCGGCTGAGTCCGATGTCTTGTTTACTTATAGTCTTGCACTAATTGCTCTAAGATGCATTCTTGGCTGAGCCCAATGCCTTTTGAGCATACACTTAAATATTTTGGGGGGGCTCAATATTTGGGGGGGGGGGGGGGTTGTGATTGTTTTTCATAACTTGCAAATCTTTGCTTTCATTATCCTTTCTGCATAATTTCACAACTTGCAATCAACAAAACTTCACCTAAATTCAGCTTAAAATTGATTATTTTCAACTTAAACCCCTAAAACCCTTCAAATATCATGAATGGAAGGTTAAAATGTCAATCATTCTTAGAAGAAAAGGGTTGTATAGGATCACCATGGGTACTGAAGTAAAACCCAACACTAATGTTGAAAATGTCAAGTGGTACAATCATAGTGATGAAGCCTATGGATTATTGAGCTTGTCTATGTCTCCAGAACTTCTCTTCCATTTAGAAAACTCTAAGACTCACAAATAAATATGGGACACCTTAGAACTCTTATTTGGTAAGCTTGATGAGATGAGAGGACATGAGCTTGAAAATGAACTCATAAGTCTAAGTCCTAGCAACTTTGACGCCTTACAAGACTTCTTCACTAAGTTAAGGCCCTTAGATTGCAATTGAAAGAATGTAGGATAGAGAAAAAAGATGATCAACTCATCCTTTCTATTCTCTCAAAGTTAGGTCCAAGTTATTTAGTCTTTGTCTCCACTTTCCATGCCACAAAAAGTGCCTTTGGCACTACATGTAAAATGCCTTATTTGTATTCATTCATTACCGACTGGACTAGGGAGCAAGATAAGCTAATTCAAATGGTCACAATGAAGTCTACTCAACCCTAAGATTTGATAGCTAGAAATGGTAAGGATAAGACTTCAACAAAGGAGAAGAAGAAAAAGAATAAGGACCAGGAGAAGAAGAAAGAAAACAACAATCCTACCAAAAACAACACTGAGTCTTTCTCCTCCAATGCTAAACCTAAGAAGGAGAAGGTTAAGTGTGCCTATTGTAAAAATTCAAGGCATGATGAACACAAATGCATGAAGAAACAAATAGATCACCTAAATCATCTTCTAGAGAAGCACAACATAGGTGTTCTTGAGTCCATCAAGTAGAATTCATCTACCCAAAATTCTACTAAGGCAAAAGGCAAGGGTAAGGAGAAAGAAAAGGGAAAGGCCTTTATAGCTACTACAACTTCTACATCATCATGGGTCATTGATTTTGGTGCTTCTCACCACATGGGCTCTTCACTATTTGAGTTTTCATCTTTAGAGCCCTGTAACATGACTTTAATTAGTTTGGGTGATGACACATCAGTTTTTGTTGCAGGGAGAGGGTCAGTTGAAATGGAAGGAAGAACATTCAATAATGTTCTAAGTGTTCCTTCTCTTTCAACCAATCTCCTATCAGTGTACCAAATCACTCACATTGATCGGGGCATGAGAGTTGAGTTTTCACCAAATTCAGTGGCTATCAGGGAGTTGCATAGTGATACTACAATGGCAGTGGGTAGGGTAGATCACCAAGCAAGGTTATACACCTTTTCACATTTTGCATTAGATTCTTGTCCAATAGCATTTTTGACTCATTTAGATGGAGTTAGCAAATTATGGCATGAGCGGTTTGGCCACCTTAACTACCGCTACCTTTAACAACTTTGCAAAAATGACATGGTCATTGGCTTTCCTCATGTCCAATTCTTAAAAGGACTTTGCGAGGGGTGCTCCCTTGGGAAGTATCCCAAAGAAAAATTTGGCAAAGGCAAAGCTTAGAGGGCTTTAAAACCTTTGGAGTTAGTCCATAGTGATGTATTGGGACCCTTTGCTAAACCCTCTTTCACAAGGGCTAAGTACATCCTCACTTTCATTGATGATTTCTCTAGGTACACTTGGATATATTTTCTCAAACAAAAGTCTGAAGTGTTTGAAAATTTTCTAGACTTCAAGGCTCTTATTGAGAAATAGAGTGAGAAATACATCAAGGTTCTTCAAACTGATAATGGAGGGGAGTATGTCAACAACAGGTTTGAATATTTTTGCACCATAGAGGGGATTGATTTGTAGCACACAATCACTTATAGTCCTTCACAGAATGGGGTTGTAGAATGCAAAAATAGGTTTTTGAAAGAGATGGGTAGCTGTATGATTCACTCTAAATCCTTAGCACCATAGTACTAGGCTGAATCCATCAATTATGCTTGTTACATTCAAAATAGGGTTCCTCACAAAGCTTTGAAAGGGATAACACCCTTTGAAGCTTGGCATAAAAGGAAACCTGATGTTGAGCACCTTAGGGTTTTTGGATCCCCAGCCATGGCCCACATTCTAAAAAATAAATGCAAAGCTATGGAATGTCAATCCAAGCCTTGAATCTTTGTAAGATATCTGGATGGTATTAAGGGGTATCATCTTCTAGATCTAGTCACTCATGAGTTGTTCATCGATAAAAGTGTCCATTTTTAGGAGAGTCCTAGAGACTCAATACTTGACACTTCTTCTCCCTCATCAGATCTACTTCTTCATGATGATTCTTCATTAGATTCAGATCAGCCACAGAAGGTTCTTGAGCTAGAGACATCTTCTTCTTCAAGTTTAGACAGTGAGGACAATGATGCAATGTCATCCACCTCTATTCAATTAGAGAATGAGGAGTTAACACCTGACTCACCCACTTTTGGGTCACTTTTAGCCAAACAGATAGTTGAGAGTGCTGGCACTTGGGTGGAAGATCCCATAAATGACAAACATACTAGGGGGATTTTTAGAGAGATCCACATGCCTTCTTTGCTTCAGTTTCAGATCCATAAAATTTTTGAGAGGCATCAAGGGTGCCTGAGTGGGATAGTGCTATAGAGGAAGAATATTCTTCCTTAATCAAAAATCACACTTGGGATTTGACTTCACTTCCTAAGGGAAGAAAGATGGTTTGATGTAGGTGGATATATTAGACCAAGTTTGCAACAGATGGATCAGTTGATAAGTACAAGGCGTGATTGGTCACCAAGGATTTCTCATAGGTGCCAGGGATTGACTACTTAAAGACCTTTACACTCATTGGAAAGATGACTTCTATCTGACTCACCTTGGCTATTTCCATAGCACATGGTTGGGATGTGCACCAAATGGATGTGAAGAGTGCCTTTCTTCATGGAGACCTAGAGGAGGAGATCTACATGGAGTAGCCACCAAGATTTGTTTAGGATTCTTCCTTACTATGTAGACTTAGGAAATCTATCTATGTCCTCAAACATGCCCCTTAGGCATGGTACGCTAAGATGGATTCCTTCCTTATCATAGTGGGTTTCGCTAGGTGCCCTTCTGACCCCCAATGTCTACTTCTTGTGGTAGGATGATTCACTCCTAATTTTGGTTCTCTATGTTGATGACCTTTTGATCACCAGGAGTTCTTCATCGGTTATTGTATTGGTGAAGGCATCTCTTTAGGATAGATTTTACATGATAGACTTGGGTTTGTCTCATTACTTCCTTGGCATCAAGATCTCACAATCAAATTCAAGGATTTCTCTTGCATAACCTAAGTATGCTCTTGACTTATCGGCTTAGTTTCACATGGCTGATTACAAGCCATCTCTGACTCCGTTTCTATCAGGAGTCAAGCTTGAGGTTGAATGTTCTTCACCATTGGTTGATGCCACTCGGTATCAAAAACTTGTTGGTAGTCTCATCTACTTGACTCACACTAGGCCCGACATATCATATACAGTAGGAATTGTCTCCAAATTCATGTAAGAACCTCATGAGCTGCATTAGAAAGTAGCTAAGAGGATCTTGCATTACATATAGGGTTCACATAGATACAGGATTCATTAAAAATTTGGCACAAAGGTTGACTTGGTTAGATATACAAATTTAGACTGGGCTAGAGATTCATAGACTACCCACTTCTAGTTATAGTTTCTCTCTAGGTTTTGGTCTTATCAGTTGGTCTAGCAAGAAGCATAATGCTATTGCTATATCATCCATAAAGGTAGAGTACAAGGGAGCTGTTAATGTAGCTACTGAGGCTATTTGGCTTTAGGGGATACTTTTTGAGTTTGACATTCCTACCAAGCAACCCACCATCATTTATTATGACAACCAAAGTACCATTTAGATTTGTAGGAGTCCAGTTCAGTGCCAGCAGACCAAGCACATAGAGATTCACATGCATTTCATTCAGGAGCTTATTCATATTCAAGTCATTGACTTGATATTTTTATAGTATTCAGAGTAGGTTGCAGACATCTTCACCAAACCTTTCATTGAAAGCAAGTTCATTCATCTACGATCTCTTCTTGGGGTATGATCCACATCTGCAACATCATCATCTTCAGGGGGCCCACTAGCCTCTTCTTTCTTTTATGTCTCTCTTTTGGGGGGGCAAGTTTTTTCCTATGGGTTTTCTCCTTTTCTCTATCTTATGGGAGATCGCATTTGTACATGGGTACCTCATCAGGCCTAGTTGCCAGGTACTATTTTATATTTCCACACTACCCACCTAAGCTGCGCTTATGGCGGGGTATTAGTGTAAGTTTTTATTTTTCCCTATTTTTTAATTAGGGAAATTTTATTTGTGTGCATACTTAGAGTTTTCCTACATTTGTGGGATAGGATAGCTTATGTGGAGATGTGTGTCATAGATGTGTCATAGGTGTCATAAGAATGTCATAAGAAACTCCCTTGATGGGAGTTACTTCTCTATTCTTAGCACCTTGTCACCACCTTTCATGGAGGAGTTACAGTCTATTCTTGGGATGCCTTGGCCACCTTTTGTGGAGGAGTTACTTACGTGCTCTCCTATATGTATTCTTCACTTTGGCCATCTCATGTTAACCAGATTTTGGTTTTCTCCATTTTGTCTTGTGAAATTTATCTTCTTGTATAATTTCAAATTGCTTTAGCATCTATGTGGTGTGCAATTGCTTCATCTCGTGTGATCACGTCTCCATTGCATTCACATTATCCAAATTTTGGCAACAGCTCCGATAGTTTATACTTATAGAAATTATTGTGTGGATGTAATTTATTAGATTTTCTAAATCAGGTGGTTTCTTATGTGGATTGAAATGAATAAAATTTCTATAAATTTTAATTTCATGTTATATGTTTTATTTCTTGAATATGGTTAGATGTTTTGGTTAACAATGTTAATCTACAATAATGTCATTGATTAATAGTTAATTAATAACTTAATTTGATCAATGATTCAGACTAAGAAATGAAATAGTCAAGGTTTGGTTGAAGTTCTTGACATAAAATCCTATAGTCAAAATTGTATTATTGAAAAAAATTATTTTCATGATAGATTACAGGATGAAATTTGTGTTTATCTTATAGCATAATATCACATTAGATATATATGTGTAATGACAATACTTTCTTTTATATGGTTTTTAATCTTGAAAAAGTATTTTTAATGTAGACACATGTACATGGAATGGTACTCTTATGTGAGCTCAGTGTAATTTGCTCATTGATCTAAGAATTTGTATTATTGTGATCTATATTAAATTAATTTTATTAACTAGAAAGCACAAATCTTAAATTTTCGTTCTATAAAAATATGTTACAAGTACTGTAAATGGTGTTTATATTTTCTATGCCAACTTATTTCAATCATTTTATTACCATGAAGGTTGTACATATGGTTACTTTAAGGACTTTTGTAATTACTCACCTTTAAAAGTGATAACTTAAGTTATAAATCACTAAGAAAACATACATATTGGATTAAGTATAGTTAATTTCACTCCCTACTTTACATTATTCCTTGTAGACTAAGATATTAATAATAACCTATTTTAGTCTATAGCTTATTGGAGTCTTTTAATAGAACTAGATTTTAAATTTATCTTTTAGGCTATACTAAGTTTCTAAAATACCATGAACTAGGTATAAAAGGTTTAAGTATGAATCTATCTGGAGGCATAAGACTCTTAGGAATGAGTTTTACTGACTATAATGTTTTCATGAAGTGTGAAATTTGATATATAATTAGTAAAATTCCCTCCCTTTCAATAGGAAAATATTTGATATTATGTTCACCTTACTCAGTTTGGTGCTAAAATATTTCTATGAATATGTTAGATTAATTAGGTCATACCATTATAAGTACATATTAATACTTGAGTATAGGATATTCCTAGTCTTAATGCTTACCTATCATGATAATAATCTAAATCTATCTCACCTTAGATTAAGATAAAAATTGGTTTCATATTTCATATTATACCCAACGATATAGTATTGTTTTTTAATAAAAAATCTTGGTTGTTAAGAGCTTAAAAATGATAATTATTCTAAGTCAATACAGTAATGCTTATAACATGCTCTATCTGATTCAGTAACAAAAAATATATAATGCTTACCTTAGTGGAAATAAATCCTTAGGTTCTTATTGTTTAATTTCACTTTCATGAAAATATGTAGGCCAAACTAGAGGTTTAAACATCTTATAAATAAGGGTATATTATTTAGATCTACTTTGTGCTAATTATCACTAATAAATATTAATTCTAACTCATAGGTGGTATTCATGTGCCTTGTTGTAGCTTAAGTGGTAATAATAAATCTTGGAAATAACTTTGAGAATTCTATGAGGTTTTTTTCTTAATAGGGAAGTAATAATATATCTTTATATGAAGGATTTATCTTAGGTATATTCTTTTTAATAGTTTTTTTTCTTATTATCAAGTCCTATTTCATGATACTCTTAAATACATATATAAAAATAACCCCTAGAGTTAGATATATTTTTTAGTCTATTTGAATTAAGGGTAAATGGTTTTATGACCAATATTAATGTGTTCTTAATATAATATTTAATTTATTATACATTATATTTTTGTACAAGTATTTTGGATCAATGATGTATAACTATTACATGTGTGTATGAGCTTACCTCTAAATCAAAATTTTTGATATAAATATACCTATATATAATAATACATTTCTTATGACTAAGTTACTAAGGTCTCTTCTAATACATCTTATTATGCCCATGACTAAGATAGTATTGATATTAAGTACTGAATCCTATAGAAATCCTAAATTTCTCAATCTTGTTGCATCTGAGTATCTATCAATGTATGTATTGACACCTACATGTATTATATAACCTGATGAGATATTATTCATAATTATTATGATAAAATTATGAAATTAAATTATTGTAAAGAGGCCATTAAGGTTTCAACCTCTATACCCCCACATGGGTAGAATAAAAATAGTATGATGGTAAATTTACTTACAGTCTTTGCCCATTATCAAGTAGTTTTATTTATAGATATGTATTATAAAGATAATACCTGGTTAGAAAAATGTAAAGTTATAGGCTATGATGAGACATTATGAATTTTTAAACTTATACTTAGCCACATAAAGTGGGATATTGTGTAAAGTAAACCCCTTATAGGCCACACTATGTCAAGGAATCCTTAAGTGTTCTACTCCCTTTTATATAACCATAAAGTTGTAAATTTATATTTAAATTGAAGGGTGCATTTTTTATCTTAAACAAAAAATATTAGAAAATATACTTTTTTATTGAGAGTATAATTGTAAGGAATCTCAGTCTGTAGCATTTGGAATAATATAAAACTATAATGCTAAATGAAAAAGATGTTTCTTGTTAGTTATGTAAAATTATAAGTATAAATGCTTCCTCGACTATATTTCTCTTTCATTTTGACATTTAAAATTAATTATTTTAATTAAGTAATCTTATAGAACACAAGTCACTACACTACTCTTTTGGTTGTTAATATGGATGATGGAAATACCCAATCCATTAATAAGAAATTATACAATATTGAATTAGAAATATTAATGTTGGTAATAAAATGTGTATAGTTCATTATTATAAGGATAATAAAGATTTTTCAAGCTAGTATACACATTTATTCAAAGGATATATGTTATCTTATAATATAATTAAATCCTAAGGTACTGGATTGATATGTGCAATGATATAATGGAAATCTCTTTAAGAGATTCATAGGATTTAATAACTTATAAGTGGTTATAATTTCATGTATAAGAGTTTGATTTGAATCATATAAGTTCATTGTTTATGTTAATTTACAATATATTTTACTACAGAGCGTGTCAAGATTTACCTTGACATGACATATAAACTCTATTAGTAAAACATACAATACTTATACATAGCCAAGTATTGCTCAATTAATTATTCAAAAAGTATATCAAGTTTATAATAATGAAATTATTAGGCCATGTAGATTAAGGGCATAAAGTACTCTAAAAAATGATAAATTGGATCCATAAGCCATAGATCTCATGATCATAATTTGATCTCCAAGTAGGTTTAAAAAAGGTTAAGTAAGACAAGTTCAAATGTGACTATATATGAATTCACATTTCATGAAAGTAAATAAAAATGAATTTTAAGTCACAAAAAAGCATCTAGGTGTATTTATAGGTGGCTCCCACAATAAGGTATTCATATTTGGATGCTTTTACTAAATAGGTTGTATGGGGCCTCCAAATTGATTATGTCAATGTTATATGGGTTCCCCTATTGTCCATAATCATCTTAGATGATACATACCATACTCTTGGATAGGTTATTGTGTTTAATTTGTAAAAATAATTTGAATGGGTAGAGATAGGTGAAATATTTTATATGATGTCGTACTTGGTAGATTCTACCTATGCAAATATATAATTCCATCACAAATATTTCTTAGAGTGGTCCCATATCAACCCCAAAACTTTGATTCATATACTATATACTTATTCATATTTTTATAATTATCAATAGCATATGGTGGACATTTGTAATGCATTCTACTATATTATCTATAGATCCCTCAATCACAAGTAAATATCTCTCTTTTTTTACTAAAGATAAAATGTGGGTTTTGACTAGTCCTATCCAAGTTACATTAAATACAACTAAGGCTTAAATAATATAAAAATATATAAAAAACTAACAAAAAAAATGGTTGTTTATACACAAAAAATAAACAACCAAAAAAAAAAAAAAAAAAGATAAAAAGCTAGACTCTATATATTACATATCTAATTATTTTACCACAAGGTTCCATTATTTTCCCAAATTTTTGAGTACATTTTATTTGTCCTCCACCTCATAATTATCTAATTCCATTATATTTCCCTCATCTAGACCCTTTATTCTTTTGTTTGTTCAGAACACTCTACTACTCTTTTCTTGCTTGATGATTTTCCTTAAAGCATTTGTGTTAATTTAATAATTTGTACCAATTTTTTAATGTTACCTTGCATCAAATTATTCTCAGCTTCCAAATTATAAACTCTTTTTTCAAAATTTTGAATATTGGAAACCATGCCTTCAGCCTCATAAAAAAATCTTCTTAGGAACCTTAGTACTACCACAAATAAAAATTTTCATAGTATTATATTAAATAATCCAAGATAAAAAAAATTATTATGAAGCTCAATGTCCATTGCCATGGTTTTAAGTCTTTCATAGATACTATCGTTGTTACCATCCTCCCTTTATTTCCTCTATATCCCCATTCTAACTCATCACACAAAACATAGTTATGTAGGTCAACCTTTAAATCATTATTTGATTTATCCACTTCATTCTAACTATTATCTTGCATTTCATTCTCCTCCTCTTCCTCATCAGTTTCTTCCTCCAATTCCTCTTCTCTATAATTAGAGACAATGAAGGCATGTGATTTATTCTCTTGTGATTTAGAAGAGGTAGAATAAGGGGACTTAATAATAATTTTAATGATGATTTATTTTTATGTAGGTTCATTTTACTTCCCTTTATTAATGGTTTTCCCTTTCACATAAGGCTCAACAAATTTGATATGTATTGATGTCCCACCCCTAAGGGACTTAGAATGGATATACAAGAGGTGAATCAAGGATTGATGATTGGGTAAGGGACCTTTCCCAAACTACATCTTATTAATGGAGTGTTCAAGTGACATTAACAATTAAAAACTCAAACTGATAGTAAATTTATACATAAAATTATTTAATAGGGAAAAATGATAGGAAAACATATCTCCATACCTTCCTTAAATCATAATATACTTCATAATTTTCCTAACCACTTCATGGTAAGGCTTAAGTAGAGAATGTTGAAGAAAACCCCCTTGGTAAGGATCAATTCCTCTATAGGATTGAGAAATTTCTCCATTTATTTAGTCTTATTCTACCTGTTCCTATAATATTTCCTCCCATGAGTACTCACTATTATTACCTTAGATATCATCTCTTTAGAAACAACTATAGTAACCTCCTTCATAGTTACAATTATTTTCTACCATCCTTTAGAAAAGTAGATGGAAAGATGTGTATCACTACCACAAATCCTTTCCATATATTTTTATAGACCACCATCCTCCAAGATAGACCAAATGTCATTGTTTTTCTTAATAGGATCCATAATATAAGGCTCAATTTGGTATAATTTACCTCCCATTTTATCTTTTCCTAATTGAATATGACCATAAAATCAATCTATCTTACCACATTCAGACCTATAACCAATAGTCAACACTTGTGTCATATGATTAATGGAAATAACCATCACCTTAAGTCTATTTTTGAAAGCCTTATCACCACTCAAAATGGCACAATCTAAAAAAATAATTGTGACATCCACTATCATCATTTCCCATGTGTAAAATTAAAACATTTTTACCATTTGTGAGAATATCCTTTACCAGACAAGATTGCTCTCCATAAATAAATAAATCAAATCAAATATTTATAAATCATGTCTAATATTAATATAATTGACATCCATAATAATATCAAAGGCTAACACCAACAAATCAAGATTGGTATGAGGGTTTATTCTTATACACCAATACTCAAATATTTCCCATATCATCATCAATCATTTGAATCACTTCCCCAGTTAAATAATAATCACTATACTAATTTGTGAACTCTCGATTGTCTATTCCTCTATTGGAAAACTAAATGACGTCTCTATTACATTCATTAAAAGTATTTTTTATCATAATTTGACGCAAGTTCTTAATGATATCAAGAGTCCCATGAAGAATGTTGTTAATAGTCTAACTTGGAATTTGATTTTTGATAAGACAATTAATTATAATCATGGAATATCCTTATATGCAAATATTAACTAAACAAAATTATTTAACAAGTGTAACACCCCATAAAGTTTTGAAATATTTAGTTGTGTGACTGGTTTAAATAATAAAATTCCTAGCAAAGACTGTAATCACTCTATCATTATTATTCCTTATAACACCTCCACTACTTTCTTTACCAAGATTTACTTTCGAATAAACATCAAAGTTTAATTTAAGCCATCTATGAGAGGGTAATATCCATTTGTTCTTTCTCCTAGCCTATTTTATATTTTCTTTAAAAGATTTAGAACCCAAAGTAATATGCCAATTAGTAGCAATATTCAATTCAATTTCACTTACCATGTTATCCTCAATCTGATTGAGGTAGACATATCTATCAAAAATATTAATAATTTTTAGATCCAAAAATTATAATTTGATATTTATTCCCTTAAAAATTATACAATTACTTTCCATAAACCCCAAAAAATATGGGGTAAATCCATAGACCAAAGAATTTTAAGATTTTTTCTCTTGAATGGGAATATACATTGATACCATAATTTAGAAAGAGAAGAGGCTAATACCAGTCAACTCCAAAGTTATAAATAATAACTAATATCACCATAAAGGTTAATGGATATTCCAAACTAATATGACCAATGTACTCAGCATTTTTTTCACAAATGACATAGTGGTTGGGAATATATAAACCTCTTTTTTGGATATTATCAATAGTAACTATTTTATTTTTGATAGTGAACAAAGAGAATATATTCACCTTAGGAATTTAGTTATTAATACATATTTTATCTAAGGAAAACCATTAGGAGTAGCCCTATATCCACATTATAACCCATTTTAATAGTAAAATTACCATCCAAATATTCTTCCCATATGAGTTCATCCTCCATAGAAGATATACTAACAAAAAAACTTTTAAGAAGACTATTATCATCAAAAATGATCTTGGAATGGTCAACATTAACCTCTTATAGATTTTAAATGAACCATTCTCTTCTTACATTAAATAACTATACTATTAAAGGCTATGATAAAAAAGAATTAAATAATTAGTTCTGTATTGATATTTCCCTAGGAAAACTACATTATATAAGATAGTATCTTTAATGCACCAAATAAATTTCCATATTTTGTACTAGACAAACTTATAAACTTATAGATGAAATCACAATACTATAATGGTGTAAAAATTATTGCTAATAGTAATGTAGATAGTGAGATTTGGTACAAGACTTGTTTCATAATAATTTTGTAATTGACTTTTCATGTATGTATCTCAAACCATGACTTGAGTTCTTAATGACAATTTACTCTTGATATCTTGATCATCTTATTGATTATATTTAGCTATGTGATCCCATTATATTATAATTAAAAACTTCACACAACATATTATAGAGATATGTATCCATTATTGGAAGAAAAATTACTAGGGGGTGAATCAATCTTAAAAACCTTTCATTTAATTACACTTAACTAATCATGAATGATTTAAATAAATGTATATATCTAGCAAGCATAAGAAACTATCCACTTAAGCATGAAACATAAGAACCATAACATATATTGGAAACCCTCAATAGGAATGAAACTAATCTATATCTAAAAATGGAATATATTCCTATAATAAAGAAACCAAATTTAGTGAGTCACCAACTCTGCATGGAACACCAACCCAAACTAGCCAAGCATCTACTTGACTAGGATTTAGCAAACACCCACTTGCAAGGAGGCACCAATCCCTTAAATGACTCAACATAAAATTAGACACATAATTAATTTAATAAAACATTATTCACACAACATATGATGATCACCTTCTTTATCTCTTCACAATCTTTAACCCTCTCAAACTACCTTCTAGGATTCTTCACTCAATTAGGTCTCTTCAAGATTGATTAGGTCATATGACCTTGATATTAATATGTATACACACTATAAAATATTAATTAAAAATAATATACACTCCTATTATGGTCTAAAATACCTATTTATTCTCACAAATGTGTTATTCATTATCTTCCTCTTCACTTACTCAAATGGGCCTAAAATTACCTTGAATATATACAAGCCTCTTGCTCAGACACCTCTTGATTGGCCACGCACCCTTAACCTCTTATGTTAGACATATAATATGTATTATTAAATATTTTTTAATTTAATTAAATTATATTTGAGTCCATTTTTTTTTTCATGACTCAATTAGGCCTCATTTCTTTTTTAGGTCTCATGGAGACCTAATTGCATTAGGTCTATCTCTTGATGCCAAAACCTGATTCTCTTGGGCCCATATGGATTTTTGAAACACATTAAAAAAAATTAAACCACTTATTCAAATAAATATTTTGACATACTCTATGATTTTTTATATCTTCATCCTTCATCCATACCTTGAAACA
Organism: Torreya grandis; assembly: GCA_037957365.1. Classification (NCBI taxonomy): domain Eukaryota; kingdom Viridiplantae; phylum Streptophyta; class Pinopsida; order Cupressales; family Taxaceae; genus Torreya; species Torreya grandis. The sequence continues at coordinate 2,770,966 of JARHVA010002145.1, read as the reverse complement.
TTCTTTATGATAAATTGCCCTATTAGGCTTGTCTGCCTCAACAAAATGTGTTACAAGAATGAATCTCAAACGTAATTAAGATATATAAATATGATAAAATAAATATAAAAATATATCCTAAATTATATTATGTTAATCATAAAATTCATTAGAAACTTCCACTTAGAATACAAGGCTTCAATAACATCTTTGCAACTCACTCACTCAGAACTACTAGATTCCCTCAAAACACAGTCATGGTGACTTAAACCTCCAACACTTGCATATAAATTTTGAATTAATTAAGATTAATTTATATGAAATTATTAAATAATTATACCATTACCAAATTTAAATATCATATGGTCAAATGTCAAATATTAGTCTTGTAGGTCAATCTCATGACCTTATATCTCATTGTCTCATCCGAACTAGACAGGTCAACTTATGAATAATGTTTTCACCACACAAATTACCCAAAAAGATTATTTAAATCATTAAAATATCTTAAAATTCCTTTAAAAAAATATCCATGCACTTAATTTCATCATTATATCATGACAACACATTCGAATTCATATTTTCACTATTGCCTAGGTTTTTCACTAGTTGCACCATTAGGCCTATTAGCAACTAACTTGGATGACCAATTTATCATAATTTATAAATATAACCTATCAAAAAAAATTCATGGACATATAAAATTATTTTATAAATTATTTTTCCATCCATTTTCTTAATATGTTCAATGCAACTTTTGATTTACATAATAACCTCTTTAGAAACAAGCCTATAACTCAACATTTTATCTCTCATCTCTCTAACCAATACCACCTAGAAGTGATGGGATAGTATAATATAATATCCAATATTTTACTTGAGTATACAAATAAATTCTAGTCCCTTTTGATCAACATATTCAACATCAAGTCCTTATTAGGGTTTTAAGAGGGTTTAAACCTATTTCCACTCTTAACAATCATTCATAAAGAATATCCCCTTAATCCAAATAATAATACCTATAATTTTTTAAATAAACATTCCACATATATAATGAAATACTTAGTTTCCCATTAAAAGGTGTGATGATCTAATGAGTATAATATAATCCTTATCAAGTTGAGTACCATTCATTTTGATCACTCGAGAGACCTCCAAATAACTTTTCATATTTTGTCCTTCAAACTAGAACCTAAATATTTATGTACATGCCTAGAAAAACTTTAATCACATTTTTTTATGTTCACCTACTCACACTTTCCTTAGAAACTAATTTTGATACCCCATTAAACTACACTCTCTCTATACCATAGTCTTCATACCTTACTAGGCCTTGAATTGACCTTCATGCCTCTTTCCATGCTCTCAAAAACTCACTGTCATGCTCATCATATGATTATCATTCCATAAAACCTTTCTCATTCTGAACCAATATCATACATCCTTCACAATAGATCATGATAACTCATTATGCTAGGTAGGGTTTAAAATAAGTATAGATACAAACCTAGACTAAAGGTCCTACCCCTATAGGCTCACCCTAAAACTCTCATGAGTGTTCCAATGCCTCACATAAATGATAAAATAACCTCATACATCCATTCATTATTGTGTGCACTCATCTCACAAATCCACCATGCTCATACCTTCTCACAAGGTCTCTTCATGCCATGACTAGGCTTAGGATACTTAAGCACTTGATGCCTTGACCTATTCCTTCCATGTCATGACCAAAACAAAACATCAACCAAGAATATATAATACATTACACCATACTCATATCATTATATAATTCTCTTTCTGATTACAACAATATTCCACAGCCTCATATAGACCTAAAACCATATGACCAAGCTTTATATGACTTGAAATATCTCTTCCATGCACTTATACACCTTTGACATCATACTTGAAATTATATTGACTTTCATGAAACCATAATACATTATTTTCCTTCAAATTTTCTCTTTCCTTCAACTTCTCTCTTGACCACACTCTTCTCAGTGCATCTTGTTTCATCACATACTGTCAACTAAGCTTAGTCACCTTTGTTTATTCATTTCACTATACTTATTTCACATGGATGACCCTTCCATTATTTTTACCTTCCATGCACACAAATTTCATGATAATATCAATCTTGATCACTCATCACTTTTGGCATCATCATGTTGGTAACTGAGAACACACTCTCAACAAGTTACTACCATGCTCAATAGATCTTTGACATTTATGGCCATTATGCCTTTGCATGATGCAACCTTTTGACATTAATTAAAAAAACATGCCAAAAAAATCCCTATTTTTCATTAATGAAAAACACAATACACAAATGAAATCACTTCAAATGATACTTTCCCATCTACTCATTCTCCCCCTTTTGACATGAATGATAAAGGGTCTTCTAAAATCTACCATCTGATCCTTGAACCTAAATTTCAATAAACAACAGAGAGTTACAAAGTTCCCCCTAAAACCATACTCTCCTCTTGAGTCATAAGATGGAATCCACTCTCAAAAACATCTCTAAATAGGCTACTTCTCCCTTTCTTGGTGATATAATCATAGATTTTATGAAGCATTATGCAAACATGATCCCCCTTTGTCCTTAATGATTTTTCTCATCATATGAGTCATCATAAGTCATATGCATTTCTCAACATCCTTTAATAATCTCTCAAATACCAATAAACTACATAAGATTTCATAAAACTTATAGCTCTATCAACAAATTTCAATTTGTCTATATGGTTACATTGGTCTTGCATACCAATCCATATTCAATATATCCTAAACACAATCCTATGCTCAAACTTACATTCCATACCATGACTCCTTATGAACTAATATCTATAATAAATGTAAAAACTCCTTTCACCCTGGTATATACATACAATCTATAGAGAAAAAAAATTATATCTTATAGTACAAATAAACTAAAATCCACTTAAGATGAGTCCTTATTTGACTACAACCTCATGCTTATGTAGATAGATGATTGTCTTCAAGGCCTAATAAAGTTATCCCTTTCATAGGGATCTCAAAACTCAATGAATTTAGTAGATTCTTAGATATCCAAACCAATTTCATTAATTACCTTGTAATCAAGAGACTGATAGTCCATCCTTAGAATTTACTTAGGCTTGATTGAAGCATTTAACTCATTCATATTGTCATCCTTCTATTTTCTTTAACTACCTTTTTAACACATGAAAATAATAAGTTTTATTAACATTCCTTCATTTATGATCCTTGTTATATCTTATCAAACAATCCATCTTGACTATTGGTCTCAATATGATCAATCTTGACTTTCTTTGGCTTCCATACCAATGTTTGACCCTTCTCATGCACTCTAGTAGCTCCATATACCTTGTTAAGTCTTGAGTGCCTTCTAAATCCATTAAGATATAATATTGTAGTGTGTCCCATATTATTAAAACTACAACAAAAATTATTTCTTTACATTCATCTTGACTAATCATGCCTTATCCCATGTTCCCATGATAACTCATTCTTTGAGACCATTCTACAATCAGTTTATCTATGACCAAAGTTATGACAAGCAAAAAAATAACCATTGAAATAATTGGAATACCTTATTATATTAGGTTGCCTGATTGGTTTATTTATATTGACTTTCATGTTGGTATTCTTGACTTTCTGATGATCACTTTGATTCCTAGATTTGAAAGTTTCTTCATAGGTCTTTGAGGTTTGACTCTCATTATTCTCTTTTTGATCTTACTTAAACCTAAGACCTATTTTATCAAGTGGAGGCATTTGAATACTCAAAATATCACCAAGAACTTCATTACTCTTCTCAAATCTCTAATGTGTCTTCAGCTTGACTGATGCATGATCCAATTTTACCTTTAAGGACTCTATTTATGTTCCAAACTTGATGTATTCTTATACCTTAGTATTAATATTTATCATGATAATTCAATCTAAGTTTTCAGATATTTGATGATCTCCTCATGTTCATTGGTGTTCATGCTTAGTCTCTCTTCAAAGAGATTGATTTATCCTCACAAATTTTAACCAATGATCTTAGTTTTTTATTATTTCTTATTTGGAAATTTAAATCCTCTAGAGTAATCACCAATTCTATTTCAAGTATTAATTTAGCCTCTTCTTCATCTAATTATTCATCATTCACAATAACTTTCCCTTTTCAACAACCTTCATTATATACTTCTATATCCATGAATAAGGTTTTATTATTTTCATGTCCATCATTACTATCATCATCACTATTATATGTACTTGTGTCACTTACATTAGATGAGTTATTATGTTCTTTGGTATAGAAGCTTCTCTTCTTATTGAATGACCCTTTCTTGCCTTCATATTTATTGAAATCTTTATTGATTGTGTCAAGATTATAGACCTTATTATCATCACCTTGATATTCATCATGCTTATTCTTATCCTTGTTAGGACACCTAGATACAAAGTGACTAATATTTCCATAGTTGAAACATTTAAAAGGAAACTTACCCTTGTACTTACCAAATCTAAACCTCAATTTCCTAGAAAACATGTCTATCAATTCATCATCATCAATATCTAAACATACCTTATCCTTGAAATTATTAGCTTTGACTTATTCTCAGCTTTAAATGATGATTCCTTCTTAGGAGGTCTTCTTTCATTTATTATCATCTCATAGGTAGTTAAGATTCCATGAAGCCCATCCATTTGAAGTGTGTCTAGATCTTGCATTTCTTATACTATAAATATCTTTGAGTTAAATTAATAAGTTAGGGATATCAATAAATTTTGTACAACTATAGACTCTTTCATTTCTTCTATAAGACATTTGATGACATTGATAACTTCATCAACCCTTAACAAGTAGGATGCAATGTTTTCATCCTCCATCATTATTAGACTTTCAAACTACCTATGGTAAGTCTAAAAAATTTCCAACTTAAATTTGGTGTCTCCTTCATAGATGGTCTAAAAATTCTTCCAAATACCTTTGTCTATATCATAATGTATGACCTTAACAAATTCTACTTCTGAAAGACCACATATGATGGCATTCATTTCCTTATATTTTTCATCACTTGCCTTCTTACCTACTACATTAGTTAGTGGTGTAGAAGGTGGGTTAAATCCATCAACAATAGAGTTACATCTATCATAGCCTAAATACATGAGATAGGTATTCATTATAATTATCCAAAATGCATAGTTAGTCCCATTGAAGATATTATCCTTATTCTTTGAGAAACCTACTTATACTTGTAAGCAATCATTAATCATTCAAATAAATATATAGATCTAGCAAGCATAAACAATTATCCACTTAAGCATGAAACACAAGAACACATCACATATGTGGGAAACCCTCAATAGGAATAAAACCCATTTATATATTCAAATGGAATAAATTAATATAATTCTAAAACCAAATTTATTTAAGCACAAATTCCACATGGAGAACCAACCTCAACTAGCCAAGCACTTACTTGACTAGGTTTTAGCAAGTACCTACTTGCAAGGAGGCACTAACCCCTTCGATGAATCAACACCAAATAAAACACATAATTTATTTGATACCCTTTATAAAAAATTATTTCTCACAAAAATATGATGATCACCTTCTTTATCTCTTCACACTCTTTAACCCTCTCAAACTACCTTTTAGGCTTCTTCGCTCAACTAGGTCTCTTCAAGACTTATTACATCATATGACCTTGGTATTCATATGAATAGACATTTTTATATATTAATTATAGATATTATACACTCCTATTATGTTATAAAATACATATTTTTCTCACCAATGTTTTATTCATTCACTTCCTCTTCACTTACTCAAATAGGCCAAAGATTGCCTTGTATATATACAAGCCTCTTACTCATACAACCCTTGGTTGGACACACACCCTTAACAACTTAGGTCAGCCATATAATAGGATTTATAACATATTTTTTAATTTAATAAAATTATATTTGAGTCCATTTTAGTTTGTCATGACTCAATTAGGCCTCATTTCTTTTTTAAGTATCGTGGAGAACTAATAAAATAAGTCTATCTCTTGATGCAAAAACTTGATTCTCTTGGGCCTAGATGTATTATTAAAAAAATTAAAAAATAATTAAACAAATTATTTTAGGAAATATTATAACCTCCTCCATTATTTTTTATATCTACATCCTTTTTTCATACATTGAAACATTCTTTAGGACAAATTTCCCTATTAGGCTTGTGTGCTTCAATAAACTATATTGCAAGAATGAAGCTTAAACATAATAAATATATTCAAATATGATCACATTATATATATATATGTATATATATATATATGTATATATTTATATATATGTATATATGTATATATATGTATATATGTATATATATATATATATATATATGTATATATATATATATATATGTATATATATATATATGTATATATATATATGTATATATATATAGATAGATATATATATATATATAGATATGTCTGTATATATATATATATATATATATATATATATATGTCTGTATATATATATATATATCTGTATATGTATATATATATATATATACATACATACATACATACATACATACATATATATATATATATATACATACATACACATACATACATACATACATACATACACACACACACACACACATATATATATATATATATATAGTATAAATTACCTTAAGGTGTTCATAAAATTCATTATAGACTTCCACTTAGAAGATAAGGCTTTAAGAACACCTCTGTAACTCACTCAAAACTACAAGATTCCCTTAAAACACAATCAGGGTGACTCAAACCTCCAATACTTGTATATACATTTTAAATGAATTATTATTCATTTATATGATCATATGATATCATTATACTATTATTATATATAAATATCATATGATCAAATGGAAAATATTGATCTTGTAGACCAATCTCATGACCTTATATCTCATTATTTCATCTGAACCAGACAGGCCAACTTGTGAGTAATTTTTTCACCACACACATGACCTTAGAAGCTTATTAAAATAATTAAAACCTATTAAAATCTATGAAAAACATATATATGTACTTGGTTTCATCATTCTATCATGATAACACATTCTAATTCATATTCTCATTACAACCTAGGTTTTCACTGTTTACAATATTAGGCATGTTAACGACTGGCTAACTTGGATGACCATTTTAGCACACTTAATGAATATAAACTATCCATAATTTTTTATTTAAATAAAACATGAGTATTTAAATTATTTATCCATCCATTTTATTACTATATTCAATGCAACTTTTGACTTCTATTGTAACTTCTTCAGAAACAAGCCTATAACTTAACATTTTCTCTCTTCTCTCTAAAAAATACCACTTAGAGGTACTTGGTAGATTAAAATACAAGATAATATATATTACATAAATATAATAATCCATTATGGGCACTTTTTATCAACATCTTCAACATCGAGTCCTTATTAGGGTTCTAAATGTGTTTAAACCTATTTTCACTCTTAATGATGGTTCATAAAGCATAGCTCATTAATCCAAAAAATAATAAATAGAATTTTAGATCAAGACCCTTAAACATATACCATGAAATAATTAGGTTCCCATGAAAAGGTTTGATGAGCTAATGAGCACAAGAAAATCCTTTTCATGTTGAGAACCCTTCGTTCTGAGCACTTGAGAGACCTCCAAATAATGTTTCATGACTTGTACTTCAAATTAGAACCTCAAAATTCATGTGCATGCATAAAAAAACTTAAATAAACTCTATAAATACTCATATACTTATACATTCCTTGGAAAATAATCCTGATACCCCATTAGGATACACTCTCTCTATACCATAGTATTCATACCTTACTAGGCCTTGAACTGACCTTCATTCCTCTTTCTATGCTCTAAACACCTCACTATCATGATAAACATCTCAATTTCATGTCATAAAACCTATATCACAATTAAAAACTATCATAAAACCTTCACAAAATATCATGATGCCTCATTAGGCTAGGTAGGGCTTAAGATAAGTCTAGATACAGACCCAGACTAAAGGTCCTACCCCTGTAGGCTCACCCTAAAACTCTCATGAGTGTTCCAATGCCTCACATACATGATAAAAAAAACCTCATACATCTATTCATGTATTTTTTCACTCATATCATAAATCCACCATGCTCATATCTTCTAACAAGGTCTCTTCATGCCATGACTAGGCTTAGGCTTATTAAGCACTTGATTCCTTGACTTGTTCCTTTTATGTCATGACCTTAAAAAAAAATCAACCAATCAGATATAAGACATTGGAACTTAATCATATCACTACACCATTCTTTTTTTATGACAACAATATTACATAGCCTTATATAGACCTTAAACCACATGACCAAGCTTCATATGACTTGGCATCTCTCTTCCATGCACCTAAACACGTTTGACATCATCTTGACACAAAACTTAACTTTCATGAAACCATAATACATTAGTTTCCTTCAAATTCTCTCTTGACCACACTCTTCTCAATGCATCTTGTTTCATCACATAATGTCAATTAGGCTTAGTCACTTTTGTTCATTCATTTCTCTATGCTTCCTTTACATGGCTCACCCTTCCATGCTCACAACAATAATGAAAATATCAATATTGATCACTCATCACCTTTGACAACATCATGTTTCCAACTGAAAACACACTCTCAATAGGTTACTACCATGTTCAATAGATATTTGACATCAATGACCATTATGCCTTTACATGATACACCATTTTGATATCAAGACATCAACATTCCAATAACCCACCTTATCATCCTTGAAGTGTGTTAAGCCTTGGGTTGGTACTAATATTTACTATGAGTATCAACTATAAATATTTATTGTAAATAGTAGAACTAACCTAGGTCCCCTTTTATTTTATTTTGGCCATATTTCATTTTATGACCATTTTTTAGGCATGCTTAAAATTATTTTATCAAAATTGTCACACCATTAGGTCCTTAATTAAAAGTTATAGATTTGTATATATAAAAATATATTGTAAGATATCCTAGAAAAATCATATTGAATTTTCAAGAGTTATAAAAGATTACCTATTGCACCTATAGAATTTTTAAAGAATAATCTAAAGTTTACAAGGGTAAATTCATATCTTCATGCTTGTACCTAGAAAAAAATATTATAAATAACATCTAGACTTATTATTTTAACTTTGTAGGAATTAATGAATGTAAATCCTAGGTTATTAATGGTCTGAGTATAGTAAATCAAGGTATAAATATACAATAAATATAGCCATTTATTTGTAATAGAATTGACTTCATTTGACCTTTTTAAAATAGTAATAAATAACATATATAAGTACTTATCTAGAAAATGATTTAAATGGGAGATCTAGAGGTATTAATCTAAGATAAAGGTTGATATGAGTGTCCTGAATAAGATCTAAGTGTCAAAACATTAGTGTCCTATTTGGCTAGTATTACTATGTGGTGTTAGTGTCCCTATCTTAGCATTAGTGTCCTTTATGTATCAATATTATGAGCTTTTGGGTGCACCTATGTCTAGGTCTTCCAAGCTTGTTCTTATGCACATGAGTTTTGGATATTTTTAGATGACCTATTTTGATTGATTTTATCTGAAAAATCTAAAACTTCATGTTATTAAGGCATCTATTTGACACAAGTAATAAAGTGTATTTATTATTGGGATAAGTTGGACATCCTCAACAACCTATTGTGATGAGATTTTCATACATACCAATAATCCAAAGTGATGATAGTTATTTTGACACCAATCAACAACTTCTTATGTTGAGGTTTCCCCCAACCTCTCCTAAAATGAGATATTCCTCTATGAGAGAGATAGATCACTATAAGGTCTCTTCATACCATGTCCTGGTAACCAAACAACATTAATTGGACGTTACAACCCTCCCAAAAATAAGCCTTAGGAATTTTTTAGTGTTCACAAATATTTAAATAGTTAATAGACCATTTTCCTATGAGAATCAACATACATATATGGCATAAAAATGGAGATAATTCAAATAAGTTTATTTCATGATTAAATACAATAGTCCAAAAATAGTAATAAAAAAAGAGCATGTAGTAAAGATAAACATTAATTTTAGGCTACAACTTAGAAACTAAGATAAAATAAACTAACATATTGATAAAGAAAATAAATAAGAGAAAAGGGCAAGGATAAAGATAAAAAGGTCCTGCCACCATCAAAATGAAGCTATAATGTCTGATTGAACAAATATCATAGAGACTAGCCCTTAGCTGAGCCATACCTAACACAACTCTAGCTAGAGGATGGTGTGAGATTTTGGGGAGGAATTTATGTGAGTAAAGAGGAATGTGACCATCATAAAAATGAGTAGTAAATGGAAATTTAAAAATACAATGATCTCAATATCAAGATATTTATTTTTGATTACTAAGGGTGAGATTTATAATACTAATAATTCAACTACAAACTTCATTTGCATACCATCGAGGGAAAGACTAATATATTAAAACATGAAAATGTTTGGTCTATTGATTATGAGATCCAAACAATTTGGTCTAGCCTATTCTAGTCTAAACTAAAAGGATCCAACCCTTATTATAATGAACAGTCAGTCTTATGTAGGTGCATAGTCCTAAAGAGTTTAAGATCAATCAAATTTTATCACTAATGGGGTAGTTACAATGACTCCATATGGTTGAGGAAGTTTGGTCAAGTAGGCGGTGTGAGATATCTGATATACTAAAGGCATGCATATAGATTGTGTAACCATTTACCATGCATATTTAAGGTTGATTTTATCTTTTATGATCCATGGTTAATCCTCATGAATATTACATGTTAATTATTCATGATTTAGTTGGATTGTGACTTGATTTTATGGATCAAATTGGGTGTGTAGTTAAATCCTAGATTTTGATAGTTTGGATAGCTAGATAGGTTGTCAAATTTAAGTTAGTGCGTTGATATTTACATAGCTATCATTTTCTTCATTATAACAAGTTTCCTACCACTTTTCACCATATTTATTTCTTTCTACTTTATCATCATGGCATGGTTGGTTTTGTTTATGTGGGCCCTAATTTATACTTGGTAACTTGTTCATGCTCATGGATTTTAGGTATATTTATTTATCTTCATCTTCTTCTTGGTAATGTAGCCTCTTTTTATTCATGTAGGATCTTAGTCTCTCATCCCATCATGACCATGTATAACTATTTCATCCCTTTGGGATTTTTCCTTTGTCACCATAAATGGTCTTTCCTCTAGGATCATGAGCTATGGGATATTGCCATGTGGCATCATCATGATAACTTGGTATATCGAGGCTTTGGTGTCTTTGGATATGGGGATAAGGTTTAGTATATGATTGATTTTATGATATTCATGTTTAATATTTTCTTTGTGGTGAAATTATATTTCACCATGTGGCATCATCTCACTCACTCAGGGATCTTAAATTTATTTTATATTGTATGTAAATATATAGGTTATCAATATAACATTATTATGCCACATGGCATCATCCCACTAATCTACTATCTTGGAGGCTTTGTGTAGGTATAGATATATCCAAGATAGCAGAGCAATGAGATTATTCCACATGGCATCATCCCTCTCACCCACTATATTATAACATAGTTTATGTCATCACCATGTTGGGAAACCTTTTTAATAATTGACTAAGTGTTTTGAAGTATCAAAAAAGTGTCACATGTCCCTAGGCAACATTTTATGAAATTGGCTAAGTCTTATGGAGTGAAATTTTGACACATGGCTCTAGGTAAAAGTGCAAAATTGAGTAAGTGTCAAAATCTACTTTAAAATGTATTTGGTACCATAAATATACATCATAAATCACCATGTGGCATATGGATTTAATTTGGGTACTTGCAATCACCAAATGAAAAAGCACAGTCAAAAACCTTAATTTAAAAACCAACAACTAAGTACTTGAAAATAAATGGTTAAGTGAAAATCCAATGAATTTTAAAACCAATGGCTAATGTAAATTCAAATTGAAATGATTAAGTACAAAAATTAAAATAATTACTTTCAAATAAAATGTCTTGAATATTTATCCTCGAAGACCCATATCTTTGGAATTTTTGTTCTAAACAAAAGTCCTAAATATTTTTGTTGTAGTTTTTCCAAAAGATTAAACACTTATAAAACTCACGAACTTTGACTCTTCACCAAATTTTACCTTTGACATATATGTTATTGAATTTTTTTGGGGGGTCTTTGTTCAAAATTTTAGTAAATGAAAGTTCCAAAAAAATCTTAACACCTCCTCCAAAGACTCAAAACTTGGTCATTCTTTACATAGTCTTTGGAACTTTTATCTGGAATAATTGTTTCGACTACTTCTCTCAAAAATTTTCCTTAAGAGTGAAAAGGCTTCAATCATTTTGATTTACTATACAAAAAGTATAATAACACAAATATAAAAAACACAAAGTCCAAATTCCAACCTTATAAACATTCAACCACTTTAGATCAAAATTGAAGAAGCAATGGATCGAAATGCCCAAGAAAAAAGTAATAAACTTCTGAAAAAGTTAGATAATCTACTAAAACCTAAGGTGAAATATCTTTAAAATAAACCATAGAATGTGTTTCAAAATATAATTAAATAATAAAAATAATAACTATTGGACTTATTCAAATTTATATATTAAATTAATGCATTCCTAAATGAAAGCTTGGATTGAACTGAAGAAGTACATAGACATTAAATTGAACCCATTCAGTCACTTTTAACTTAATAATTTAGTGAATTGCTAAGAGGGTTTCTTTCAATAAATAACCAAAATGAGACCTTGAATGGTATAAGAATATACTCCAAAGTAAAATAGTTTCTTTGTTTTCTAACTAAAAATGGGGAATGGTGTGTAAGAAATAAAAAAATGGTGACTCTTGCTAGGAAATACTCCTGAGTATTTAAAGAATCTAGAATCTATAATTTCACAAGGAAAAGAATTATTTGAAATATATTACTTAGAATAAAATAAAATTTAATAGATACTCAATTTTATAAAAATAGGTGACATACTAAGCTATGATCTTGTCAAAACCATCTATGTGTGTGATCAATTGATTTATTCCTTTACTTTGCATTAACACGCAATGATTCATATTTGAATAAGGTTATAACTATTCAAGTGTAAAATATTTTATAATTTATCTTGGGGGGGAAGTGGTTTAGGAATTTTCATGCTAACAACTAGGCTTTTATATCCCTAAAATGTGTGCCTCTAGTTCCTTCCAAAGGCCTTGTTCCACTACCAACTAAGCCTCAAAGCCTATGGTGGAGGCTACCAGGATAAACCTTTTGAGGAGAATTTTATATCTTAAATTTTTATTTTATTATTTCAAAAGGATACTTTTAAATTCATCCATATAGTGTTGTGGACCAAGCCATGGGTAAAAGGAAATTAATAAGTTCATGACAACTCAGTACAAATGAGAATTGGTGTAATGTTGTTTTTTTATTCAAATGTTTCATTCAGTGAATTAAATGGCTTCAAACAAGAAAATAGATGTTCTAAAATTAAAATTTCCTATTATGCATCATTGAGATTTATAACTCAATAAATGATCAAATTGATCATCAATAATAATAGTTTGAAGTAAAATTACAATTAATCTCTTTGAGTGAAATCTATGTTATTATTATAATATCCCTTCATTTCATTACTTCAATTAACAAGGGGAACCTAAGGAAAATGATAGATTGGAAAAATGTAGCAATGAATATATAAAATGAACAAAATCAAACCTAACCCAAAAATGATGGATATGAAGGAAAATCATAAAGCAAACAAAAAGGAAAAGAGACATTATTTACATAGGTTCTCATGCCAATGTATGGTTGAATCAATTAGACACCTGATTCTTTAGGATTTTGATAAGGGTAGAGGGAACACCTATTTTATTCTATGCTACCTTCTATGATAGAAAACACTATCTCATAAATATTTCTCAATTTTTATTTCATGCAATCCAAACAAACTAGGACTATAATATTATGCATTATGTTTGAACCTAAACTACAAAAATCATGAGAGATAGGTTAAATAAAATACCTGAGCCCCTACATTGTATTACAATGAGGTAAAGGGCTAGTTACTCATACATACTATATCGATTGGAATATCCAACCTAAAAGTGGCATGGTCTTTATGGAAGCTAATAGATGAGTCACTTGGTGGCTGCTCTTCGATACAAATAGATGCCTACATTGCATCCTCTTTTTTTTTTTGCCATCCAAAAGGTATGGAAGTGTTTTAGATTATTTCCATATCAAATATCTTTGAAATTTTTTCATCAGTGGCCTAGGTATATGGAGAGATGAGATGAATAAGGTTATTCTCAACTTGAAACTCTATTAGCATGACTTCTTCATTTAGGCCACTATGTTTAGGACTTCCAAATTTGATTTCCTCTACTATTGGGAGGACACTTGGGTGTTATCAATTGATCTGAAGGTAGGGATTGATTGAGGAGAGTTTATCTTCTCTACATTTTTATAATACACCTTCTCCAAAGGAATAACCTATCTCTTCATTAAGGTTCTCTTTAATCTTATCCTATTTTAATGACAAGGAGGAAACTACACTAGTAGAAAAAGACTACTTGTCATTCTTCATACATGGACCTATTTATTTATTTGATTCATACATCAATTTAGAATTAGGGTTCACCAAATCCTCAAATAAATGCATTATCTATCAAAGACACATTAAACCATTTAGCCTTAAGATTCAACTCAACAAGGAAAATCCAATCAAACAAACTTTCAAAGGAAACTTCATTAGAACAAGAAATATCATTATATTTATCATTAAAGATAATGTTAGTATTCCTTTAAGTATTGATCCCTTGAAGATCATTGAAAACATCATCACAACAGTTTTGAATTTCTAAACTAGTAATAGTGGATCCACCTTTTTAATGATTTATGTATTAAATAATCATATCATCTCTATGTTTCTCTAAGAATTGAATGGATTATATGGTATCATATTTTTCTTCCATCTACTCTCATTTTGTAGGTATCTCTTATCCTACTTATTTCCCAACCACCAAGTTTTCCACAATAACCACTACTTATTTATCTTCAAATACATACTCACTATTGTAACCTTCAAAGAATGTATCTAGCTTGGGAGGTTACATGTTCTAAATATGCATGATCATCTCGGTATTATCTTCACAACCATGCTCATAGACTTTTGGTTGTGTATTTGGAAATTTAAGTTTGTAGCATGGGTTTTATACTTCTCCTTAGCCTCCTCCTATAATAAATGGAATGTCATTAGTAACAACACCTAAAGATACTAAATTTATAACATAATAAGAAGTAACCTTTTGATTATACATTAGATTAACAAGGTTATATGAATTAAAAAATTAAGCAAGGATCTAGTTTGTCATAGGGAGGTTTGGTTATGTGAAGGCTTAGAGAAACACTTCATTTTATGACACAAATTTCTCTATGGGATGAATTGAAGGTATGAATATCAAATTAATTTGGGAATAAATGCCTTCAGTAATTGAATATTTCTCTACATTAACTTCCTCTTGCTAGACCAAGGCTAATGAAGCAAGGGAAGTAATGTTCATTTTAATGAACATGATAGTCAAAGGATCCAAGGTTATGAGATATAGTCCTATTGATATGTCTTACATATTCAAGTAAGGGTATTTCAATATCCTATATAACTAATGTAATCTATGGTTGAATGTATTAATTGACTCATTCGGCTCTTTCTTAGTGGTGGAAAATTGATAAAATGACATAAAAGGGTCTATGGGTGAACTAAAATTATTGAGAAAAAATTTCTCAAAGGCAACAAAAGTAGTGATACACCCTTATAGTAAACCAAGATACCAATAATAAGTGGTCTGGTTAAATGTAAAAGGTAATATACAATAGACCACATCTTTATGTTAAAACTATTTTCTAATGAAGGCCTTTTTGAAGGTTATAACATGATCTTTAATAGTGAGACTCCTACCATGGATATACTTTGGACAAATTTTGTGGGGTTCTTGGTCAAATCATTAGAAGGTCTTAGAACACTTATTAGACAACTATGTGCACCTAGTTAGGCCAAATCCATAGGTAAATCTTAAGGTTAGTTTTATAGTATGGAAGAAACTGGGAAACTTGACCAAAAAAAAGTCTCAAAAAGTGTCTAAACACATGAAATAAACTAAAATGTCCTGATGGGCCCTCCTTCTAGCATCAATATATTAATGGTGGTTTTTACATGCAACCAATAACTTCCTAGGTTGAGGTTTCCCCAAACCTCTCCTAAAAATAAATCTTAATCTATAAGAGAGATAGATTACCCTAATATATCTTCTTACCAGGTCTTGTTAACTAAACAACCTTAGTTGGACATTGTAACCATTTAAAAAATGAGTCTTAGTAATATTTTAATGTTTATAAATATTTAAATAGTTAATATACCCTTTCCCTATGAGAATAAACATACATATATGGCATAGAAATGGAGTTGATTTAGATAATTTTATTGCATGCCTAAATATAAGAGTGTAATAACGGTAATAAACAAATAGCATTTCATCAAGATAAACATTAAATTTAGGTTTCAACTTAGAAACTAAGTTAAACTAAAATAATAGACTGATAAATAAAATTAAAAAAGAGAGGATAAGGAGAAAGAGAAAAAGGTCCTTCCACTATATAAATTAAGATGAAGTGTTCAATTAAATAAATCTTATAGAGACCAGTCCTTAGTTGAGATAAACCTAGCACAACTCTAGTAAGAGTATGGTGTGATATTCTAGGGAGGAATTGATGTGAGCAAAGAGGAACATGGCCACCATTAAAATGTGTAGGAAATGGACATTTAATAACATAATGATCTAAATATCAAGATATTTCTTGTTGATTGGTAAGGGTGATATTTAAAAGAACCATTTAGCTACAAAACTAATTTACATAGTAGTAAGGGAAAGACTATTATAACATGAAAATTATTGGTCTATTGACTATGAGAGCTAAAAATTCTACTCAATTCTATTCTAATTATAAACTAATAGGATACATACCTAATTACAATGAAGAGTTGATCTTATATAGGAAAATAGTCTTGAGGATTTCAAACTTAGTCAAATTTTCCTACTAATGGGGTAGTTACAATGATTCCATATGGTTAAGGGATTCTGGTCAAGTAGGCAACTCAAGATTTCTAACATACTGAAGGCATGCCCAAAATTTGCATAACCATTTGCCATGTCTATTCAAGGGTAAGTTTCTATTTTATTCTCCATGCATAATCATCATGCATAGGCCATGTTAATTATTCATGATTTAGTTAGATTATGAGTTGATTTTGTGGATCAAATTGGGTACACAGTTGAATCTTGTCTTCTAACAGTTTTGATGGCTAGATGGGACATCAAATTTAAGCTAGTTACTTCTATTTGTGTAACCAGCATGTCCTTTATTTTGATGGGTTTATTTCCACTTGGAACCTTTTTAATTTCCTTATGATTTACCCTCATGGCATGTTTGATTTTATTTTTTTGGTTCCTAGTTGACACTTGGTAGCTTGTTGACACTCACAAACTTTAGCTATCTTTATTTACCTTCATCTTCTTCCCAACCATGTGGCTTATTTTTATTCACCTAGGGTCTTAAGATATCAACCCCTCACCACCATGTGTCAATTTCTCAACCATTCAAGCTTTTTATTTTTTCACCCAAATGGTCTTTCCTTTAGGATCATGGGCTCTAGAATGTTTCCATATGGTAGCATCATGAGAACTTGAGGTCTCAGGGCTTAACACTCTTTAGCTATTGGGATAATTTTTGGTCTCTCCATGGTTTTATGTTTTGCATATTGACTATTTTATTTATGGTGAAATGATATTTCACTATGTGGCATCATCTGACTCACCTAGGTCTCTAACATACTACCCTACTTACAATTATTATCATGGGATAGTGGGGTAATGGGATTTCACCATGTGGCATCATCCTACTCACCCACTCTTTTGAGGATATGACATCACTATTAGCCTACACAAAAATATCTAGGTTAGTGAGGTAGTGGGATTATCCCATGTGGAACCATCTCACTAACTCACTATCCTAGAAGCTTTCCATAAGTACAAACATCTCTGGGATAATGGAGTAGTGGGATTATGCCACATGGCATCATCCCACTCACCCACTATCCCAAAGAATAGCTGATGTCACTACCATATTTGGAAACCTTATGAAGAATTTACTAAGTCATTTTAATAAGAAGAAAAGTGTTGCATTTCTTGAGAGCCTTTTGATAAAATCAACTTAGTCCTACAAAGCAAAATTATGACATATGGATCTAGGTAAAAGTGAAAAATCAACTAAGTGTCAAAAGTTACTCAAAAATGGATATGAGACCACTAGGAGTGGAAATAAATCACCATGTGACATTTATATTTAATTTTAGTATGTATGAGTACCACATTAAAAGGCACAATCATCAACCTTAATTTAAAAACCAATGTCTAAGTGAAAATCCAATAAATTTGAAAACTAATAGATAATAAAAATTTAAATTGAAATGACCAAGTCCAAATCAAAAAATTATTTCTTTTAGAGGAAATAATGTGAATATTTATCCTTGAAAACCTGGGTCTTCAAAAATTATGGATGAAATAAAATTTCTAACTATTTTTGCTATAGTTTTTGCAAAAGATTAAACACTTCAAAAACTTATGACCATCACCTCTTCATAAAATTTTCCCTTCCACATCTATGTCATCATAATTTTTTTTCAATGTCTTTATTTGGAATTTTGATAAACAAAAGTTATGACAAAGTCTTAACACCTCTTCCAAAGACTTAGAACTTGGCCATTCTCTATGCAGTCTTCAAAATTTTTATTTAGAACAATTATTCTAACTACTTCACTCAACATTTTTCTCAAATAATGAAAAGGATTCAAAAATTTCACTTCACCAAACATAAAGTCTGACAACACAAATTTTGAAGGTCAAACTTATAAACATTCATCCACTTTAGATAAAAATTGAAGCATAAATGGATCAAATTGCCCAAGAAAACAAGCAATAAAGTTTTGAAAAATTCAAATAATCTACATATACCTAAGATAAAATAGCCTATAAAAAATGTATAAAATGTGTTTAAAAACTCAAGGGACAAATAGATAAGACTTATTAGACTTATGTAAATTTAGATATTAAATGAATGCATTCCTAAATGAAAGCTTGGATAGAATTAAAGAAATACATAGACATTAAACTTAACCCATTTAGTCACTTGTAACATAATCATTTAGTGAATTTCCAAGAGGGTTGATTTGAATCAACAATCACAATGAACCCATAAAATTTATAATATTAGACTCTAAAGTAAAATAGGGTCCCCATTTTTTGACTAAAAATGGGGCATGTTGTGCAAGCAACAAAACAAAAGGATCAAGCTTGATGTAGTTCTCCACACTTAAGTGTTGGTGCAAGTGTAAGTGAATCTAGTATGAATTCTACATTGAGTGATTTAAATGTCCTTAAGACTATAAACCTGAGTAATCTAAGCTTTAAAATGTTGTATGCAAAACTTTGGCAGAGTAAGGATTGATAACCCTTATTATACATAACTTGTTCTACGTTTGTTTATGTAATCTATATATAATTTCCATCTAGTGGATAAAGGGATAAAATCTTGTGTGTGTGTGTGTGTGTGTGTGGGTGTGGGTGTGGGTGTGTGTGTGTGTGTGTGTGTGTGTGTGTGTGTGTGTGTGTGTGTGTGTGTGTGTGTGTGTGTGTGTGTGTGTGTGTGTGTGTGTGTGTGTGTGTGTGTGTGTGTGTGTGTGTGTGTGTGGGTGTGTGTGTGTGCGTGGGTGTGTGTGTGTGTGTGTGTGTGTTGTGTGTGTGTGTGTGTGTGTGTGTGTGTGTGTGTGTGTGTGTGTGTGTGTGTGTGTGTGTGTGTGTGTGTGTGTGTGTGTGTGTGTGTGTGTGTGTTGTTATAGTGATTTTGAAGGCCTTAAAATAGGTCTAGGATGACCCTATGGGTTTTATAATTTAAAATTATAACCATTGATAGTAAAATGAGGTAAAAAGACAATAGTGACAAAACTAGGACACTAGCACCATGTGACACTAATATCCCTATTATGGTGTTAGTGTTCAAGTGCCAAAACCTAAGGAACTAAGGGTCAAGATGTCAAAGTGAGGGTTTAGGACTACTTTATAGATGTTTATGGATGCATGTGTCTTATAATAATGTTGAATAAGTGTCTACATAGACCCTACGATAGGTCTAGGGTTAATCTAGGGATGGGTGGTATCAATTAACACTCCTAGCACTCAAGTGTCATTTTTAGGTGATTACATTCCCACCCCATTTATTATATAAATGAATCAAAGTTAAACAACTATGATAAATGGAAAAAACCATACCCATACTTACCTAAGAGGTGAAGCCCATGAATCTGGATATGAACATGTGAAGCGTACTCCATTGCATGTCTTGAAAATCAAACATGCATAGATAAATCAATAATAGATACCAAATAAAAAGACAAAACTAATTAAAGAGATAAAAAATATGAAATGAACAAATAAACCTACGTACATGAACTAATGTATAAACCTAGTGATAACTTATGTGTGTGTAGATAGTGATCAACTCGATGAATAACTTGGACTAAGCTAATGGCTTGCTCAATCCCCATGTGTGGGTGGATCAATAACTCAATCCAGTTTTTAATCCATCATTACCCACCCATATTTGGTATATCATGACCTATGATTAGTTTGGATTGGACTAATTTCATGTCTAACCCTCTTAAATAGGTGGCTCAAGAACTCAAGTAGATTATGACTCCATCATTTCCCACCCATGTGTAGAAAATGTATCTGAAACTAAAAATTTGAAATGTAATTAGATATGTTTAACTATGTATGTCACCTCTAATAAAAATCAATAATATTAGGTAGCTTTTGGCCTCTCAATAATGTCAACCACTACAAATGGATTAATGCATGAATCTAGTGTGTAACCTAGAACATGGTGTCTAGTGTGTACAATGTAGAAAATGACATGGATTTTGTCATTCCATCTAATCAATTGGTGTATAAGTGATCACATATAAATAGTGTGTCACACACATGCCCTCAAATTTTATATATGATAATATGGATTCTAGACTAAGTTTTAATAATCTATATCTGAGCATTTAAACTAAAACATGAATGATCATGCCATGTATGATACCCCCAATCTGATCAAAATAGTATCAATCTGAGCTAAAGTGAGAAAAAATTGGTAATATGTAATTGAACATGTCTAAACCTAGATTTTACCTATTTTAATTTTTGTCCAATTTAGAATTTTATAAAATTAAGGATATTAGATAGTGCCATATCTTATACAATAGCACCATATGGTGTTAATTTTCGAATTTGGGTGTTAATGACTAACTATCCTAATTTATGTGTCACTATAACTAATGTCTGATTCACTATTTCCCATTGTGTTTTCCTAAATTTTATTTCTATATTATGTGCATGTGTCCTCAAAATTGCAATATGAGTGTATTTGGATATCTTGATCTCCATGATAAACCTCTGTGAATGCCTCCTCTTTTGTGGTAAGTTATTTTACATGTGAAATTTTTTTCCTCAAAATAAAAATATCTACAAAATGTTTGTTAGATGGAGAATATATGATATCTGTGTAATAAACCAATATAATGTGCATACATAACATCAAAATGTAATATAATCTAATAATAATTTTATAGTGTGTGATGTATGTTAGATCTAACATTCCTAAGGTTGTTAAGATTAATATAGAAATGTATATAAACAAAAAATCTTAGTAATAACTTATTATCTACCTATGTAAATGGGGCATGTTGTACATAATGACACCTAAGTAGGAAGGGGAGATGTAATGAGGATCCTCATGGCATCTAAAATTATAGTGTGTAACAAGTAGAAGACAAATTCCCTAGCCATGAAACATAAAATAAATAATACATATAACACACATAAGACACACAAAGTATACCAAGGGGCCAAAATATAAAGGACATGGGCACATTTCACTAAATATAATAAATAAATACATACAAGGACATGTTCAAATGCCCATATATGCAAACAACAAGAAAGTTGTCTTAGAGCCAAATGGAAGGACATGATTGAATGTTCACATACACAATCAAGAAGGCACACAAAAGGACATGATGACATGTCCAAAGAATACATATAATGAAAATAGTGGCATAGATCCATAGAGCAATGTCATATTCAAATGTCCTCAAATATAATAAGCATAGAGAGATAATCAATTCTAAACTAGGAAAACTAGAAATTAATGTATGCATGAACATGTGGTACAAATATATATAAGATTTAAGATTTAAATAGGTTGAGTCTAAAGTAATATTAGTTGGTAGAAAATATGAGTAAGTGTTTCAATTAATTTCACTCATTTCTTAGTTTTGGAAGTAAAGCAATAAAACTAGTAATAGGGTGTGTAGAAGAATACCTAATAGAGTGCACACATGAATCCACATGATAGTAGGAACTCCTATTTATATTGGAATTAATAACCTATATATAATAAAGACACTCAAAAAATGGTTTATTAGATGGATGGTTGAGTGGATTTCCTAGCATGAGCTAGATCCAAGAAGTGTATTATTTGCTAGGAGGATATCAATCCATTGTTATGAAAATTAAGATAATATAAACTAAAAGAAAGGATAGTTTCATTCAATGATATGAAAGTACATACATGTAAGAAAGAGAAAATATATGATTTTTTAAAGAAAACAATTAAAATAGCAAAAATGGGTCAATTACTTATGCTAAAATAGTTAGGGCCTAGTCCAAAAAAATTTTAAAAATCACTATTATCAAGAAACAAAATAGAGAAAATTAGGTTTGACTAGGGTAAAGGGGTTTAAAATAGATTTATATAGTTTTATGCCATAGTGACCATTGACAGTTAGGTGAATCATTGATTATTGGGTCTGACCATCGATAGTTGGGTAACCATCAATGGTTAGGGGTAAACCATTAATGGTTATGTAATCATTAATGGTTGCCTATGAAAATCTGGGAATGATCAACACAAAAGGAATAGATTAGGTATTTAGACAAACAAAGTCTTTTAATGAGATTGAGGGGTGGAAAATGAGATACTGATGGATCTAATAGGGTGAGGCTAGAAGTGAGATAAATCAACCAAACAAAGAAAAGCTACTTGAAACCTGGTATTGGAATGCTAAATTGCTTTGGATAGAGTGATATTGATTTGGATTTCAAACATGATTTTGATAGAGTTCAGGTCTCCCATGGTATTGTTTGCTCACTGAAAGGACATTGAACACTTGTATGCAAAAGATCTTGGATGCAAGATTTTAGATACTAGATCCATTTCACTTCCCCTTCTTCTCTTTTTATATGATGATGTTTCTAATTATGATGTAAGAAGTTACTAATTTGATAGGGGAGTAAATTTTCCAATTCACATCATTTTAAAGCAAGTTTTAAAATCAAGTTTCAATTTAGGGAAGTGCTTATCTCACACAAAGTTGTCAATATTTAAGTTCTTTTAAAATAGGTTTGGGGGTCTTACCATCAATGGTTAGGCTAATTGTCAGTGGTTGAGGGACTATAGGAAAATAGGTTAAATCAAATTCAATTAAATGGTTACATTAAATGTGTTAATTTAGGGGTCAAGTTAGTGAGTTTAGTTGACTAGGTGGTCTACTAGACATGAGGTTTAATGAGGGTCAGAGAGGCAATTTGACATTGAAAGATATCATGTGAAATTTTTGATTGTATGCATTTTGTCCCTTTTGTTTTTTGGATTTGATTTATAAGCTATAGAATAAATATATATGATTGGTCAAGGTCTTATTTCCCCAAGTATAGGAGGAGGTATTCCCCCTCAAATCAAGAGTCGATGAAGTAAAAGTGATATTAGATCATGGTTTGATAAATGATAAATTAGTAGTCACAAGGTGGGTGACATGAAAATTTTGGGTATTTGAGATGAAAAAATGTGCATAAAATTCAACTAAGAGTGGTAGTAAAGATCATACAAAAAATAAAGTTGCCAATGTTAGTAAAAATAAGGTCAATTCTAGAAGGACATCTGATAGTGGTGACTGGTCCATAACATTGGTCATAGTTGATCAGGTTAGGCCTATCAATCCATATAAATATGGTTAGTGTTGGTCACTAGTATCTATGGTAGGAAGTGCTCCTATGAAATACCATAATTGGTTAGGTCATGCATGAGGTAGTGTAAAGTTCAAAATTTTAACATGGAAAAGTTGGTTGGTGTAGTCAAATTTACCATTGAAAGTTGTCACAAAACATATAATTGGTCTATGTCAAAAATGACCAATGTTGAGGTGGGTATGGGGTAATAGTTGGTAATTTTGGTGTGGGTTGGTAGGGTATGGCCTAGATGACTCCATATGCATGAGGCAAGTGGATGTTGCCTACATAGTTCCCTAAACATGAAATCCAAAAGGAGCTTCAGGCCAAATGTAGTTCTTCACAAAATTTTAGATTAGAAGTGCATTTTATTTATTGAAAAAGTGGGGAGAATACTAAGGGATATAATTTCTAATGGTTAGTGTTACCCCTAGGCTCAACTATCAAAGGTTTATCCTAACCATCAATGGTTAGGCAAACCCTAAAAAACTAAGATGTAAAAAGGAAAATGGTAAGTCTTTTTTACCATTTGACTTTTTCTTAGTGCTTAGAATGTTTTATCTTTTGGTGATTGTGCATAGAGGTTGTTGAGGTAGAGAAGAGGTAGTGGTTGATTGTGTGTGGTCACGGTGATTACGTGTTGACTAGATGGAGGGTGGATAGGGCATGATCAAGTGGTAGTATGAGGACTATGATGACACTAGTGATGATAAAATGAGATAGGGGTTGGTTTAAAATTGATAGTATATGTGAATTTGTGGATATGGAGATGTATTGAGTAGGTTAGAGTAGTGGGGTAGGGTTTATGAAAATGTCCTTAGCCCATGATGACCTAGTTTTTGAGTGGGGATAAAATTGGCTAAATTAGTTGGGTACATTTGGAGGAGAAGAGTGTGTTGTAGTGGTGATGGACTGTAGAATATTATTAGGTGGTTTAATTTTACTTTGAGGTGAGTTTAATGGTGTTAGGGTGGAAAAATGTGGTAGGATTTCACTATTGATGGTCATCCATAGTGATTGTTAGTGGTTAGACCCAGCCATCATCATTCAATCCTAAGGGTAAAATGATCCCTAGGGACTATCAATGGTTCAAGGAACCATTGGTAATAAAAGGGTTTTAGGTGTGAGTTTTGTTTAAAAATAATTAGTAATGGCGCTTCGAATTTTTTTTAAACCTTGAATGTTAAAAGTTGAAATGTGTTAATGTAGTGGTAAAGATTTTTTAAAAGGGTAGGAAGTTAAGATGTTTGGAAATTTTGAAAGTGTTGGAAGAGATGGGTCTAGTGAGGTAAAAGGGTCAAACTTAATTTTGATAGGGTGAGATGTTTAAAATGTATGATGAATAGAGTGAGTTGAAAAACCTGTTAGGCATAGAAAAATAATGTGTTAGGGTAGAAGTAGATTGTGATAGAAGGATTGAGGTATTTAAGATTGATGCAGATAAATGTAGAGGGTTATGTTTATTATTATAGGGGTTAGAGTGGAATTGGTTGAAAGTAGTAGGTTTAGGTTGAGATTGAGTGTGATTTGGAAAACTAAGTGTTTATGCTAATATGATTGTTGTTCAAGCTTGTGATCAAATCTAGATGAAGGATCGAGCTCCAAGGATCTTTATTGAGGTTTGAGATAGGATGATAACAAAGGAGTGGAGGTACATGGAGATAGTTGGATTAGGGGCTATGATACATTATCAACACCTACTACAAGATGTGGCTATGATTATTGTACTCATCAAGAGATAGGACCCAATGATAAACACTTTCATGTTGTTGACTAGTGAGATGACCATCTTATTGGAGGATGTGACTAGGATCACATAGATACCCATTTTGGGGGATCCAATATATCATGTAAATATCAAGGATATAAATTATTATATGGACCTTATATATGGATTAGATCAAGATCATGCCACATGGTATGCAGGGGGTTTGGGATCAGACCACTATACTAGAGGGTCCTAAAAGATAGATGCTTACTGATGATGATGGTAATGACCTATTTCACATTTCAAAATTTAAGCCATGGAAAATTTAAATAAGTTATATTAGGGTATTGGTGGAGATACTACTCAAAAGGATCGTATTTAGATGGGCCCTAGTGCTACTAGTCCAGATCTATAAGGATCTCTAGGCATTTTAGGCACATAAATAGTATAGGATTAGCATCAATTTCTATTTCATTACTAGGCATTTGATAACATTCATGTGGTGACACCATTAGGGTTTCCATGGTAGGGATTAACTTAGGTAGCATTTTTAATGGGCTTTATGTGATGGAGGAGATTTGATGCTTTGACAAGTGTTAGTGGAAGAGCTAGAGATATTGAGTGGTTCAGGGATACAATGGAAGGTTTAGTAGTGGGAGATGTTTTATAGAGTCTATATGTGGATTGTATTATTTGGGTAGGATATATGTACCATACATTATCACTCTAGAGCTAACACTAGATGTATGGGAGATGAGATGATGAAACTGAGTTGATCCCATTTGACCAATTTTGAAGATAGTTTGGACATGTGTAGGGGATCCTCCCTAACTTTCCTTAATTTAAGAGAGAGGATGCTAAGTTTCCACTCCTATAACCATAGCCATATGAGGTCATGTTAGACTATAAGAAGCTCTAGTGAGAGCTACCATAGACAATACAAGTACTATTGATGGTTATGTAACATAGGTCTAGATTAGGTATGTAGTATCTAAATTTGGAAGGGGTGATGGTGATCAGTAGATAATAGATGTAAATGGGGCCAAAGTTAAAGGTGGTAGACTTGATGGTTAGGCATAAGTAGTATCACAATCCTAGATTATGGGATTACAAGGATAGGTGGCCACTTTATAGGCATAGATTATCACCTTATAAGGGTAGGTTACCTCTTTGACTAGTGATCATCATACAGTGAGGACCTCCCTATATTTAATGACTCAAGAGAGAGATTAATTAACATAAAGATAAGGGTAAGCCATATCAATAGTAGGAGGACCATTGGACATAGTTATAAGGACATGGTACCTAACCATCATCAAGGAGTTTAGATATTATGAGGCAATTATGCTAGCATAACTACTATTGGAGATGCATTATGGAGAGTATAGGGCCAACTTAGTAGGTTGTGCATCGATAGTTACTATAGGATAGTGGGCTTTGATAGTGGGATAGGTAGGGATGTTAGGGGGACTAACACTAGATGGTTGTATAGGTCTAGGTCCAGATGGTTTAAGTGGTAGTGGTTTTCGTGCCCTAAGGGCTTGATAGAAGAGAGTTTTTATGTGTACATGATTTGTATTATGATACTATCCTAAATTCTAATGATGTGAGATGTATATGAGAGAGAGAATAACTAATATATTATGATAGGATGTATTGCCTCATTGATGCATATGATGATCATTTTTTGGCTATGTTGATTATATCATTGACATTTGATTATATTGATGATTATGTTGACATATGATGCTTATTTTCTTATGTTCATGATTATATTATTATGTTCATGATGATTATGTATTGATGATGTTTAAGATGACATATATGGTTAATGTTGATGATTTAGTTGATGATGTATGTTGTTTAAAACATGTTTTTTGATTAAGATATTTGTTTTTATTTCCCATGGCTGCATATGATCATGAGTATTTGATAGATAGGTTTTGATGATGTTGCTTATGAGATTATTATGATAATGTGATGTAATAATGTTATAATGTGGTTCATAGATAAGATGGTATTATATTACAGGGATGATGTTAACAATTTTTAATGATGATCTTATGGTGTTATAATGTGATAATGGTATGTTTTAATTACCTACTATTCATGGTTCTTGATATCTTGTTTAAGGGTAGGATATGGTTTACTTTTGATCATGCAAATGAGAATATAATTAAAACACATAAAGTAGTAGACAAAAAACTAAATGTGAGACATATAACTACATGAAATAACAAATAGAGAGAAAGAAAAAGGCATGATGTTTTTAGTTGACAAGGATCTAACATCTAGAAACCATAGTTGGATAGACTTAGTGAACATAAACCAATAAAATTATTTGCAAGAGAATGTTTTTATTGAGAAAGAAGGGGTCTTGATCACTTTATATCAAGTAGGGCCATAGTCCCTTGATTTTAGAGAAGGATTGAAGGGAATTTAAGTTATAGGTAGATGGTTACATCTTAGATAGGTGAAAAGGTAACCTGATGTAGGTTAGCTTTCACCTTTCAATAGGTGACCAAAGAAATGTAATAGACAAGTCCATGCCTTACTATGATATGTATACTAATCAATGCAGGAAGTATACAAATGCCATATATAAGATCCGATTGTGGTAGAATGGGATAATGGGTAGATTGATCAATGTGAGAAGTCTACAAATGACACTTATAAGAGCTAATTATAACTTACTTTAATTTTGATGTAGGATTAGTTGTTGCTTGTGTTAGTTTGATAGTTTTTTAAAGTTGATCGATGCAGTAAACTTCAATTGGTTTCTTTTGACAAAGTTAATTTAGCCATCATTCAAGGGAGTGGTCTAAAACTAAATTTTTAAAGCTATCCTTTAAGGGAGTAGTCTATTTTTGATCAACTTTTAATTATTAGGTAGTTTTCCTTTAAGGGATCAGTTTGCAATGCTAGAGATATGGACACAAGTGATATTTTTAATGCATGTTTAGACATGGACAATTGTATTTGGGCTTAAAGGTTTACCTTTATAGATGTAATACATTGGCACAAAAGGTCGTTGTTAAATGGGGAAAGTGTTTTGAGATTTAATTGGTCATTTGATTCCATCTAATTAGAGATTAAAAGTATCTATGAGAATCATGCCATGGGTATAGGCATGGTACCCATGCTTAAGATTAGGCTATAACTATGATGGATAATCACATGGTTCTATATTGTAATCAATTGTTCCCAAAGGTATTAGGGATAGGTAGGTGAAATAAAATATTGTAGACTAAGGGATTAGCTTAAGTTATACATAAAGGTGAGTTTGATCCTTGTTTCAAAAATATAAAGGATGCAAATGCAAAGCATTGAGAGGCTCAAGTTTTAGTTTTATTTCAAGAAAGGATAATGATAATCTCCTAATCCATACTTATGGGTTATGATGTAGGGTCTAAGATAATTAAAATAAAACTTTCCCTTTTTTCTCTTCTCCATATTAGTTACATGTTGGCTTTCCTTGAGGATGAGGTATCTGATGTTAAACTCTCACTCTTTTAGGTTTTTTTTTGTATTCAAATTTGATTGTTCTTGGATAGAAATGAAGATGGTTAAGGGATGTGAGGTGATGTTTGTCAAGGATTTTAAGATGGGTATAGCATTCTTGATGATAATCACTCTTAAAAAAGATTTCATGTAAGAATATATGAAGGGATGGGATTTATACTTTGAGAGGAAAGAATACCTCAACTCTAAAGATGAGAGAGAAAGGGGTAGCACTTGTATAGGTTTGAATGCTAGTATGGTAGGCTCATAAAGCAAAAGAGATGTGCAAATTCCAATCCTAACCTGAAGCACTGACTACCTTGGTGAGTATTTTTATGAGAGTTTTGTTAGAGGCTTCTACCTATCCATTGAATTTGGGATGGTAAGGTGAGGAAAATATTAACTTGATGCCAAAATCATCATAAATACCTTGGACCTTCCATTTTTTTAAAGATTTACCATTATTAATGATTATTTTATGAGGAACACCGAAGAAACATATGATATGGTGATTGATGAAGTTGATTATCTTCTATACTTTAACGAATATAAGGGGGATGACCTCCACTCATTTGGTGAAATATTCAGTAGTGGTAATGATATATTGATGTCATTTTGAAGAATTAGGATTGATTTCCCCAATAAAGTCAAGTTCCCATTATGATAAAGGCCAATAGTCTGTAGATACTTAAAGGCCATAAGGAGGTGCATGATGTAAATTAGCATGTTGTTGACATTTGACACATTTCTTTACATAGTCTTAACATTCTTGGTTTAGGGTGGGCCAATAGTAGCCCAAGAGAAGGATACACTTAGCAACACCTAGGCCACTAAAATGTCCCCCATAGAATTCATCATGTGTTTATTTGATGACATGGGAGGCTTCATGACTATAGAGACAATAGAGAAGGATACCATCAAAGCCATGTTTGTAAATGATTCCCCTTAGTATGGTATAACAAGAGGTACTCTGAATACATACTTTTCAGGCACTCTTTGAAAGGTTGGGTGGGATAATGCCAATGTTAAGATAGTCAAAAGCTTGATCATATGACATGTCAAAAGGAGATGTTTCCATATTACAAATGGTAGGGAAATCAGGACTAATATATGAAAGTGTGATAAAATTATGGATGTTGATAAATAATTTAGATTTGGTAGGTTGAGATGGGACTTGGGAGTTAAGGGATGCCATTATATCCAAGAACTTGTTAGTAGATTGAGGAACTAACTAGATAGTGTAATGGTTGAATGATGCTAAGAGGCCACCCACAAGTTGTTTATACTTCATTAGGACATAGTTTTACATTGATAATACCCTATAACATGGTTAATGATAAGTTGGGAGTCATTAGAGACACTGATTATTTTGATTCCCAAGGCTAGGGTAGTTGGAGATGTATGACTAGGGATTCATATTTGTCTATGTTGTTGGTGCATTCAAACTCAATTTTAAAATAAAGGCAAAGAGGTTCACCAATAACGGGAGTGAGAATAACTCCTACACCCCCACCATTTTGGCATTTAGAGCCATTAAAAAACATGGTAATATGGTAGGTGGGTTCTTCTTAGGATAGAGTTGTAATAGACTCATCAAGAAAGGTAAGATGAAGAGGTTGATTGTCTGGTAGAGGATCTTTGGCCAATTGGTTAGTGATGACCTTCCATTTAATGGACTTTTATAGAAGGAAATTGAGATAAAACTCAACTAGAAGCATGAGCCACTTAGCCATACACTAGTTTAATATGGCTTGGAGTACATGAACTTAAGAGGATTAGTGTTAGTGATGATGGAGGTTTTATAATTAATAAGGTAGTGAAAGAGTTTGGAAGCCATGAAAACTAGGGTGAGGTAGAGTTTTTTAGGATGGTTATATCAGTTTTTATGTTTGATTAGTGTGTATTTGATGTATTAAATGTCTTGCTCTTTATTCTATTCATCATGATGAGTAAGCATTACCCTTAGGGAATGATCAATGGTGGATAAATATAGGTAAAAGGGTTGGTATTCCTTACGAGGGATAAGGATAGGTGGAGAGAGAAGGTACTCCTTGATTAAATCAAAGTCTTTTTGACATTATTTTGTCCACTTAAAATAAGTATCCTTCTTGAGGAGGTGGTGGAAGGGTTGACATTTATTAGATAGCTGAGAGATGAAGTGATGGATGGATTAAAGTTTACCTTACAGGATACAAAGTTTGGTAAGGTTGGTAGGAGGAGGCATTTCTAAGATTACTCTGACTTTGGTAGGGTCTATTTTAATTCCATGTAGAGAGATGATGAAACCAAAAAGCTCACCTGATAAGTCTCTAAAAATTCACTTCTTAAGATTACACCTAACATGATAATGGATTAATAAACTAAAGATGATGGGAATAACAACTAGGTGATCCTTACAGTGTTTGGATTTCCCAAGGAGATCATCCACATAGTCCTCTAAAATTTAATGGATGAGATCATGAAATATATAAGTCATGGACCACTGATAGGTTACTCTAAGGTTCTTTAGTCCAAGGGGCATAACCCTATAGTAGAAGCTTCCCCATGGGGTGATAAAGGAAGTTTTATGTTGATCTTTGGGGGGAATCAAGATCTAATTATATCCTGAGAAACCATCCATGAGAGATAAAATTTCATGGTCATCTATAAGATAAATAATTTGGTCAATGTTTGGTCAAGGAAAGTCATCCTTTGGGAAAGTGAGGTTGAGGTCACAAAATTTGATGTAGAGATAAAGTCCCCTATGGGCTTGGTGATGGGAACAATGTTAGAAAGCCATTGTGGATAGTTTATGGGTTGAATAAAGTTGACAGATAAGAGATGTTAAAGCTCTTCACTAACAAGGAGGGCTATGTGAAGATTAATCCTATGAAGCTTTTTCCAAACTATCTTAGCCTCAGGATGAGTAACAATGTTGTGGAAGGAAATAAAATGGTTAATGTCAAGCATATCCAAGTAAGATCAAGTAAACACTATGATATGATCTCAAAGGAAAGAAGGGTAATTTTGTTGCTTAGTGAAATTTAAATATTAGCCAATTTTAATGATATGGGGGTTATCCTAATTTCCCATGTTGACATCAATGGTGGATTCATTTAATATAGTTTGGTTTTTATGAGGGAGAGATTTATGAATTTAAGAATCCCTTATACTGAGGTAGGAGAGAATGGAATCATCATCCTAACATTAGATGGTGTTGATGGTTGGAGAATCACATTCAATCATTTTAGGATAGATGAGGGGAAGTGTTTTATTTTAACCATCCTTTTGATAGGTCAGGGGGATTAAACTAATAGTATTGATAAAAAAAGCTTTATGAGATGATGTCAGAGTCCTTAAGTTTGGAGGGAGATGGGGTTGGTAAGGATGGAGGTACTTCATTGATGATGGCAATGGGTTTTGGTGATGTGGTTTCTTTTAGTTGTATAAAC
Organism: Torreya grandis; assembly: GCA_037957365.1. NCBI lineage: Eukaryota > Viridiplantae > Streptophyta > Pinopsida > Cupressales > Taxaceae > Torreya > Torreya grandis. The sequence continues at coordinate 2,738,100 of JARHVA010002145.1, read as the reverse complement.
CCAAGGCCAAAGAACTCACAAGGTTTTTGAGTTTTGATTTAGGGTAACTAGTGAGGTCCCTATTCATAGAAGCTAGGACCAAACCCCTTCCAAGTGTACCTGTAAAGGTAATATTTGAAAAAGGTTGGTTTATCTAGGTAAGAAAATTGGAAGTGAATAATCAGATGAATGGGGTAGTGGTGGTAACAAGAAGTGGTTGATCAAGTCCCCTATAGACAAAATTTGTTTAATTTTGGGGGATCCTAAAAGGTATGATGGTTCTGATGTTAGGATCATAGGAATTGTCATATTTGAGGTTCCCATAATCTTGAGGAGTAGGGAGAGAATCTATGGGTAAAAGGTGATATTCCCCAAGAGAAAGATGTTGAAATATGGATAGCATGGAATCCTTAATCATAATTTGGGATGAAGGGATGGTTGAGCTAGTTGACACTTCATCATCACTATGAGTAGAAGTGTTTATGGTTTTGGTGGTGGGGTATTTTTTTTAGAAGTTGGATTAAAATAAGATGAAGGAGGTAGAAGGACATCACTATTCTAGTATGTCATATTTTAAGAATTAAATGTAATAAGGTTAGCTTGTATGGTAATAACTTATCCCTCATGCTCAAATTTGACACATTGATATAAGGTGGAGGGAATGAAACAAATAACATGGATCCAAGGGTGTATGAGTGACACATTGTATTTTAACTTATCCCTCTATAGCAAAAAATAGTTTTGGAATGGTGTAAGGCCCCAAATAGATGTGAAGGACAATGGTCCCTAAGGTGGTGGCCATAGTATCATTAAAGGAGTGAAGGACTGCTATAATTTCTGACATGATGTTTTTAGGTAGCTAAAGTTGGTCATATTCATGGGAGGAGATAATGTTGATGATGTCTCCTCCATCAATCATAACCCTATTAATGTAGGTTTGATTGATTTATGTTGTGATGAAAAGGGGAGTATCAGAGTTGTCAAGATTAGGAGGTAGTATTTTAGAATCCTAAAAGGTAACAAGGGTAGAAACTTGGAGGGCTCCAATAAAGGGTGCAAGAGTTTGAGGATAATTTGGTTAAACCTCTATAGATTATATATCCTCAATCAGTGTTTGGTGATGGTGGGGCGATGTGTTGATTAATTCATAAAGGCTCATTTTCCCCAGTGTTTGGTGAAGTTGTTTCAACACTAACCATCTTATGGATGTGGAAGGGTTAGAGGGAGAAGGTCCTAAAATAGATACTTTATCTTTTTGTGGTTATGAAGGTGAGGGTGGAGATGTTTGGATTTGGTTGGTAGGTTGAGGGGTTGATGGGTATGTCCATGGAATGGATGCTTTGGCTTTTCCCTTCACTTTATGTTGGGCTTGAGAGCACATAACCATATGGATAGTGTGGATAAAGGGATTTGTTGGGTTTGATGATTGCTTCAATTCCTCCTTCTTATCCTTGGGTAGGAGTGGGAGAGTTGGTAAGGGTTGGGTAGGTTGGGTTAATGGTAAGATTGGTAGTGGGAGTAAGAAGGGTTTTTCTAATAGATCATCTTCATCCAAGAGATTGTGAACAAGTGTTTGGAGGGACTTGTAGTTCTTTGTATCATGTCCAAGAGTCATATGGTAAATTAAAATCAAATTGTCATTGAACCATGTTGTTTTAATATGTGAAAGGTTAAAAGGTTTGATTAGAGGTAAGATAATGGAAGAGGTTTACAACAACCTTTGAAAAATATTTAAATAAGATTCAAGTAATAGTGTTGGAGGAGGTAGGGTTTTAGTATTATGAGTGGGAACCCTCTTGGGCATAGGTTTTACTATGGAGGTTGTGGTTGGAGGAATGATTTTAGTTGGTGGTTTTAGTTGGGATTGCTTGGTTAAGATAAGTGTGGGGATGGGAGGTTTGGATATGGAAGACTTGGATGAGGAATATTTAGCTATAGGTGAGATATTAGAGGTAAATATGTTGGTTAAAAATGATGGATAACTAGATGGTTTTATGTGTGTAGGTGGAGAAAAGGAAGATGGTTTCTTAGAGGAAGAATAGGTAACTAGAATGGTAAAAGGATGGGGCCCTAAAATAGAAGGTAAGTGGGAAAGAGGTGGTATGGTTATATTTTGAGGTGGAGGTTTGGGTAATTTTACCTTATTAGTTGGTTTAGTTAGATTTGTCTTTCGTGGACTAGAAGGGGTTAAGTCCAACCTCAAAGTCAGTTGAGTGTGACTAGGTGTGGGAATAATGCCTAGGTTCTTGATTGGTTTGGTGAAAGAAGCATAAGGTGAATTAGAAATATTAGATAGAGGTGGTTGGTATGGTTCATTTATGGTTTTGGAAGAGGTATTTGGTGTAGAGGTAATAATGGGTTTAAGGGTGGATTTAAGGGATGTTGATGATCCATATTTATCTTGGTAAGGGATTACAAGATGATTACAAAAGGTGTCTCTATCAAAGTTAGGTTAGGAAGTGAATTCTAAACTTTAAACTAGCCTAGAAAATGGCTTATAGATAGGTTTGGTTCCTTGGTCATTGGTTTCAATGATTAAGCCCTTTGGTGGAGAAGAGGGAATGGTCACTTTAATTTTGATTGATGGTTCCAAAATTGGTGGTTGGGTAGATGAGGTACTCTCTTCTTGGTTTGAGATAGTTTCCAAAGAGGTAATGGGTGGCTTAATGATAAGGGAGGTAGGTATAGTGTCCTCAAATGAAATAACATATAGAGTTGATTATATTATTTGGGTGTCTATAGAAATGGAGGGTAGTCCTATCACTTAAATGGATAGAGTAAAATAAGAAGGAATAGTTAAAGAAATGGGTGTTTCCTTTAGTGTTTACATCAAAGGAGAAGAAAATAAGGCTAAGGTATCATCAAGTGAAGAGGGGGAGGTGGTTAATTCTTATATTTGGGTATCCAAAGGAATAAGGGGTGAGTTTTTTGTTTCAATTTTGGTGATTGAGGTAATGATATCTTTAATAATGGGCTTGTTATTAATAACATTGATTGTGTGTGCCTCATGAGAGTGAGATGATTTAGGTTGGTTATCATGGTGTTGGGGAGAAGAAGCATGATTGGGGAAAGGCTTGTGGAAAATATTAAGGGACTAATTAAGAGGTACATTAGGATTGTTAAATGAATGTTCTCTAATATCAATCAAATTATGGATAAGACTCTTAAAGGTATTACATCTATTAATGTCATGTCCTACAACATGATGAAAGGCATAATGGTCATTCTCATTATACCGCTTAGGTATGGGGCAAGAATTATCAAATTATTGGTGTGGTTTGATTGGTGGAAGTTGGATGGGGTTGGATTTGAGAAATATCTACAAAAATGATGCATAAGATTCTCCAATGGGAGTATATTTTTTTGGAGGAGCTTAGTTTTGGTTTTCATTTTGTTGATAAGGAGGGTTGGAAGAATTAGTTTGAGGTGGTTGTTTGATAGTTAGAGATAGGGTGGCTTTTAGAAAAAATGAGTTTATGGATGCTTTTGTTTTAGTATTGGATTGGTTGGTGGTTTTAGTGGAGGAAGGGTCATTGGATTTAAATCTAGAATTCTTGTTCCATAATTTCAATTTCCCCTCATCAATAGCCTAGTTTTCCAATTTACGTGTCATGGTGAATGCCTCATCAAAAGTTATGAATTTTTGAACTTGAAGAGTGGGGATAATATGTTTGGCACAGCCCCAAGAAAAGAGTTCAATCATTTTGGGTTATGTTAAGAAAAAGGTAAGTTGGTTGATGAACCCTCTCCATCTAGAAAGAAAATCAACAATTGACTCATCATAAAATTGATTAATGGAATAGGGGTTAGTAATATAAACCTTTTTAGATATGTTTATCAATAAATTATCTCAAAATATTTGTGCCAATTAGGAGAAATAAAATATGGAATATATGGGAAGAGCACTATACTAATCAAGGGTGGGTCTAGATAAGGACATGGGAAAAGTTCAAAGAAGGAGAGCATCATTGTTTGCAATTAAATATTAGGAATGATAGAATTCCCTCAAATGTTGTTGGGGGTCCTCCTTTCCTTAAAATTTGGAAAACCTTGGAAATTACTATTGAGGAGGATAAGCAGGGATAGGAACAAATGGATGAATGGGTTCATTACAAATTTGATCATAGGATAAAAGGTTATGTGACCCAGAGATGGATGACTTTAAGTTGATCAAATCTAGTTGGGGTTGGGAAGATACATAATTATGGGGCAAATTTTGTTGAGGTTGGGTGGTAGCCAAATTTGAATAAGTGATAAAATGTGTAGAGGAAGCCACATATTGTTAAGTGGACATAAGAGGTTGAGATGGTGCCCCATAGGGGTTGATTGACACAAATGGCTGAGTAGAATTTGTTATTTACCCTTGTGGGTTAGAGACATATTGATAAGAGGTCATGGGTACTTGTTGAGGGATGGATGTTGGTTGACTTAAAGGTATGGCCAAGGTAGTGGGTTGAGGTTGGGTAAGTTGAGGTTGAGTGGTAGCTCTAGTACTAATTGGTGAAAGTGTTTGAAGTATAGAGAACACCAAGTTATGAAATGGTGTGGAATTTGGTGGATTGGTTGAAATAAGGGGAAGGGTGGATGGAGTGGTAGAAAATAACCCCATGGTAGGTAGAGTATAGGTAACTAGAGATAATATTGAAGCTATATGTGAAGTGTAGTGTGTGGTAGGAGATGTTTGGTTAGAGGTTGGAATATTGGATTGGGTTTGGGTAGTGGTGGTAGATTGGATGTTGGAGAAAGAACAGGATTGGATTAGTAAGGGTTGGGTTAAGGTGGTTATCACCATAAGATTGGGAGGCATATCATAAGGAGGGTCCATATGAAGAATTGAAGTAATAAAGGTATGGTTAGGTAAGTTGTTAAGATAGTTTTAAGGGCAACTAGATTGTTGTCAAGGAAGGTAGTGAAGTCTGCATCCCCCTTATAAGCAACTAATATTCTAGTAGGAGGTGGAGAAATATGAGGTACACCCTCATCATTCAAATTATATTTCATGGAGGAAGAAGAGGAAGGTGGTGGTTGATCAGTTTAGTTTCTCAACTGCTACCTAGTAAAGAGCATGTGAGAGAAAAGGGAATAGTATGATGAAACTCACACCTCAAACAAAGAACCATCAAAAGAAAATAATTCAAGGTAAATAACTCATACACTAAAATTGTGTTAAATCATATAATTCTTTTAGATCACTTTTGGATTATGCCTTAGAAAGTGTGAAAAGGGATTTTGGCTTCTAGATTAGGTACTTAAGAGGAAATCTAAGGTTAGTTTCAAGTTTAGTTTAGATGCTCAAGAGAGATATATATGTTGAAATTTGGTACATGGCTTAGTATTGGGGCCTACCCACTCACTTCATAGTCCTGTAGTGGTAATAGTGTTGGGTACTTAGCCAGAATATATCAAGTTTGGATTTTATACTCAACCATATAGTTGAGTTGGTTCTCACCTTAGTGGTGAAATCCAAGTAGGATAGTCGGGAAAGAGTAAGGTTGTTGCTAGGTGATGAAATCCTAGTCGAGCCTTGTCTTAGGTATGTTTTGATGTGTTAATTATTTTGTGGTTTGACTTAGTGTGTGATAACAAGTGAGAAAGATATGATTAATTAATTTTCCTTATAAGTTACTAAATGAACTAAGACAAGCAAGCAATTAGTGTATGCAAGAGGTTTATTTTAAGCCAAAAATTAAATTTTCATATTTCATTCGATGAGAAAATAATAAAGGAAGAAAAAAGGAACTAGGTCCCACCAAGCATGCCATAATGTTTCAATTAATTTCACTCATTTCATAGTTTTGGAAGTAAAGAAATGAAACTAGTAATAGGGTGTGTAGAAGAATACCTGATAGAGTGCATGCATGAATCTAGATGGTAGTGGGAACTCCTCTTTGGCTTGGAAGGAATAACCTACAGATAAGAAAGACACTAAAAAATGGGTTTGTTAGATAGATGGTTGAGTGGACTACCTAGTGTGAGCTAGATCCAAGAAGAGTATTGCTTGATAGGAGGCTGCCAATCCACTATTATGATAATTAAGCTAATATAAACTAAAATAAAATATACTTTCATTCAATTATATGAAATTAAATACATGTGATAAAGATAAAATAGATGTTTGTTTAAAGAAAACAACTAAAATAGCAAAAGTGGGTCAATTTCTTATGGTAAAATGGTTGAGGTCTAGTCCAAAAATTAGAAAAGTAATTATTATCAGGTAAAAATAGAGAAAATTGGGTTTCAATGGGGAAAAGGGGTTGAAAATAGTTTTATATATTTTTGTGCCATAGTGACCATTGATGGTCAGGTGAACTATCAGCAGTGGGGTAACCATCGATGGTTAGGGGTAAACTATTGGCAGTTATGAAACCATTAATGATTTCTTATGCAAATCTAGGAATGATCAAAATAGAAGGTATAGATTGGGTATTTGTACAAAAAAGGGCCTATAATGGGACTGAGGGGTAGAGAATGAGATATTAATGGGTCTTATAAGGCAAGGAGGCTAGAAGTGAGATAAATCAACCAAATAAGAAAAAGATACCTAAAACTTGATAGTGGAATGCTAAAGTGATTTTACTAGAGTGATAGTACTTTAGATTTCAAATTTTATTTTTATAAATCTTTAGGTCTCTAATGGTATTGATTTCTTATTGAAAGGACACTAAACACCTATATGCAAGAGAGCTTGGATGCAAGATTTTGGATTCTAGATTATGGATCCATTTCACTTCATCCTATTCTCCTTTTATAAGATGAAGTTGATAATTAGGATGGAGGAAGTTACTAATTTGATAGGGGAATAAAGTTTCTAATTCATGTAATTTTAAAGAAAGTTTTAAAAATAAGTTTCTATTTAGGTAAATGATTATCTCACACAAATCTATCAATGTTTTAGTGCTTTTAAAATAGGTTTGGGGGCTAATCAGTGATAGTTAGGCCAATCATCAGTGGTTGATGGACCAAAGGAAAATAGGTTAAATAAATTTAAATTAAATGTGTTAAGTTAGGGGTCAAGTTAGTAAGTGAGTCTAGTTGACTAGGTGGTCCACTAGATGTGAGGTCGAATGAGGGTCAAAAAGGTAGTTTGACATCAAAATAAATAAGTGTAGGATGATCAATATCAAGATATAATAGTTTTAAATATATGATGTAGAGTTTAGAAAGATGTAATCTAGAAATCAAAACTATGTATAGGATGCCCCAAATGGGATAATGTAATAAATGAATAACCTATGTGTGTATGTGTGTGTGTTTGTGTGTGTGTATATATATATATGTATATATATATATATATATATGCCCCCAATGGGTAGATAGTAGTAAATATAGATCTATGTAGTGGACCTAATTCCTTTCAGTATCTTGAAACACTTGATAAGAATAAGTGAAGCATTTGTGTATGATAAAAACTGATTATATTATGATAAGTAGCATATGTAGTGTCTGGAAAATATAAGAAGTGTAACCATAGAAATGCATAAATCTATAATTTATGTTTTTTGAGTAACAGTTTCAATGTTTTTGTGTTTTATCATATCATTTTTTTTATATTTTATAGATAAAAAATATTTATAAGTAGCCATGAAAATGAAACTATATACAATGAGAAATAAATAAGGAGATTGTGTATAAGTAAATGCTAGAAATAAAGGAGATAGTGTACACTTGAAGTGTAATGTCTATATAAACCCAAGAGTACATCCATGGGATGTGGCTAGTAAAATTATGGACAAAGTGGGAGGTTATCCAATGTCAGGTAATAGATCTATCCAAATTTAAATAAGAACTCATCATCATTATTCTCATACCATGTTGTATGTATCAATATAGCCTTATCCTTGGTGTTAGTTTGGATTATATGTATCTGAATAGAATGTTACTCTAATATGTAAGATGCCTCCCATTTATTCCTAGGGTAAACAACACTAAATCATATAATATCTATATGAAACCTATGGTTTTCATTTATTACATTATATAGAATATAGATTATGTTTCCCTCATGATTGAATGTCAAACATCTATCTGATGGATCAATTATGGCATCCATCACTTATAACCATGTACTACCAAGTATAACATATATATGAGTGCACATTCTCATGTTAAATAATAATGTGTTGGCCACCTTGGGGCCACATGAAATTAGTAGTGTGATATGTCCTATGGAGTCCTAAAAATTTATGGAATTTTATAGCTCATTCTCCTAATATCTTATGTGTTGTAAAAATGATAAGATCAAAATAATCATCTATAACAACATGGGGGATGTATTTATCTATAATAAAAATATGGATAGTCAATAGATCATTCTTTGAGTATCTATGTGGATGCCATTTTTATCATGGTGCCTATACCTATAAAGGTGAAGGCTATATAATCTGAATATTGCCTTGAGCCTTAAAATTATTTAACTTATGTTGTAATTATGATCATGTATCCATATCATGTCATATAAGCCTATGAAAATGTAAAAAGGGTTGACCTTACTATTGTGATAATTTGCTAACATATCTATGATGAACTATGGGTAATTCCATCAATCCTCTGTCAAGTAATATTTATAGATTCTTGTGTTATATATCCTTTCAACTACATACTTGAATATGTATAAATGGATCCATTTCCATAGATCTAAGCATATGTACTAAGTGAATGGATGGATCTACCTCCAACATTAATTAAGTAATCCTATAGCTATAGAACTATGAACTAATGGTGTTTCTAGTGTATAAAAAGGTATGAGCACCTTAGATTCATATCTATATTCTCTAGGGCCTAATGGTGTGAAACTCAATCCACATAAATAGTCATCAATGTCAATGGGTGTTGGATTATCCTTTGTGGTAGCCTAGGAATCTATATCAAATTTATGAATGTATACTTATTTTGAGTTAACAAGTAATGTTAATTGTGTTGTAATAATCCCATCATCCACCCTAGGTGGAGATAGTTATATTATGGTTGGGTCCTCCTCTATCATGGGTGAAGCTAACTATGTTGTAAGAGGATATAGAATAGGTTGAGGAATAGTGATATTGCATTCCCCAACCTCCTATGTATGCATTTATTTATTTAGAATCTTGTGAGGTGGGGACTCTATAAGAATATGATGTGTCCAATCTAAATATGTACTCAAGGTGGTAGGCTCAGTGACTCTACAATATATGAATAGTTGATTATCTATTGGAAAAGTATATAAGAATTCATCATGTAAAAACTTGACACATTTATGGAAGGCAAAGGGTACAACCTCCATAACATGTATGTAAGGCCTCCCAAGTATATGTTGTAGTGCAAATAATTAGGTATCACCTAAAACTATGTAGGTAGGGGTTTTAGCCCAATTGTAATATCTAATGTAATAAAACCCATTTTTTGTTTAGGAATGTCATCAAAACCTCTAATATTATTATGTATTTTGAATGGATGTTATATCCACCCCCATAGTCTACACAAATTTGAGGTTGTATATGTTAATTAATGAACCAATGTCAATTAAAACTTGTTTAATAGTGGTCATATTAATCTGTGCTTGAATGAAGAGTAGTAAATTTTGATCAATAATTGATTATGATGTAAAATACTCATTGGAAAAACATATAACATCCTTAATATCCTTGATAGTGTTCATGACAAATGTAAAGCAAGCTAGTATCTATGTCATGAGGCAAAGATGTATGATTGAGTGTTTAAAAAAGAATATCTTTGAAAATAGTTGTCTATAGAAGCAATTCCAATATGGATATTTTAGCCAGTGTGTTTCTCAACTAGACCCATAATATCAAATGCTATGTGTTAATCTCTAAGCCCCATTTTAGTGTATTGTGGATGAGGAGAGATAGTGGGATTACATTGTTCCTATAAAGGTTAAGGAGGCATCCTTTTTAATCTAGTTATAGTGCAAACAACAAGATCTACTATTTTATAAGGGTGATTAGTAGATTTGGGATGTGAGTGAGGATAATAAAATTATCTAGGTGGAGGAAAAATAAAAGGAATCCTATGATCTCTCTATCATCAAGTAGTAATTGGAGTTAACTCAAAGTGAGACATGTAGCAATGATCCTCATAATAAAGGCACTCAAAAGAGGGAGGAATAGTGAGTAAAATAAGTTAAGCTTTGACATGATCCATGATAAGAGTGACATACAAGTGTATTTTTCTACAAATGGTGGGTAATAAGCATTCTAGTTAAACCATGAGTCTTTGTTCCAAAAAGTAAAAAATGGCATCTATCATGATAATCATGATGATGGGATATAAACTTAAAATTGAGTATATTATATAAATAATAAGGGAACCCCTAATAGTTCACTAGGGTTTTGAAATAATGTGCTTAAAGTAAGTCAGGTTCACCAACTGTTATAACTTTATAGGAATTAGTGAATGTAAATCCTAGGTCGTTAAAGGTTAAGTATAGTAAATTAGGGTACAAATATGCAATAAATATAACCATTAATTTTTAATATAATTTACTTAGTTTGAAATTTTAAAAAATAACAATAAATAATGTAAATGAGTACTTAGCTAGAAAAAGACTAAAATGACACATTTGGTTACTACAAACTGAGATAAAGGCTGATTTGAGTGTTATGGAAAGGATCTACATGTCAAACCCCTTCCTAAATAGTATCACCCTAATTGGAAATTAGTTATATGTGGTGTTAGTGTCCCTATTTTGGAACTAATGGCCTCCATGTAGAACTATTTTGAGCTTCTGGGTGCACCTATGTTTGGGTCTGCCAAGCTTGTTATTGTGTGTATGAGTTATCGATCTTTATAGATGACATATTTTGGCTGATTTTATGTGAAAAACCTAAAACCTCCATGTTTTTAGGGCATATAAATGAAACAAGTAGTAAAGTGTGTTTGTTATTTGGGGTATGTTAGACATCCTCAACACCCAATTGTGATGAGAATTAACTACATACCAATAATCCAAATATGGATGAATTTTGATGTAGTTATCCCCTCCTAAGTGTAGGTGAAATTAAAAGTGAATCTAGTATGGATGCTAGATTGAGTGATTTGAATGTTCTTGAGATAGGAAACCTAAGTAATCTAAGTTTAGGAATGTTTTAGATGGTTGTATATAGAAGTAGGGTAGAATAGGGATTGATAACCTTGATTATGCACAAGCTGTTCTAATTTTGTTAGTGTAAGTTGCATCTAATTTCCATCTATTACATAATGGGATAAAACTCATGTATATATACTATTATAGTGATTTTTTAGTATTAAAATAGGTCTATGCCAACCCTATGGGTTTGCTCATTTGAAAATATATTCATTGTTAGGAAAGGGATGGAAAAGGACATTAACACCAAAACTAGGACATTAGCCACCCTGGGCCACTTCTCTCCATATTATGGGTCTAGTGTCTAGCTGGAAAAACCTAAGTCACTGAAGTCTAAGATGTTAAAGTTAGGGTTTGGGATTGATTTAGGGATGTTTAAGAATGCATGTAGCCCACACAAAGGCTAAATAAGTGTCTAAATAGGCCATAAGAGAGATTTAGGGCTAATATAGGGATGAGTGGTCTCAAGTAAAACTCTTAAGAATCAAGTATATTTTTTATGTCATTAAAATTATATACAAAAAAACATTAATGGGATAACTATATTCAATCTTGAGCCCGATTTAGAGTATTGTAAATGTTTAAGGTTAGTCTAAATAACACCTTTTACCCAGTATATCCCCCATTTGATATTAGATCAATTATAGGTATTCCCACACAAATTTTTAAATATATAATGGAAGGAAAACACATCACAGATGTAGTCATGTCGCTTTAGATGGAAGCATTCACCCACTTTACATAAGGTCAATTCCAACTATTACAATCAATATCAACTATTGATAGTGACCAAATCTGTTAGAACTAATCAAAACAAAATAGGTGAAGACATGTCATGTGAAGAGTAGTGATACAATTTTAAGAGTATAAATTAGATAATCAGGGTTTAGATCTACATGGAAAATAAGATAAGAGTTTTCTTACCACTTGTTGGCTAATCAATACTTTATTTAATATGTTTAGTTTTATATATTGTGTAAATTTAAATAAAGACATTATTATAAACAATTTATATCTTAATTAGATTAATATAACTTATTGATCTAAACCAGGTGAAAATGTATTGGTGAACTCATACACACATTCATCTATGCAAATAAAACCCTAGGGTGTTTTTTAGGGTTTCATCCTTCTAGGGTTTCAAAAACATTATCTTAGGGTTTTAGATTTGATTTTTTTAATGCTTATTTATTTACCTAGATTATGTCATTTTTATTTTACAATAATTTTTAATTCCTAATAAGTCAAACATGTCTAACTAATTGGAAACACCTAGTGAATATCATCCCATGAAATTCATATTTTCTCAAAGCACTGATCCTTATGCTTATGATAATGAGTGAACCGATATCCAAACATGTATGATTAATGATGATAGCTATATTGATGAATAATATGATATTTATGGCTATGATTATAAAATTTAATATAAGGCTAATGATTTAAAAAAAGAGGTTTTGTATAAAAGTGAAGACTTTAGTGAAGAATAAAATGAACCACTAGTGAAGAAATAATATAACTCTATTCTCTTTTTTATTATTTTACCTTTTCTTTAAATTATATAATATAATAAGATTATAAACATAATAATGATTATGTGCATGTTTCCATCATATGTTATGAATTAACAAGAAAATATTATTTCTCTAATACACCTCATTTATCTATAATTTTTTCTAAAATATTACATCTTATTAATCATTATAAGATTAAGAAGCATAAACCTTGCATGGAAATGGTAAAAACATGTGAAGAAGATTAAATTCCTACTCTATCTAAAGAAATGAAAAAAAATGTAAATAATATGAAATTAATACTCTCTATAGAAATGGAAAAATAATGTAAAGGAAATGAAATTCCTACTCTCTAAAAATGGAAAAATAATGTGAAATTCGAATCCTATCTAGAAGTGGAGAAATAATGTCAATAATGTGAAATTTATTTGGAAAAAGAATGCAAAGAATGTCAAATTATTTATCTTCTCTAGAAATGGTAAAATAATAAGGAAGAATTTGAAGTTTCCTCTCTATATATATGGAAAACAAATGTTTATAAAGTGAAATTCCTTAAATAAATAGATAGTGAAATCCATTATATCTCTATAACTACTAAATGATAAAAACACATGGAAATTATTTATACCTTCTTGAAAAAGAATGCCAAAATATATATTCAAAGGAGCCTTTTATTTAGTCCAAATGTGGTAATAATGTAATAATATGTATTGATGCAACTTTTGAATTTGAACATATGAAGTAGGAAGGTATACATGAGTGTGATTAATTTCCAACCTATGCCTAATATACAAAAAAATATTTTTTATCCCTCCTTCACCTACTATAATAGTGTATATATGGAAACTTACAATAATAAGATCAAACAATCAAATGAACCTCTTATAAATATTAACATGAATTCACAATAAATAATTTACTTAATGCATTTTATTTGTTCCTTTACCATAAAATTCATCACCTAGTCTTATATATCAAAGCATTCAATGTTTAAGTTGATTCTAATGCCATATATGAAAACCCAATTATGAATAATATTTATAAATTCCCCATTAACTTCAACTTAATCATGCTTATATTTTTATGTTTGATGGAAGTGGTGATCCTTATTTACATCTCATATATTTCAAACCTTATATAGATATATATGATGGTAATCATATTTTACTAATAGTGTTACCAAAAAGTTTAATTGGAAAAGCTTTGGATTGGTTTCCATCTTTGCCTAAAGGGTATATGAATTTGTATCTCAAGTTAGAAGAGATATTTTAATGAAATAAATTCAAAATAAGGGATTGATAATTACATATGAATATCTACCTTCTCCATCAAGGAAATCTAAAGAAAATTTATGATTACATTCTATCATTTAAGACTTGTATTCACCAATTTATATATCAACCAATAGATTTGGAAATTGTGTGTGTGTGTGTGTGTGTGTGTGTGTGTGTGTGTGTGTGTGTGTGTGTGTGTGTGTGTGTGTGTGTGTGTGTGTGTGTGTGTGTGTGTGTGTGTGTGTGTGTGTGTGTGTGTGTGTGTGTGTGTGTGTGTGTGTGTGTGTGTGTGTGTGTGTGTGTGTGTGTGATTAGGAAAATACCATAGTTTTATAGGGACTAAGAACCAAAGTATCAACAAAGTGCAATAAAATGAAACAAGCCCAATAGGCTGAGGACCAAAAACCAAAGTATCAAAACAAGTAGATAACTAACAACGTCGAGGAAAAAAACAAAATGGAAATTGAAAGGAGAAACTACTCAAAGAGGAGGGATCCCTCCATAATTATCTTAGGAACATTAGTCTTCTTCTCCTATAGAGTCTATCTATTCATGGTGATTATGGCTCTATGTCTATTACTCAGGCCTTACACATCCTCCTTAGGCAAGATCATTTTGGGTCTCTTCCACAACTATTCCTTTTTAGGGTTATTAATAGATTTGGAAACAATATTTATATATATACACATTTACACACACACACACACATGCATACATATATGTATATGTATATGTATGTATGTATGTATGTATGTATACACACACACACACACACACACACATATACATACATACATACATATGTATACATATATGTGTGTGTGTGTGTGTGTGCATATATATATATATATATTTGGAAACAATATTTATATATATACACATTTACACACACACACACATGCATGCATACATATATGTATATGTATATGTATATATACACACACACACACACACACGCGCATACATACATATATATAGATATACATACATATATATATATATATATACATATATATATATATATATATATATATATATATATATATATATATATATATACGCATATAAAAAAGCCTAGATACACACCCACACACACACACACACACACACACATGATTAGGTAAATAGCCTAGTTTTATAAGGACCAAAAACTAGAGTATAAAAAAGTGCAATGAATTAAAACAAGCACCACAGGCTAAGGACCAAAATATCAAAATAAGTAGCTAACTAAAGATTTAGAGGACAAAAATAAAATGTAAATTAAAAGGAGAAATTAACTTGATAGAGGGGATCCCTCCATAAGCACCTTAGCAACCTCAGTCTCCTTCTCTTGCATAACCTATCTATTCTTGGTGATTTTGGCCCTAGTTTTATGGCATGGGCCTTCCACATCCTCCTTAGGCAAGATCATTTTGGGTCTCTTCCACGAGTGTTCTTTCTTAGAGGTCTTCTTGTGGGGGGGATTTTATGGGGAACTTTGGTGAATAAGTCTCCACCTCCTCTATAATTGATTCTGAGGAGTGCCTCTAACCTTCACCAGTTGAGAGAAGGATTGAAACATTTTAGAGACCTCCTTATTAATAAAATTCCATTATTTTATTAAACCTACCAAACACATCCTTACCTAAATTAAGTTATTATTAAACCCTTCCAACTGATCCTTGTTGGTTTTAATCACCTCTGATATAGGGTTCTTTCCTTTACCCACAACCTACATGAAGTGTCCTTAATCCAAAATAAGGGATTTAGGCTTGATGACTATGATTTTTAGGGGAGGATCTATATTAGAACACTTATAATTATGGAATATGAGGGTAAAGTATGGAAATGGTTGGTGAGACATCCTTACTCCAAAGGGTCTCACCATTTTTTACTAGTAGGAGAATGAGTCCCTGGTGGATAAATATGTTGGATTTATTTATTTGGTATGTGAGTGTTTTACACTCCAAGGGTTTTAGAAGGAAATATGGTAAGCTAATTTTGAATCCTTGAAAATGGTTCAACAATAGGAAATGAGGTGATAAAATGAGGGTATACTTACCTTTAAGGGTGATATACTTCATTATCTACAAATAGACTTCAAAACATTATCGCATAAGGTCCTTGTAGAGGAACCTATTTTTATATATTTTAATGATCTTATTGGTTCAAAAAAACCTCTGCGTGTGTTCCAATTTTTTTATTAATGTTTGAATGCTTTATAACCTTCACATGATATTCTAGTAACTTCTCTTATCAATTCTTTAGTTACATATATTCTTATGCCTTTTATTTCCACAACCCTCTTATTTCATGTCACAAAAAATTCCTTTAAGATGTTATCATCATGACCAGTGACCCTCTACATAAATTCACTAAGGCCCCCTCTGAGTAGCTTCTTTTAAACCTTTTTCATGCTCCCAACCTCCAAACATGATTTTAGTTCTAGTTTATCACTATCACCTCCCATATTGATAGTAGCCTAAAATATTGAACAAAAAGAGGGATTCACCAAGCCCTGGTAATATTTAGAACCAATTACTTCAAAGAGATTTTAAGTTTAAGATTTATCCCACCCTTCTCTATTAAATCTCCAAATAGTAAAATTATGTGTTAAGCTTGGGATATACTAAAAGGGGGGGTGAATCAGTATATCATAAATCTTATAAACTTTCACTTAATCAAATTCCACTTAACCATAAATTCAAGATATGAAATAAAATTGAAACACTAAACACCACACAAGATAGAAAGAGACACTAGATTTAACATGGAAACCTAATGTGGGAGAAACCATGAAGAAAAATCTCTAGTATATTAATGAGCACCATATCAAATTACAAAGTTCAAAAGTACCAACTTGTAGGAACACCAACCTCTTTACTAAGCATGAACACAGAAACTATTCATGAGCACCAATCCATAGTAGCACCAACCCCTTTTATGTATACCACACAACTATCTCTCAATGTTACTTTCTCAACAAATTATAGCACATTATAATATCTCTTTCTTTTCTCTCTTTTGCTCTTCTAAGATATATATGACAATTATAAATCATGATCTCTTCTTTCATATTAAAAATGGCTTCTCAAGCCTTTATTTATAGCTTTCCAAATGACCTTTGGAATTCACCCTTTATGACCCTTCAATCCTCATGGAAAATGACACCAAAATTGCATGACCCTTCATATCTTTGCATTTTAAAAATTCACATGGTGACTCTTCATAAGCAAATGAATCCTTTCCTCTTTTGTCTTTATCTTGGTGACTTTTCATATTCTTCAAAGTGTCCCTTCATGAGAAATTGTGACCTTCCTCTTTTATCTTCACTTGGTGACTCTTGTAATTCCTCAAGATGACTCTTCATGGGAAAATGCATCCCATTCCTCTTTTTTCTTTACCCCATGACTCTTTGAATTCTCCATGGGTCCTTATTTTGACTTTATTCAACCAAAAATATATTCATTAATATTAAATAAATATTAACACACATTAGCCAAGATATGAATATTAAAAACACCATTAAATGTAATAGGGACTTTATCACCAATAATGCTACACCTTTGACATCAATGACAATATTTCCAACAATATCCCCATTTTTCATGGCAACCTCAAATTAAGACTACCACATACTAAAACCTACACATACTAACATCTGAAAAACATACAGTAACTCCCCCTTACCATAAAAACCTATACCTATTCCATGTACCTGGTTTTACACCTATACCTATAACTATTTCTATTATTCTCCCACTTTGACATCAATGGAAAAGGGCCTACTTAGAGCTAACATTTAGTTCCCCCTAAATTGAAGCTGATCCATAATGGTAGGAAGTAAAAGAGAATACCCAACTCATCTCGTAGATCTTTAAATGTGTCCTTTGATCGTGCCTTTGTGAAGATATCTGATAACACATATAAATTTTTACCTATCCTATGAGCATCTATAATCAATTCATTTAAATATTTTATTCTAATCTCACAACCTTCTATATAAAACTTTAATGTGTATCCCTAATCACATATTTGACATACACTCAAAAGATTATGCTTAAGACCTTTTACATACAATATATTCTTAGTCTTCATTATACCATTATCCAAATTCAAAGTACCTTTTGTGTCTATCCTAGTAGTGGTTTTATCTCTAAATTTCTCTATGCCACCATTGATCTTCTTTAGATTTATGAACTTGCTCTTGTCTCCTGTCATGTGCCTCAAACATCCACTGTCAATGAATCATGGTTATTCTTCATTTCTTACATGAAAATATATCTGAACTAACATAGAATCTTCAGGTTGTTTCTTCTACCATGAGCATGTTTGAACCTTCTTATTTACGAAAGGAACCTTGAAACTTTGGTCCTTTTTAATTGAATCAAACATGATTCTATAATGTCTAGATATGTGTCCAAAATTATTACACTTGTAACATATTATGGCATCTTCATCAAAGCCTAATAGAAGAGCAAAAGAGTTGTAGCTTCTACTAGACTCTACATGAGTTTCCTTCTCCTTGTTTATAAAATTGTTATCTCTTTTTTGACATTCTATTTTCTTGTGATCATATCCATTATAATAATAACAATAATAACCATGAAAATAGAACCTATTTTTGTATCTCTATCCTGATTATATTTTGTAACTTTGTTGCTTCTAGCCTTCTTTATTTGAGATGTCCTTTGTATTCTTCACTTCTTCCATTTTTGTTTCTTTTTTTGTAAGAGCTTCAACATATCTCTTTTTATTTTCAAATCTAATACCTATCTCATCTAATATTTCCTTTTTATTTATAATATCTTATTCAACATGTTAGTGGTATCCTAAAATTTCAAATCACTAACTACTTTATCATTGACTACTTTCTCAATATCTTCTTTTAAAAAGGCATTTTCAATAACATACCTTTCACATTCTTTACTTACTTTTTTCAATTGTGTTGTTAGATATTTTTCATTCCTTTTAGCTTCTTCAAATTATGCTTGTAGATCATCAATTATTTCCTTTGACTCCTTTTCATATTTCTCTATCTGGTGCTTCAATCTTTGATTCTTCTTCTCAATAGGTTCTAATTCTTCTAAAGGCACAAATGAGTTCTCCTTCCAAATTTACCTTGGATGCATCCTCACTTTAATCATGTTATTCTTCTTGATCATTTATACTTTTACTTACAGAGGCATCTTCATGTATGGCCATGAATAGATTCTCTTCTTCATTTGAGTCACTGAATCCACTATCTTTGATTGAGTTAAGATATTTATAATATAAACTCTTCTTCTTGAATCTCTTCTTGTATTTTCCTTTGAAGTTTTTTTTGTATGTATATTTTCCTTATTCATTATCATCATTATTTTTATTTTGGCATCTATCTACAAAATGACCAATCTTACCACATTTAAAAGGCAATTTTCCTTGATATTTACATGTGCCCCTTTACGAATGAAAATAACACCATTATAATCTTCATCATTACTCGAGCTGTTACTTGATTCTTGAATCCTAGCCTTATCTTTCTTTGATGTCTTGAAATAATATTCCCTTTTTGAGGGTTTCTTTTATTTGGTCTGCATCTCATATTCTATAATAATATCATGTAGTTCATCCATCCTTAGCTTGGCAAGATCCTTCATCTCCTCAATTTCCAAAACCTTTGCATCATAGCTCATTTGGTAGAGATATCAAAACTTTTTGTGCCACCATTGACTCTTCTAACTTTTCTCTAAGACCTTGAATATGATTTACTATTTGATCAACTCAAAAAAGATAACTTGCTATATTTTCTTCCTATTACATCTTCAAACTCTCAAACTATCTTCTAAAAGTTTGAAGCTTAGCTCGCTAAACATTTTCATCACCTTTGTAAATATTGTCATGTTTTACTGAAGTCTCATGTGCAGATTTACATTGCATAAATTTAAAAAAATTTGATTCACATAAACCACATAAAATATAACTTAAATCTTTAGCATTATTGTGAATTTCCTTCTTTTTTATCAGAGTAGTTACAAGTGTCTGTGGCTCTTCGTATTCCTCCAACACTGCTTGCTAAATGTCAAATCCAAGGGCCATCAATTAAGTCATCATCTATATGCTCCAAAATTCATAATTTAACCCATAAAATAAAGGTGGCTTAGTTGTATAAAAATATACATATAATCTAGTCATCATGCTTTCCTGATCTACCTTCAAGCTGTAAAACTTTTTCAAAAAGAAGCTACTCTGATACCAATTTTTAACTATAGGATATACTTAGATGGAAGGGTGAATCAGTATATCATAAATATTATAAACTTTAACTTAATCAAATTACACTTAACCATACATTCAAGATATGCAATAAAACTAAAATAATAAACACCACACAAAATAAAGAAAGACACCAGATTTAATGTGGAAACCCAATGTGGGAAAAACCATAGAGATTAATCTCAAGTATATGAATGAGCACCAACTCAAATTACAAAGCTTACAATCACCAACTTATAGGAGCACCAAACCCATTTGTTGAGCACCAACACAACAACTATTCATGAACACCAACCCATAGGAGCACAAACCCCTTTTATGTATACCACACAACTATCTCTCAATGTTACTTTCTCAACAAATGATATCACATTACATATCTCTTTATTTTCTCTCATTTGCTCTTCTAAGATAGATATGACAATTAAAAATCATCATCTCTTCTTTAATATTACAAATGGCTTCTCAAGCATTTATTTATATCTTTCCAAATGACCTTTGTCATTAACACTTTGTGACCCTTCATTCCTCATGGAAAATGGTGCCAAACTTGCATGACCCTTCATAGCCCTACATTTGAAAAGTCACATGGTGATTTTTCATAAGCAAATGCATCCTTTCCTCTTTTGTCTTTATCTTTGTGACTTTTCATATTCCTCAAAGTGTCCCTTCATGATAAATTTCACCCTTCCTCTTTTGTCTTCACATGGTGACTCTTGGAGTTCCTCAAGATGAATCTTCATGGGAAAATTCATCCCATTCCTCTTTTGTATTTACCCCATGACTCTTTAAATTTTACATGGGCTCTTCTTTTGGCTTTATGAAACCAAAAATATATTTGTTAATATTAAATAAATTTTAACACACATTATCCAAGATATGAATATTAAAAACATCATTAAACACAATGGGGCTTTTGTCACCAATAATTCTAGACCTTTGACATCAATGAAAATATTTTCAACATTATGGTAGGGTATAGTTATTGAATTCCCTTTCTTTATTATAGAATCCACATGTGTGATAATTGTTTCATCATCTTATCTAGAAGTGGCTTCATTTTTAATTGATAACAAGACATTTTTAGAGACTTTTAGTGGCCTCATTTATCCTCTAAAATTATAGTTGCTTTATGACACTTTTTATTCATTTCAATATATTTATTAGAAGACTCTTTCATTATAAGAAAAATATATTTTATTATAATAAAAATATATTTTCTCTATGTATCTTGTGTCATTTTTTATATAAAATAATGTGTTGGCCACCTTGGGACCACATGTAACTAGTAGTGTGATATGTCATATGGAATCGTAACAATGTATGGAATGTTGTATATCATTCTCCTAATATCCTATGTGTTGTATTAAAGCCAAAGTTTAAGTATTAGGATGAAAATACTCACTTATAACAAAATGGGAGATGTATTTATCTACAAAAAAAATATGTATAGTCAATGGATCATTCTGTGAGTATCTGTGTCAATGAAATTTATATCATGGTGTTTGTACTTGTGGACATAGAGGTTGTAAAATCTGAATAGTTCCCTGAGCCTTAAACTTATTTAAATTATATTGTAATGTTGATAATGTATCTATATCATGTAATTTAAGCCTATGAAAATGAAAAAATGGTTGAACTTCTTGCTATGATAATTTATTGATGTATCTGTGATGAACTATGGGTAATCCCATCAATCCTCTATCAAGTAATATCTATAGAATCTACTGTGGTATATCCTATGAAATACCTACCTAAATCCATATAAATGGCTCCATTTTCATAGATGTAACCATATTTACTAAGTTAATGGAAGGATATACCTCTATAATTAATTAAGTAGGTGAAATTGTAGCTTTAGGATTATGAACTAGTGTTTTGATGTACAAAAAAGTATGAGTTAATTAGATTCATATCTATATTCTCCAAGGCCTACTGGTGTGAAACTCAATCCACATAAATAGTCATCAATGTCAATGGGTGATGTATTATCATTTTTGGTGGCCTAGGAATATGTATTAGATTTATAAATGTATACTTATTTTGAGTAAACAAATAATGGTAATTATGTTGTGAGAATCCCATCATCCACACTGGGTGGAGATAGATGTACTATGGGAGGCCCCTCCATCATGGTCAAAGGTAACTATGTTGTAGGAAGATATAGAATAGGTGTAAGAATAGTTCTATTAGATTTCTAAATGTCACATATATGCATCCACTCAATCAAAATCTTTTGAGGTGGGGACTCTATAAGAACATGAGGTGTCCCATCTAAATATGTACTCAAGGTGGTAGGCTCATTGACTATATAGTATCTAAATGGTTAATTATCTATTAGACAAGTATTAATCATGTAAAAACATGATGCATCTATGCAAGGTAGAGGGTATGACTTACATAACATGTATCTAATGTCTCCTAAGTAATAGGTTGTAGTGTAAATGATTAGGCATCACTTGAAACTATGTAGGTAGGGTTTTTTCCCCAACCATAATATCTAATGTAATAAAATCCAATGTTTGTCTAAGAATGTCATCAAAACCATTTTATATTCCTATATGTCTTTTAAATGCATGTTATATCAATACCCATAGTCTATAAAATTGTGAGGTTGAATATGTTAAGTCATGAACCATTGTCAATTAGAACTTACTTAATAGTGGTAGTATTGATTTGTGCTTAAATGAAGAGAGGTAAATTGTGATCAATAACTAACTGTGATGGAAAATAATCATTAAAAAAATATATAGAATCTTTAATGTCCTTGATAGTGTTCATAATATATGTAAATCAAGTTAGATCTATGACACGAGGTAAATATGTATGATTGGGTGTTTGAAAAATAATATCTTTGAAAATAGTTTCCTATTAAATTGATTCTAGTATGGATATTTTAGTTGGTGTGTTTCTCAACTGATCCACAATATCAAATGATCTATGCTAATCTCTAGGTCCCATTATAGTGTGTTAGGGATGATTAGAGATTATGGTATTAGTTTGTTAATGTATAGGCTAATTAGGCATCCTTTTTCATCTAATAATAGATTGAACCATAAGATTTACTATTTTCAAAGGGTGAGTAGTAGAGGCAAGATGTGAGCAAAGACAATCAATTGTTCTAATTGAAGACAAAATAAAAGGAGCCCTCTGAGCTCTCTATCATCGAGTAGTAACTGGAGGTAACTCAAAGTGAGCCATGGAGAAATGATCATTATAAGAAAGGGACTCAAAAGAGGGAGGAATAGTGTGTAAAATAAATTTATTTTTGACATGATCCATGATAAGAGTGGCATACATGTGTATTTTTCTATAAATGGCAAGTAATAAGCATTCTAGACAAACCATAAGACTTTGTGCTAAAAAGTTAAAAATGGCATCCATTATGAGAATCATGATGATGGGATGCAAACTATAAATTGAGTATATTATATAAATAAAAATGGAAACCCTAATGGTGCACTAGGGTTTGAATTAATGTTCTTGAATTAAGTCAAGTTCACCAAATGTTCTAACTTTTTAGGACTTATTGAATATAAATAATATGTTTCTAAAGGTTTGAGTATAGTAAATTAGGGTAGAAATATGTAATAAATACACCCATTAATATGTAATATAATTTACTTGGTTTTACCTTTCTAAAAATAGAAATAAATATTGTAAATTAGTAGTTTTCTAAAAAAATATTGAATTGAAGATTTGGAGGATAAAAACTAATAAAAAGGTTCATTTGAGTGTCAAAAATAATATATATGTGTCAAAACCCTTCATATATAGTAACACCCTAATTGGATAATAGTGTCATGTGGTGTTAGTGTCCCCATTTTAGAGCTAGTGTCCTCTGTGCAGAACTATTTTGAGTTTTTCAGTGTGCCTATGTTTGGGTTTACCAAGCCTATTCTTGCATGCATGAGTTTTATATCTCTCTAGATGACTTATTTTGGTTGGTTTTCTATGCAAATCCTAAACCTCCATATTTTTAGGGAATTTGGTTTTCACAATTAGTAAAATGTATTTGTTAGTGGAGTAAAATAGACATCCTCAACATGTTACTATGATGAGAATTTACTACATACCAATATTCCAAATAAGGATGAAACCCAATGTATTTATCCCCACCTAAGTATTGATGCAAGTGCAAGTGAAGCTAGTATAGATGCTGGATTGGATGCTTTGAATGTGCTTGAGATTATAAATCTAAGTAATCTAAGCTTAGGAATGTTGTAGATGGTTGTATGAAAAAATAGGGAAGAATAGGGATTGATAACCTTGATTATGCATAACTTTTTCTAGGTTTATTTGTGTAATTTACATATGAGTTCCATCTAGTGGATAATGGGCTAAAATTCATGTATAAATACTATTCTATTGGTCTTAAAAGAGGTTTAGGCCAACCCTAGGGGGTTATTCATTTAAAAATATATTAGTTGGTAGGAAAATGAGGGAAAAGGACATTAGCTACAAAATTAGGACATCATCACCATGGGTCTCTAGTCTCTCTATTAGATCTAGTGTCCATGTGGCAACACCTAACGCACTTAAGTCCAATATGTCAAAGTGAGGGTATTGGACTACTTTAGGGATGTTTAGGGATGTATGTGGAACACATAAGGGTTAGATAAGTGTATAAATAAGCCCTAATATATGTATATAACTAATCTAGGGATGAGTGATCTCAAGTAACACTATTATCACTCAAGTGTCATTTTTAGGTGATTGCACTTATATACACAAACACATTAATGAGAGAATTATATTCAAAATTGAGCCTTCTTCAAAGTATTTTAAATGTATTTTAGTGATTCATATTTTAATGGGGGTTAATCAAGGTCAGTCCAAATCAACCCATTCACCTAACCCCCTCCCCATTTGATATTGGATCAGTTATAGGTACTACCAAAACACATCAAAGATGAAGCCATGTCACTTTAGAAAGAAATATTCATGCACTTTACATAGGGTCAATTCTGACCACTATAATCAATATCAACTATTGATAGAGAGCAAATATGTTAGAAGTAGTTAGAACAAAATAGGTGAAGACATGTCATTTACAAAGGAATGATATAGTTGCATAGTAGAAATTAGATAATTAGGCTTCATATCTGCATGGAAAATAAGCTAATAGTTATGTTACCATTTGTTGGCTAATCAATACTTTATTTAGTATGTTTATTTTTATATATTGTGCAAATATAAATTAAGACATTATTATAAACAATCCATATATTAATTATATTAGTCTAACTCATTGATCTAAATTAGGTTAAAACATATTGGTCAATTTGAACACATATCCATCTATGCAAATAAAACCATAAAGTGTTCTTTGCGGTTTCATCCTTATAGATTTTCAAAAACATTATCTTAGTGTTTGAGATCTAATTTATGATTTCATTCTTATTTATTTACTTAGATTAGTCTACTTTTATTTTAAAATAATGTTATTTAAGGCCATAGTAAATCAAACATGTATAATTAATTGGAAACACCTAGTAAATATTATCCTATGGAATTCATATTTTCTCAAAGCATCGATCCTTATGCTCATGATAATGATTGGACTAATATCCAAACATGCATAATTAATGATGCTAGCTATATAGATGAATAATATGATATTTATGGCTATGATTATAATATTGACTATAATTCTAATGATGAAAAACAAGAGGTTTTGTATAATAGTGAAGACTTTGGTGAAGAAGAAAATGAACCACTAGTGAAGAGATAATATATCCCTCTTCTCATATTTTCTCTTTTACCTCTTATTTAAATTATAAAATAAAATAATATGATCAATAAAATAATGATTATGTGAATGTTTTTAGCATACCTTATGAATTAAGAAGCAAATATTATCTCTCTAATACACCTAATTTATCATTAAATTTTTCTAAACAATTTCATCTTATTAATTGTTATAAATCCAAAAAGCATAAGCCTTACATGGAAATGGAAAAAACATGTGAAAAATGTGAAAGTCTTACTCTCTCTAAAGAAATGAAAAAATAATGTAAATAATATGACATTCATACTCTCTATAGAAATGGAAAAATAATTTAAAGAATGTGAAATTCCTACTCCTTATAAATGACAAAAATAGTGTGAAATTCCTACCCTCTTTATAAGTGGAAAAATAATGTTGAATAATGTTAAATTTATTTGGAAAAAGAATGCAAATAATGTGAAGTTCCTTATCTCTCTCTATAAATGGTAAAATAATGTGAAGAATTTGAAGTTACCTCTCTATATATAGGGTTAAAAAATATATATAAAGTGAATTTCCTTATATAAATAGACAGATAAATCCATTATATCTCTATAAATACTAAATGATACAAACACATGACTATTATTTATCACTTCTTGAAAAACAATGTCATAATGTATATTGAAATGATCCTTTTATTTAGACCAAATGTGATAACAATGTAATAATATGTAGTTATGCATATTTTGAATTTAAACATAAGGAATAGGAATTTACACATGAGTGCAATGTCTTTCCTCAACCTATGCCTAGTATATAAAAACATTTCCTAGCCCTCATTCACCTATTATAATAGTGTACATATGGAAACTTACAATAATAAGATCAAACCATTGAATGACCATCTTAAAAATATTAAATGCATTCATAATAAATCATTTACTTAACACATTTTATTAATGCCTTATATAATAAAATGCATCACCTAATATTATATATCAAAGCAATGTTTACAATTGATTCTAATGCCATATATGGAAACCTAATTATGTGTAATATTATAATTCAACGTACACATACCTATATTTTTTATGTTTGATGGAAGTATTTATCCTTATCTACAGGTCATATGTTTCAAACCTTCTATAGATAGATATGGTGGTAGTCATTGTTTACTAATAATGTTTCCAAAAGGTTTAAGTGGAAAATATTTGGATAGGTTTCAATCTTTGGATATTTGGTATTTGAATTCATACCTTGAATTATAAGATATATATTCAATGAAATAAATTCAAAATAAGAGACTGATAATTACATATGAATGTCCACCTTCTCTCCATTGAGTAAATCTAAAGACAATTTGTCATTACATTCTATTATTTAAGACTTGTATTCACCAATTGATATATCAACCAATATATTTGGAAACAAAATATATATTAACTAGAGGACTCATTTATCCTAAAAAATTAGAGTTGATTTATGATACGTGTGATTCATTTAAATAAATTTGTTAAAAGACTATTTCATTAGAAGAATAATAGATTTTATTAGAATAATAATGGATTTACATTATGAATCTTCAATCAAGTTTTCTATAGAATAATGTGTTGGCCTACTTGGGGTCACATATAACTAGTGGTGTCATATGTCCTATGGAATCCTAACAATGTATGAAATGTTGTAATTCATTATCCCAACATCCTATGTGTTGTAAAAATCACAAATTTAAATTATTAGGATCAAAATCCTAACCTATAACAACATGTGGGATGTATTTATCTTCAACAAAAATTTGGATTATTAATAGATAATTCTGAGAGTATCTATGTCGATGAAATTTCTATCATGGGGCTTATACCTATGGAGGTGGAGGATATATAATCTAAATAGTGCCGTGAGCCTTAAACTTATTTAACTTATTTTCTAATATTTAGCATGTATCTATACCATGTCATGTAAGCCTATGAAAATTAAAAAAAAATTGAACTTCCTACTATGATAATTTGTTGATGTATTTATGATGAAGTATGAGTAATGACATAAATCCTCTATCAAGTAATATATTTAGAATTTCATGTGGTGTATCCTATAAACTACCTACTTTAATACATATAAATGGATCCATTTCCATAAATGTAACTATATATACTAGGTGAATGGAGGTATCTACCTCTAACGTTAACTAAGTAGGTGATCATGTAGTTGTATGACTATGAACTAGTGGTAATTATAGTGTATAAAAGGGTACGAGTGCCTTAGAATCATATCTATATTTTATATGGCCTATTGGTGTGAAACTCAATCCACATAAATAGTCATCAATATCAATAGGTGTTGGATTATTATTTGTGGTGGCCTAGGAATCTATATTGGAGTTATGGATGTATACTCCTTTTGAGTTAACAAATGATGGTAATTATGTTGTGATAATCTGATCATCCACCCTAGATGGAGATAGCTATACTATGGGAGGGTCCTCCTCCATTATGGGTGAAGGTAACTATGTTATAAGAGATATAAAATAGGTGTAGGAATAGTGATATTGGATTCCCTAACATCATATGTATGCATCTTCTAAATCAAAATCCTATGATTTGGGGACTGTACAAAAACATTAGGTGTTTCATCAAATATGTACATGGAATTTTAGGCTTAGTGACTCTACAATATTAGAATAGTTGATTATCTATTGGACAAGTGTATAAGTATTTGTCATGTAAAAACTTGACACATATATGCAATGTAGAGAGTATGGCCTCCATAATATGTATCAATGTCTCCCAAGTAACAGGTTGTAGTGTAAATGATTAGGCATAACCTAAAACTATGTAGGTAGGGTTTTTGGCCCAAATATAATATGTAATGTAATAGAACCCAAAGTCTATCTAGGAATATCATCAAAATATTTGATATACTTATATGTCTTCTAAATGGATTCTATATCAAACCCCAGATTATGTAGATGTGTGTTTGCATTAGTTAAGTCTTGAACAAATCTCAATTATAACTCATTTAATAGTGGTGGTATTGATTTGTGCTTGAATGAAGAACATTAAATTATGATCAATAACTGACTATAATGGAAAATTTTAATTAGAAAAATATATAACATCATCAATCTCCTTGATAATGTTCATGATAGATGCAAAGTAAGTTGGATTTATGTCATGAGGCAAAGATGTATGATTTCAGCTTTGAAAAAAAATATCTTTTAAAATAGTTGCCTATTGAAGTAATTCCAATATGCATATTATAGTTGATGTGTTTCTCAACTGATCCATAATATCAAATTCTCTATGTTATTCTCTGGGTCCCATTGTAGTGTGTTTGGGATGAGGAAAGATCATGGGATTACATTGTTTGTGTATAAGATGAGTAGGCATCCTTTTCCATTTAGCAACATCTTAAACCATAAGATCTACTATTTTCTAATAGATAATAGAAGATGAGGGATATGAGTAAATATAATCAAGTTATCTAGGTGGAAGCAAAAGAAATGGAGTTCTATGAGATCTCTATCATTGAGTAGTAATTAGAGATACCTTAAAGTGAGCCATGTAGCAATTATCCTCATAAGAAAGGTACTCAAAAGAGGGAAGAATAGTGTGAAAAATAACATAATATTTGACATGATCCATGAGAAAATTGACATACATGTGTATTTTTATATAAATGGAGAGTAATAACCATCCTAGACAAACCACAAGACTTTATGCCAAAAAGTAAAAAATGGCATCCATCATGATAATCATGATGATGAGGTGCAAACTAAAAACTAAGAATATTATTGAAATAATAATGTAAATACTAATAGTGCACTAGGGTTTTGAAATAATGTGCTTGAAGTAAGTTAGGTTCACCAAATGTTTGAAATATTTAGGATCGTTATTGTTTAAATGTGCACCCATTGATGCTTGGCTATGTGGGGAGATTTGTGGTAGGGCACTTTACATGAAGGTATTACATGAGGTAAAAAATTATATGGTGTGAGGCATGGAACTATTATCACTCAGTTATGCATGCAACCAATGGTTGTCTCATTGAAATTATGGGAATGTCCCTAAGGTGTGGGACCCTTGCACTCCTTGGGACAAGCCTCTAGAATAGGTTGAATTTATTTTATTCTAAGTGCACCTAGTTTAAGACTAGTAGACAAGCCTAAAGAGCCAAAAATTAAATCTACCACTTTTCTAAACCTAATACCTTTGATGGAAAAGGGAGGGAAAAGGTAAGAGATGCTAAAATATAAAGAGGTGATGCAACCAGAATAGAGTTAGTGCTCCTACTATCATAAACATAATACAAAGCTTTTAGAACAAGATTATATCACATAGATCCCACCAAGGACACTCCAAATGCATAAGTGTTTTTCATAAAGGCATAAGAATTCAATGCAACATTAAGAGGGATGACAAATAGTCCCCAAATGATATCAACATAGACCCTAGTGTGCATAAAATATGACCTACAATGAGTTTCAAGTTCAATGAGGAGGTACTAGGAATGGAGAATGGTGAGAGGGGTGAGTATTACCCACAGTCAAGGATCAATAAAAACAATAACACATATATCATTATAATAATAGAAAGAGGTAAACTTAATTATCATTAGTATATAATATTTAGCTAATATAAGTGCTCATGGAGGGAAAATTTTAATAACATGAGGTTGCCAAAAATATATCAACCCTTTTATAAGTGAAGAACTAGGATTTAATAGTGAACAAGCCTATTTCAAAATAAATGTGCCACTTAGGGTGGTGTGTGTAGCTTTAAATTTCATTGTGGGACTATGGCCATGCCTATTAAAGTTTGCTTGGATATTGGATCTAGATTTGGTGGTAGGATCCTATCAGGGAATATGTGTTCATATAAGAATAAAATATTTCCCTATCAAGGTTAGAGGGAAGTGTGTACTCATTCTCTAGAATTTGACAACCACTTCTCCATTTATTTTCTATGAAAACACCTTGAGCCTCATTTAAATACCCCATAATGACCCTATTTATATCTTATTTCCACTTGGCATGCACTACACTATCTTTCCTTTCATCTTGACACATCATCAATGTGTATGGTGTGAAAATTAGTTCATGCTACCTTATTTGTATGTTACATGCACATAGAGAATGAGAGTCCACCCCTTAATTTGAAAACACTCCTAAACCAAGGTGCATGCTAAAGTCCTTTGAAACTACATCTTGTGGGAGTAGCACATGGCCTTGGACTATATTTTATGATGTTAATGAGCATATATATAGGATCATATATGTAGGTATGAAACATAATTGGTTAAGCATGACGAATACTTTAAATAAGGGCATGTAGAAAGATAGGAAATCCTTAGTGCACTCTTTTATGACTCATAGCTGCTCTTTATGCTCTACCTTTACTTAATTATTTTAAACTTTGGGGTCCTACATATTAAAATTATGCACCCTTTGACTTGTGTACCATAGATACCTACATATAGGCACACATTTAGATCTTTATTTGGGTGTGATTCATCATCATATTGTCATGCAGACCTTCACATTTATCTTGGGCTTGGGTGTAGATGAGAAGTGCTTGAGACTTTGTAGGTGCACTGACTCCCTAGAAACCTTACACCAACTAAGGTGACTTAGAATGTCAACACTTAAAAAAAAATTAGGATGATTACCTACTAAGAGATAATATATTATACTTTCAATGATACATTATGCATGAAGTCTTAGGGTCTTATGATTCCTTTTTCTTGAAAATGCACTAGTTATACACATCTAGCCTTAGAATGAATTGAGACTCACATGAAAAAATAATAACCACACCAAAGGTGCTTAGAGGAATTAAAAATAATCTAAAAAAGGGCATGCAAGACACTTTAGGGAAATTAAAAGCTACTCTACTTATTTACAAACTATATAAAGAATAATAGAGATAGTGTTTGAGATGAATCCCATTGACTAGGATTAGCAGTTCTTCTCCATTAATTCTAACAAGTTTGAAGGCATTGGAATTATTGTAACTCATTATTTTATATGGACCACTCCATATTAGATCAAACTTAGTGTGAATTCAATCCTTTAATTTTTATGTGTCCCACTTAAAAACTAAGTCTCCCTCTTAGAAATTCATGTCATTGGATCCTTTATCAAAGACCCTCTTGGTTTGTGCTTGTTCCATTTCCAAAGTGTACACAACTTATACTATAGTTTATTTGAGCTCCATTAGCTTGGATAATCTCACTTCAAGGGATGATAGTATCTAAATTCCCTTCCATAGACTAGCATGAAAGGTGAATTTACTAATACTTTCTTGGGTGTGATCTAATCATCCCAAATAGTAGTCCTAAACATAGTGTGCCAACCTAATTAGTTATCTTATAGATCCTTTTCATGATACAAATCAGATTCTTATTTTTGGACTCAGCTAAAACATTTTATTATGGGTAATAAATTCATGAGGAGATTAGATAGATATTATGCTTGACAACCCACTTTCTAATCTAGGTTCCAATGAAGGCCAATACACTATCAGAGATAATAGTGGCAAGAACCCCAAATCTTATTTTGATGTCTTCATATAATTTTATGATGGATATCTCATTAGCCTATTTAAGCACAACCATTTCCATCCACCTTGTGAAATAGTATATGGCTATGAGTATCCATTTATGCCCATCACTCAATGGTGGGTTAATCATTCTTATGAAATCTAGACCCCATTGCATAAAAGGCTGATCATCTTGAATTGGGTGTAATGGTAATATTGGTAGCCTTTGCTTTCTTATGAATAAGGTGAATTTATTGAAATTTTTCACCTATATGTGCACATATTTAAATAAAGTTAGAAAATAATATTTGGCTCACATGATTTTCACAGTAGTGGTTTTGGGAGAATAATGGCCTCCAAAAAGACCATCATGTAATTCTTCAAGAATTTTGCTTACTTGCTCTAGTTTTATGCACCTTAGGAGGATTCCATTGAAATCCTTCCAAAAATCACACTTTTTATGAGCACATAGGGAATGGACTACAACCTATAATACTTATACTTAATTTTGTCAAGGCTTGGGAGATATAATTTATGTTTAAAGAAGGCATTCACTTATTTTGCCCAATTGGTCACAGTCTCTGAGATTATGTGTTCTCCTTCATAAAACACTAAAAGTACACCATCTAGTTTTTCTTCCTCAGCCAATTGTTCATAGAGTCCTTTTCCTCTCACCATCTTGGTAACCTAGATGTCTACATCACACTCCATCACTTTCATGATCCATCCAACCCTATTCTCATTGATATCCTTATTGAGTAGAAACTCTTTGATGCTTACGTGTGCAACTAGGAGTTGAACTTTGTTGTTGGAAAGCATAAGTATAACTTCTAGAGTGATCTCACAATTGAAAGGATGTGTTTTTCCAATAATATGTAGTGTAACTCATAATCCTTCAACACCTAATTGAAGAAGGAAATTAGCTATTCTATCTAGTCCTCATTCTACTATGTAAAGATGGATGATATGAATTTTGCTCCACCAAAATCATAAAGGATAAAATCCTTGTTATAATATGGGTTGATCAAGGTGGGGGACTGTGTGATGGTGTGATTGATAGCCTTGAAACTATCATTTCCTTTATACATCTAATAGAACACGATGACCTTTTTTAACACCATAGTGATGGGCTTAACCAAGATGGTAAAACTAGACATGAATCTTCTCACAAATTTAATTCTCCCCAAGAAGATTTGGAGACTCTTATTATGGCTTGGAAGAGGAAGATATGAGGTAGCCTTGACTTGGTTAAGATCAATTATGATTCCTTCCTTTGAAATAATATGCTTGAGAAGGGTGCCTTCATATACCTTGAAGTACATTTATTAAGGTTTAGAGATATTCTGAAATCTTAGCCATTTTGAAACACTTGCTCCAAATGATCCAAATCATCCTCTACATGCTTAGAAAAAATATTTACATCATCTAAGTAAACCAACACGACCTTATTAATGAGTTCCTCAAATTCCATATCCATGTATCTCTAAAAGGTCATGCCTACGTTTGTTAAACCAAATGACATGCACTGGTATGCAAAGGTTACCCATTTAGTGGTGAATGTAGATTTATAATGATCATGCTCATACATGAGGATTTGGTTATAGCCTGAGAAACCATCTAGTAGTGAAAATATTTCCACACATATAACTATTTGCAATATTTTCTCCATTAGTGAGAGAGGGTAGTGGTCCTTGGGAGAAACCTTATTTAGATCCCTAAAGTCCACACAAAGGTGTATTTCCTCATTCTTATTTCACACTATGACCATGTTGGTGACCCTTGAGGAGTGATTTATTAGAAGTATTATACTAGCCTAAATCATTTTTGAGAGCTCCTTGCACACTAATGGCTCTAACTTTGGATTAATAAGCCTTTTCTTTTGGTGCATAACTAGTGCCTTAGGATGGATCTCAATTATGTGTTGTGCTAATCCTAGATCAAAAAATCTAAGATCTTTATAGCTCCATGGAAAAATGTCATCATATCTCTTATTGATTTAAATAAATCTCTCATTTTCTAGTGTGAAGCAAAACTTACCCTATTTAATATCTTTTCTTCTAAACTGACTATGGGCATAGATATATCTTCCTTGGATATCATATTATGCCTCTCTCCTTTGAATTGGTCATCAAAATTGAAGATGCTTTCTAGGATGACTAGACCCTTTGATAGTTTATTTCCCTTCAAATAGATGACTTAATCTCCATACTGAGTTTGTAGTTATGCCTAGTTTATGGTGAAAAAATCTACCTCATCCTATATTAAATTCATGATTTTCACATCACTTTCAAACACTTATCAATTCTTCATTTTGTTCAAGACTGTTGGTCTAACCATGAGTTTGATGAGCTATTCAGACTCTTTTATGATACCATACAGGATGTCATATTACATGCCTATAGTCACAAGCTTATCTGTATTAAAATTATGTGATCTTAGTATGGAAATTATGTTGATCACATTAAATCCCTTTATCATATCCCACACTTTATGTTTATAGTCTTTCATCAATCCATTCTTAGTCATACTTTATACTCTAACCTAGTCAACAATGAGCTCACTATATCCTAGTGCTTGTAGTGCCTTGATTATTTTCTTATATATAAGTTGAATTCCTTGGATTAGTGCCTCATACTCAAAAAAAAAAATTATGCAAGTGAACTATAGTCAAAAGGCATAGAAGTATTTTTACTTTTGGGGTGAGACTACCATGACACCATCTCTTATGCCATTCTTACTTATAAAAACATCAAATTACAACTACCATATACCTTTAGGGTTCTCATGAACCTTCATAAGCTTAGGTAGCATGACATTTTCTTCCATGATGTAATATTTAATAATCCCTATCATTTCACTATTATATAGATCACACTTAAAATATTCACGTGCACATTTGTCTAGTAGATTAACTGAGATATCTTACACTAGTATTATGGCCTTGTAGAGAATAGGATCCTCCTAGTCAAACTTCATGGATTTTTTCTTAATTGGGTTGGGAGAGTATGGATCAATGTGGATTTTAAAAATAGGCTCTTCTCTTATAGTCAATTTTTTTCCATATCTAGTTCTTTATAACATGTTTGACTAGTCTGAAGATAAATACCTACCCATATTTATTATGAAGTCTTGAGATAGGTAGATAGTGAAGTAGGGAGGTAAGTTAATGAATATAATATCCTACATAATATAAATACTTAGGCATACATGCACCATTAGATTTAAATAATTGATTATACCTACAACTCTAACTGTCATTCCATCAAGTTGAACTACTCCTTTTCAAATAGGGGCATATATAATTCCAAGAATGTATATGATATTTTTTGACATTACTACGCTACATACACCTGAATCAATCATATAATTGTGCATTATATGTTGACCAATGAATAGGCAAACATAAAATAGGGGTGGATTATTACTATTTCACACTTGTGCCTCATCCTTTGGTTGACATAATTTTATAGAGGTGGTAGGTACCAGTTAGGGTGTGTGACACTCCTAGGAACCTTTCAATGCATCTTACAATAGATTATATTAGGATGGAATAGTAAGTGCATCCCACATAGTTACATTGAAGTTCATCCTTTTCATATACTCCAATATGTTTAAAGGGACCTAAGATCCTTTTGATTGTGGATTTTGAGAAACAAACTCCTTTGGTACTGGCACACTAATTTGAAATGGTCCCTCATTTTACATGACCATTTTTTGGTGTAAATTTTACAAATGCATCTTGGTTTGTATACTTTCTTGAATGGTTTTGGGAACTGAAGGTAATGGCACTAAAGTTGGTATGGCCTCTTCCATAGCTCTTATTTTGAATCTCATGTTGAAATAAACTAGAGTGCTTCCTCCACTAGGAATTCCACTTGGATTTACATAGTTAAATTATTCTTCCTACCAATTGATGAAAGCATACTCATCATGTGGTTGAGATAATTCTTTAACTTCTCTCATAAGTGGAGTTGTGTTACTTTTTTGCTATTGTGATTGAGGAAAACTTTGAATAATAAGCTCTTCATTCATAACTACATGCACATATGTTGATGATCATGCGGTTGGTTGCATGAGAAGGACCATTTATAATCCTTCACTAGGTTATTCTATAATGGTACAAGGGCTTTAGAGGTGCTATTAGTATCAACCTTCTACACATATAGTGTTCTATTATATGTGAGATGGTTTTATGCATAGATAATGCTTTGGAAGGGAGACCTATTTGATTGGTATTATTGAGTGAAGGGTTGATGAGTTTTTGTATACTACGATTACTACCTTTTGAGAACAACTAGCTCATTCCAAAAAATTTATAGTAGCATTTTCACTTCATGTAATTTACTGGGAGAGGTAGTGGATAAAGTAGACATGATCACTATGGTAGGTCTAGGCACTAGCATAGGTTATACAACTAATTTATTTGGGAGAATATATATAAATATAGGCATATGGGGTCTAGGTGCAATCTTTCTTTCTTGGATCAAATAATTTTCAATATGCACAACCACTTCATAGGCATCAGGGAGAACTATGCCTCCCATAGATTGAATCATCACCATGATATCACTATTAAGAGCCTTTAGGAAATATATGAATGTAGTGTTGGAATATAGATTACACAAAGGTGGGATTTTATACCAAAGTCTATAGAATCTAATGTTGAATTTGACCATCATTTTATGTGGTACTCATTTTAAGGCCATGAGCTACTTTATCAAGGACAATTGGTCACTACAGTCTTTAAACTAATTACATAATTCTTCACCAAGTTCATCCCTGTTGTGAATATAATTTAGTTTCAAGCCTTGATACCATTGGAGGGATTTACCCTTGAATGAATAGGTGAGTAGTTTGACTATGAAATTATACTTAGTGACATGGTACATAGAGTATATATTCATGATATCTTGGATGTGCTCTACTAGAGAAGTTGAGTTTTCACTGATAATATAGGACAAGATTTTGAGGGATTTTATTATAATGTCATCATACTACATGAAAACCAATGTAATACCTCCATTAAAAGGCATAAATACTATTTCCTTGGTATAACCATGAATGGGATAGGAAATAGTCATCTTTTAGGCATGAAGAACCTTCCAACTGGAGGGTTGGACTACATTCTAGGGGATGACTATCTTACACTAGTCATTCTAATAGGGGAAAAAGATTCTCTAACTCTTCTTCCTCTAGATGGCATTAGAAGCTCAGTGAAATGGAAATCAATGCCTCTTGTAGATGATATTGTTCTTTTAGTCATGTAGATAAGGGCTACTTTTTATATACTATAGATGTTTGGAGTCTCCAGGTGCTCTTATTAAGTGTCTACTATACTTGTTAGCTAAAAATAGAAATAATTCCTTAGCTTTTCTTAAAAATGATCCCAATATGTGTGATATAAGCTATTTTCATTTAAAACACACATCCATGGATGATTTAATATGTGGGGTGCTTTGTAGTAGGGAATTTGGCATGAAGGTCTTACATAAGGTGCAAAAGTCTAAGGTGAGGGCATATAAGTATTATTTCTCAACTATGCATGTGAGAATTAGTTATATCATCATAATAATGGGAATGTCCCTAAGGTGTGGGACCCTTACACTCTTTGGGATGAGCCTCTAGAGTAGGCTGGATTCCTTTTATTTTAATTTCACCCAGTTTAATACTAGTGAGTAGGATTAAAGACTAGGAAGGTAAATATACCACTTATCTAAACCTAAGATATTTGAGGGAAAAGGGAAGGAAAAGTTAAGAGATATTGAAATATAAAGAGGTAATGCATCAATAATAGATCGAGAACTTGTATTACCATAAAAACAATAACATTTTTGTAGAACAAGATGATATCACACATATCTTACCAAAGACACTCCAAATGCATACATGTTTCACATAAATTCATGAGAACACAACACAAAACTAAGAGGAATGATAAATGGTCTATAGACAATATCAACATAGACCCTATTGTGCATAGAATATGACCTAAAAATGAGTTATGAGTTTAATGATGAGGTACTAAGAATGGACAATGGTGAGAGGAGTGAACATTACCCACAATCAAGGATCAATAAAAATAAATAGCACATAAATCATTAGAAGAATGGAAAGAGGTGAACTTAATTCTCATTAGTCTATAAGATTTAGCCAATAAAAGTATTCATGAAGGGAAATTTTCAACAACATGAGGTTGTTAAAAATATGTTGACCCTTTTACAAGTGAAGAACTAGGATTTTATATTGAATAATCATATTTTACAATAAATACACCATTTGGGGTGGTGGGTGTATATTTAAATTCCTTTTTAGAGATATTGTCATGCCTCTTAAATTTTGTTCAATGATTGGATCTAGAGTTGGTATAAGGATCCTATTATGGAATATGTGCTGATATAAGAATATAATATTTCCATGTCAAGGCCAAATAGAAGTGTTACTCATGTTCCAACATCTTATAGCCATTTTTTCTCTGATAATTCCATAAGCCTCACTCAACTGCCCCCAATGACCCTCTTTATATCTTTTTTTCACTTAGCATGCACTATAATAGCTTTCCTTTTAGTCTAACATGTCATCAATATCCATGGTGTGAAACTTGGTGCATGCTCCATTATCTATATGTTATATGCATACACATAATGCATGTGCACCCTTTAATTTTAAAAGACTCCTATGCCAAGGTGTTCATATGAGTCCTTTGAAAATATACCCTATGGGAGTATCACATGGCCTTGGACTACATTTTATGATGTTCATGGGCATAAATATAGGATCTTGCATGCGGGCACAAAACTACATTGATTAAAAATGAGGAAGACTTTAAATAATGTCATGCACAAAGATAGGAAATCTTTGGTGTACTCTTCATGATTCATAACTACTCTTTGCACTCTACCTTTACTTAATCATTTAGAACCTAGGGGTCTTACATATTAAAATTTTGCATCATTTGACTTATGTGCCATAGAGACCTATGTGTAGGTGCACATTCATAGCTTTATGTGAGAATGAGTCATCATTGTATTATTGCATAAACCTATGTCTTTTCCTTGGGCTTGGGTATTTATGAGAAGTGCCTATGAACCTTCTTCTTGAAGTTCCTAAGACTTTATAGGTATGATACCTCCCTAGAATCCCTATGTTGATTGAGGTGACTTAGAAAGTCAACAAGGACTTAGTGAATGTACATCCTAGGTTTCTAAAGGTTTGGGTATAGTAAATTAGGGTAGAAATTTGTAATAAATAAAACAACTAATTTGTAACAAAATTTACTTAGTTTGACCTTTCTAAAAGTAGATATAAATAATTAAAAAAAATACTTACTAGAAAATGATTAAAATTAGAGATTTGGAGGCTATATACTAAGACAAAGGCTTATTTAAGTTTTACAGAAAATTTATAGGTGTCAAAACCCTTCCTAGATAGTAGCACCCTAATTAGAAATTAGTGCCATGTGGGGATAGTGTCCTTATTTTTATGCTAGAATCCTCTTTGTATAATTATTCTAAGCTTCTACGTGCACCTATGTGTGGGTCTACCAAGCCTCTTATTATGTACATGAGTTATGGATATCTATAAATGACCTATTTTGGCTGATTTTATGTGTAAACCCTAAAACTCCATTTTCCTAAGTCATATAATTGACACAAGTAATAGTGTGTTTTTTTGTGGGCTAGGCTAGACATCTGCAACACACCATTATGATGATAATTTACTACATGCCAATACTCCAAATAGAAATAAAGCTCGATGTAGTTCTCCCCACCTAAGTGTTGGTTCAAGTGAAAGTGAATCTAATATGAATGTTGTATTGAGTGCTTTGAATGTGCTTGAGATTGGAAACCTAAGTAACCTGAGCTTAGGAATGTTTAGATGATTGCATGTCTAAGTAGGGAAGACTAGGTTGGAATAGGGACTGATAACCTTTTTTGTGCACTTGTTTTGAGTCTATTTATGTAATTTTAATCTAGTGTAAAATGGTCTAAAAGTCATGTATATATACTATTCTAGTGCTTTTGTAGTCTTAAAAGTGGTTTAGGCTGACCCTAGGGGGTTTCTCATTTTAAAATATATTAGTTGGTAGGAATAGGATGGAAAAGGCTAATAGTTCCAAAATAAGGAAATTAACACCAAAAATTGAATATTAGTGCCATGGGTTGTTACTCTCCCTATTATGGCTCTAGTGTCCAAGTGGAAAAACCTAAGGCACTAAAGTTCAAGGATGTCAAATGAGGGTCTATAACTACTTTAGGGATGTTTATAGATGTATGTGACATGCATAAAGGCTGGATAAGTGTCTAAATAGGCCCTAATCTAGGTCTAGGGCCAATATAAGGATGGGTGGTCTCAAGTATCACTTTTAGCACTCAAGTGTAATTTTTAGGTGATTACACTTATATACACAAACATTAGGTAACATGTATACTAGGTACCTATATTAAGTTTTGAGACCTTTTCATATTATTATAAATGTATTGCTTTGATTGGTATTTAAATGGTGATAGATCAAGGTTAGTCGAAATCAACCCTTTCACCTAACACAACCACCATTTGACATTGGATCAGTTATAGGTATTCCCACACAAATTTTTAAATATATAAAGGAAGTAAAAAAACATCATAAACATAGTAATGTCACTTTATAAATAAATATTCACCCACTTTATATAAGGCTAATTCCAACAACTACAATTAATATCAACTGTTGAGAGTGACCATATCTATTAAAACTAATCAAAACAAATTAGGTTAAGACATGTAATATATAGATTGGTGATACAATTTTAAGATTAGAAATTAAATAATTAAGCTTAATCTCTATATGTAAATAATCTAGGATTTCTCTTACCACTTGTTGGCTAATTAGCACATTATTTATTATGTTCAGTTTTATATATTTAAAAAACCTAAATTAAGACTTTATTCTAAACAATTTATATCTTAATTAGATTAATATAATTCATTGATTAAAATTATATTAAAACATAATGGTGAAAATGTGCACACATTAATCTTTGGAAATAAAATCCTAAGGTGTTTTGTAGGGTTTCATCCATCTAGGGTTTCAAAAATATTAACTTAGGCTTTTAGATCTGATTTTTTATTTCATGCTAATTTATTTACTTATATTAGGCCATTTTTATTTTACAATAATTTTTTTAAGTCCTATAAAATCAAACATGGATAGTTAATTGGAAACACCTAGTGACTATTATCCTATGGAATTCATATTTTTTTAGATCACTAATCCTTATGCTTATGATAATGAGTGGGCCAATATAAAAGCATGTATAATTAATGATGATAGCTATATAGATGAATAATATGATATTTATGGCTATGATTATAACATTTATTATAATTATAATGATGAAAAACAAGAGGTTTTGTATAATAGTGAAGACTTTAGTGAAGAAGAAAATGAACCACTAGTGAAGAG
This sequence comes from Torreya grandis, assembly GCA_037957365.1. Lineage (NCBI taxonomy): Eukaryota > Viridiplantae > Streptophyta > Pinopsida > Cupressales > Taxaceae > Torreya > Torreya grandis. The sequence goes on along the minus strand of JARHVA010002145.1, from coordinate 2,696,328 downwards.
ATAATATAACCCTCTTCTTTAAATTGTACAATAGAATAAGATGATCAAGATAATAATGATTATGTGCATGTTTTTAGCATACCTTATGAATTAAGAATAAAATATTATCTCTCTAATAAACCTCATTTATATTTAAATTTTTATAAATCATTTCATCTTATTAATAATTATAAATCTAAATAGCATAATCCTTGCATGGAAAAGGCAAAAACATGTGAAAAATCTGAAAGTCCTACTCTCTCTAAAGAAATGAAAAAATAAATTAAATAATATGACATTCATACTCTCTATATAAATGGAAAAATAATGTAAATAATGTGAAATTATTAATCTCTATAAATGAAAAAAATAATGTGAAATTCCTACCCTCTCTATAAGTGGAAAAATAATGTGAATAATGTTAAATTTCTTTGGAAAAAGAATGCAAAGAATATGAAGTTCCTTATATATCTCTATAAATGGTAAAATAATTTGAAGAATTTTAAGTTCCCTCTCTATATATAGGGTAAAATAATGTATATAAAGTGAATATCCTTATATAAATAGATAGAGATATCCATTCTATCTCTATAAATACAAAATGATACAAATACATGACAATTATTTATCACTTCTTGAAAAATAATGTCAAAATTTATATTCAAATGAGCCTTTTATTTAGACCAAATGTGATAACAATGTAATAATATGTAGTGATGCATATTTTGAATTTGAACATATGGAGTAGGAATTTACATGAGTATGATGTCTTTCCTCAACCTATGCTTAGTATATAAAAACATTTACTAGCCCTCATTCACCTAATATAATAGTGTGGATATGGAAACTTACAATAATAAGATCAAACCATCGAATGACCATCTTAAAAATATTAAATTCATTCATAATAAATAATTTAATTAATACATGTTATTGATTCCTTATAACATAAAATGCATCACCTAGTCTTATATATCAAAGCATGTAATGTTTAAGCTGATTTTAATCCCACATATGGAAACCTAATTTTGTGTAATATTATGATTCAATGTACTCATGCCTATATTTTTTTATGTTTGAAGTAAGTATTTATCCTTATCTACATGTCATATATTTTATAGCTTCTATAGATAGATATGATGGTAGTCATTATCTACTAATAATGATTCCAAAAAGTTTAAGTGGAAAAGCTTTGGATTGGTTTAAATCTTTTTCTATTGGGTATTTGCATTTGTATCATGAATTAGAAGAGATATTTTAATGAAATAAATTCAAAATAAGAAATTGATAATTACATATGAATGTCTACCTTCTCTCCATTTAGTAAATCCAGAGATAATTTGTGATTACAATCTACTATTTAAGACTTGTATTCATCAATTGATATATCAACCAATAGATTTGAAAACAAAATATATATTAACTAGAGGACTCATTTATCCTAAAAAATTAGATTTGCTTTATGATACTTGTGATTCATTTCAATAAATTTGTTACAAGACTCTTTCATTAGAAGAATAATATATTTTATTAGAAGAATAATTTCTTTACTTTATGACTATTCTATTAAGTTTACTAAATAATAATGTGTTGGCCACCTTGGGGCCACATTCAACTAGTGGTGTCATATGTCCTATGGAATCCTAACAATGTATGGAATGTTGTAACTCATTATCCTAATATCCTGTGTGTTGTAAAAATTCCAAAGTGAAATTATTAATATTAAAATCCTAACCTATAATAACATGTGGGATGTATTTATCTTCAACAAAAATTTGGATTGTCAATGGATCATTTTGAGAGTATTTCTATTGATGACATTTCTATCATGGTGCATATACCTATGGAGGTGAAGGATGTATAATCTGAATAGTTCCCCAAGTCTTGAAATTATTTAACTTATGTTGTAATGTTTATCATGTATATATATCATGTCATGTAAGCCTATGAAAATCACAAAAAGGTTGGCATTCCTACTGTGATAATTTTTTGACGTATCTGTGATGAACTATGGGGAATGCCATAAATCCTCTGTCAAGCAATATATTTAGAATTTGGTGTGGTGTATCCTATAAACTACCTACTTTAATCCATATAAATGGCTCCATTTCCATAAATGTAACCATATGTACTGAGTGAATGGAGGAATCTAATTCTAATGTTAACTAAGTAGGTGATCATGTAGTTGTAAGACTATGAACTAGTGGTAAATCTAGTGTATAAAAAGGTATGAGTGCCTTAGAATAATCTCTATATTCTTTATGGCATATTGGTGTGAAACTCAATCCACATAAATAGTCATCAATGTCAATAGGTGTTGTATTATCCTTTGTGGTCACCTAGGAATCTTTATCATAGTTATAGATGTATAATTATTTTGAGTTAAAAAATAATGGTAATTATGTTGTGATAATCTAATCATCCACCCTATATGGATAGAGATATACTATGGGAGGGTCTTCCTCAATCATGGGTGAAGGTAACTATTCTATAGGAGGATATAAAATAGGTATAAGAATAGTGATATTAGATTCCCTAACATCATATGTATGCATCTTTTCAATCAAAATATTTTGATTTGGGGAATATACAAAAACATGAGATGTCTCATCTAAATATGTACTTGGGATGCTTATCTCAGTAATTCTACAATATTTTAATGGTTTATTATCTATTGGATAAGTGTATAAGTATTCATTATTTAAAAATTTGACACATTTATCCAACGTAGAGGGTAAGGCCTCCATAACATGTATCCAAGTCTCCCAAGTAATAGGTTGTAGTGTAAATGATTAGGCATCACCTAAAACTATGTAGTTAGGTTTTTTGGCCCAACTATAATATCCTATGTAATATAACCCAATGTCTATCTATGAATTTCATCAAAAAATTTGATATACTTATATGTCTAATAAATGGATTATATATAAAACCCCATATTATTTATAAATGTGTGGTTATATATGTTAAGTCTTTAACAAATGTCAATTATAACTCATTTAATAGTGGTGGTATTTATTTATGCTTGAATGAGGAAGATTACATTATGATAAATAACTGACTATGATGGAAAATTGTCATTAGAAAAATATATAACATCATCAATATCCTTGATAATGTTCATGATAGATGCAAAGTAAGCTAGATCTATGTCACTAGGTGAAGATGTATGATTATGGCTTTGAAAAAGAATATCTTTGAATATAGTTTCCTATTGAAGTAATTCCAATATGGATGCTTTAGTTAGTGTGTTTCTCAATTGATTCATAATATGAAATGGTTTGTGTTAATATCTAGGTCCCATTATAGTGTGTTTGGGATGAGGAGAGATGGTTAAAGTGCATTTCTCATGTATAGGATGAGTAGGCATCCTTTTCCATTTAGTAACATCTCAAACCATAGGATCTATTATTTTCCATTAGAGAGTAGTAGAGGAGGGATACGAGTGAAGATAATTAAGTTATCTAGGAGGAATAAAAATAAAAAGAGTCCTATGAGCTCTCTATCATTGATTAATAATTGGAGGTAACTCAAAGTGATCCATTTAGCAATGATCCTTATAAGAAAGGGACTCTAAATAGGGAATAATAGTGTGTAAAATAATATAATACTTCACATGATCCATGAGAAGAGTGGCATACATATGTATTTTTATAAAAATGGATAGTAATAAGAATTCTAAACAAACCACAAGACTGTGTGCCAAAAATTAAAAATGGCATCTTTCATGATAATCATGATGATGAGGTACAAACTAAAAACTGAGTATATTATGGAAATATGATAGGAAATCCTAATAGTGCACTAGGGTTTTGAAATAATGTGCTTGGAGTAAGTCGAGTTTGCCAAATGTTTGAAATTTTTAGGATATTATTGTTCAAAACATGTACCCATGGATGCTTCATTGTGTGGGGAGATTTGTGGTAGGGTACTTTAAATAAAGGTTTTTACATGAGGTAAAAAAGTATACAATGTGAGGCAAGGAAGTATTATCACTTAGCTATGCACACAAGCATTGGTTGTCTCATTAAAATGATGGGAATGTCTGTAATGTGTGGGAACCTTGTGTTTTTTGGGATGAGACTCTAGAATAGGCCAAATTCATTCTATTCTAAGTTCACCTAGTTTAAAACCATCATACAAGCCTAAAGAGAAAATAGGTAAATATATCACTTGTCTAAGGCTAATATCTTTGAGGGAAAAGGGAGGGAAACGGTAAGAGATTCTAAAATATAAAGAGGTGATACACCTAGAATAGAGAGAGTGCTCTTACTATCATAAACATAATACACATTTTTGAGAACAAGATGATATCACATATATCCCACCAAGGACACTCTAAATGCATAACATTTTCACATAAAGGCACAAGAATGTAATGCAACACTGAAAGGGATGACAAACTATCCACATACAAAATCAACATAGACCTTAGTGTGCATAGAATATGACCTACAAGTGAGTTCCAAGTTCAATTAGGAGGTTATAAAATGGAAAATTATGATAGGGGTGAGTATTACCCACAATAAAAGATAAAAAAACAAAAATAACATAGGTTATTATAATAATGGAAAGAGGTGAACTCAATTCTCATTAGTCTACAAGATTTAGCCAATACAAGTGCTCATGGAGGGCAAATTTTAGTAGCATGAGGTTACTAAAAATATATCAACCCTTTTCCAAGTGAAAAACCATGCTTTTATATTGAATAATATTATTTTATATTAAATTCACAATTTAGGGTGGTGGGTGTAGATTTAAATTCCTTTGTAGGACCATGGCCATGCCTCTTGAAGTTTCTTGGGATAATGGATTTGGATTTGGTGATAGTATCCTATTAGGGAATACGTGTTCATATAAGAATAAAATATTTCCCTGTCAAGGTCAGAGTAAAGTGTGTTCTCATGTTCTATCATCCAAAAACAAATTCATTTATTTTCTATGACAACACCTTGAGCCTCACTTAAATACCCCCTAATAACCCTATTTATATCTTATTGACACATGGCATACACTGCACTATCTTTCCTTTCATCTTGACATGTCATCAATATGCATGGTGTGAAACTTGGTTCACACTCCCTAATTTTTATGTTACATGTGCATAGAGAATGTGAATGGTCCCCTTAATTCGAAAACACTCCTAAACTAAGGTGCATGTAGAATTCCTTTGAAACTACATCTTGTGGGAGTAGCGCATGGCCTTGGACTACATTTTGTGATGTTCATGGGTATATATATAAGATCTTGTATATGGGTATGAAAATACATTAGTTAAACATGAAGAATACTTTAAATAAGGGAATTCACAAAGATAGGAAATCCTTGGTGCACTCTTTGTGATTCTAGCTGCTCTTTATGCTCTACCTTTACTTAATCATTTAGAACATGGGGTTCTTACACATTGAACTCATGTACCCTTTGACTTGCATGCTATATAGACCTACATATAGGCACACATTCAAATATTTATGTAGGCATGATTCATCATCATATTGTCATGCAAACCTTTACATTTATCTTGAGCTTAGGTGTAGATGAGAAGTGCCTAAGAGTTTTTAGGTGTGCTACCTCCTTACAAACCTTGCACTAATTAAGGTGACTTAAAAATTAAAAACTTACAACAAAATTTTTAGGATGGATTCCTACTAAGAGGGAATCTATTAGAATTTTATAAATCTATTGGGCATGAAGTCTTTGGTTCTTATGAGTCCTCTCTCTTGCAAATGCTCTAACTATGCACATCTAGCCTTGGAATTAATTGAGACTCACCTAAAAAATTAAGAATTACACAAAAGGTGTTTAAAGGAATTAAAAATAATCCAAAACAAGGTATGTAAGATAATTTAGGGAAATGAAAAGCTAGTCTACTTATTTACAAACTATACAAAGATTAATAGAGATAGTGTTTGAGATGAATCCCATTGACTAGGATTGGTAGTTCCTCTCCATTCATTCTAGTAATTTGGAAGGTGTTGGATTTCTTTTAATTCATTATGGTATATGGACCAATCCATATTACATAAAACTTAGTGTACCTTCAAGCCTTTACTCTTTTTATGTCCCATTTGAACACTAAGTCTCCCTCCTATAAATTCATGTCATTGGTTCCTTTGTCAAAGACCCTCTTACTTTGAGCTTGTTGCATTTACATGGTGTACATATCTTGCACTATAGTTTCTTTTAGCTCCATTATCTTGGATAATCTTACTATGAGTGGATCATTCTAGAGCAATTCTAACTAATGCATGAGTTCTAATGAAATTAACTCAAGGGATGCTAGTAACCTAGCTTCCCTTCCATAAACTAGCATGAAAAGAAAATTTCCCAATACTTTCTTAGGTGTGATTTGATCAGCCTAAAGAGTATTCCTAAGATTATTGTTCCAATCTAATTAGTTATCCTTTAGAGTCCTTTTCATGATTAAAATCATATTCTTATTTTTGGACTCAACTAAAACATTTCCTTATGGGTAATAATTTAATGAGGAGATTATATAAATATTATTCTTGATGACCCACTCACTGATCCTATTTCCAATGAAGGCCAATGCATTATTGGAGATAATAGTGGTAGGAACCCCAAATCTTGTTATGATGTCTTCATAGAATTTTATGATGGATATCTCATTATCCTCTTTGAGCATGACCATTTCCATCCACCTTGTGAAATAGTCTATGGATATGAGAATCCATTTAAGCCCATCACTTGATGGTGGGTTAATCATTCCTATGAAATCTAGACCCCATTATAGAAAAGGTTGATCATCTTGAATTAGGTGAAATTCTAAGCATGCTAGCCTTTACTTTCCTATGAAGAAGGTGCATTTCTTGAAATTTTGCACATATGTGTACACATATTTAAATATATTTAAATAATAATAGATGGCTTTCATGATTTTCACAATAGTGGTCTTGGGAGAATAATGGCCTCCCATAAGACCATCATGTAGTTATTAAAGAATTTTTCTTACTTTCTCTAGTTCCATGCACTTTAGGAGGAATCCATTGAAATGTTTCAAAAAAATAACACCTTATATGATCATATAGGGAATGAAATACAAATTAAAATACCTATGCTCAACTTTGTTGAGGATAAGGGGATATATTATATGTTGAAGGAAGGACTTCATATCTTATGACCAGTTGGTCACATCTTTTGGGCTTATGTGTTCTCCTTCATGTAACACTAAAAGTACACCATCTAGTTTTGCTTCCTTAGCTAATTATTTATAGTCATTTTCCTCTCACAATCATGGTTACCTAGATGTCTACATCATACTCCATCAATTTCATGAAATAAATAACCCTATTCTAATTGATATCCTTATTGAGTAGAAACTCTTTGATGCTTACTTATACAACTAGGAGTTGAAATTTGTTGTTGGAAAGCATATGTATAAACTTCTAGAGTGCACTCACAATTGAAAGGATGTGTTTTTCTAAGAAGCTATAGTGTAACTCATAATCCTTTAACACTTGGTTGAAGAAGTCAATTAGTTATTCTAGATGGTCCTCATTCTACTATATAAGGATGGCTAAGGTGCCTTTTTCTCCACCAAATTCATAAAGGATAGAATCCTTGTTATAAGATGGGTTGATCAAGGTGGGGGCCTATGTGATGGTGTGCTTGATGGCCTTGAAATTATCCTTGCCTTCATACATACAGTGGAACATGATGCTCTTTTTTAACATGGTGAGGGGATTAACCAAGATGGAAAAACTAGGCATGAATCTTTTCATAAAGTGGATTCTCTCTAGGAATCTTTGGAGACATTTCTTATGGATTGTAAGAGGAAGAGATTAGATAGCCTTGACTCACTTAGGACCAATTACGAGTCCTTCCTTTGAAAGCTTATTTCCCTTCAACTATATGACTTTATATCCATACTGAGTTTGTATCTATGATTAGTTTACGGTACAAAACTCTACCTCATCTTATAGTAAATTGATGATTTGCTCATCACTTTCAAACACTTGTCAATTTTTCATGTTGTTCAAGACTCCTATTCTAACCATGAGTTTGATGATTTGTTTGGACTCTTTTATGATACCATGAATGATGTCATACTACATGCCTTTAGTCACAAGCTTATCTAAATTAAAATTATGTGCTCTTGGTATGTAAATGATGTTGATCACATTGAATCCCTTTATCATATCCCACACTCTATGTTTATAGGTTTTCATAAAGACATTCTTTGTCATACTATGCACTCTAACCTAGTTGACAATCAACTCACTATCTCCTAGTGCTTATAGTGACTTGATTTCTTTCTTTTGTACAGGTTGAAGGCCTTAGATTAGTGTCTAATACTCAAAAACATTGTTCATAAAAGTTAACTATAGTCAAAAGGCATGGAAGTATTTTTAATTTTCGGGTGAGACTAAAATGACACCATCTCTTATGCCATTCTTACTTATAGAACCATAAAAGTATAACTACCATGTACCTTTATGGTTCTATTGCACCTTCATAAGATTAGGTAGCATGAAAATTTCTTCCATGGTGTAATATTTACTAATCCCTATCTCTGCACTATCATATGGATCACTGTTAAAATATTCACATGCCCATTTGTCTAATAGATTATCTAGGATATCTTCCACTAGTATTACAACCTTGTGGAGGATAGGATCCCCTTGGTCAAACATTATGAAGTTTTGCTTAAATGGGTTGGGAGAGTATGGCTCAATGTGGGTTTTTAAAATAGGATCCTCTCTTATAGTCACTTTTGTTCCATATCTAGTTCTTAGCAACATGTTTGACTAGTCTAAAGATAAATACCTACCCATATTTATGATGAAGTCTTAAGAGAGGTAACTATCAAAGTAGGGAGGTAATTTCATGACTAAAATATCCTATATAATATAAATACTTGGGCACATATGTAACATTAGATTTAAATCCTTGATTATACCTACAAATCTGACTGTCATTCCATCAATTTAAACTACTCTTTTTCAAATAGGGGTATATACAATTCCAAGCATATCTATGATCTTTTTTGGCATTACTAATCTCCTTGCACTTGAGTTGTTCATACAATTGTGAACTAGATGTTGGCCAATGAATAGGGAGAGATATAATAGGGGTGGCTAATTACTATTTCACACTTGTGCCTTATCCTTTGGTTCACATAATTTTATAGAGGTGGTATGCACCAATCAGGGTGATTAACACTCCTAGAAACCTTTTAATGCATCTTAAAATAGATTCTATTAGGATGGAGTAATAAGTGTATCCCACATAGTTACATTAAGGTTCATCCTTTACATCTACTCCACTATGTTGAAAGGGAATTGAGATCCTTTTAATTATGGATTTTAGAAAGCAAACTCCTTTATTACTATCACACTAATTTGAGATGGTCCCTCATTTTACTTAACTCTTTTTGGGTGTAAAGGGTACACATGCATCTTGGTTTGTACACCTGCATGAATGGTTTTGGGAACTAAAGTCAAGGGCATTGAAGTTGGTATGGCCTCTTCCATGGCTCTTATTTTAAATCTCATGTTGAAAGTAGCTAGAATGCTTCCTCCACTAGGCATGCTACCTTAATTTACATAGTTAAATTCTTATCCCTACTAATTGATGAAAGTATACTCATCCTATGATTGAGTTGATGCTTGAACTTATCCCATAAATGGAATTGTGCTACTTGTTTACTATTGTGACTGAGGAAAACTTTGAACCATAATCTCTTCATTCGTAACTGCATGCATGCATGTTGATTGATCATGTGGTTGGATGCATGAGAAACACCATTTAGAATCCTTCACTAGGTTGTTTTATAATGGGACAAGGGCTTTAGAGGTGCTAGCAATATCAACCTTTTGCACATATAGTGTTCTATTATATGTGAGCTAGTTTTATGCCTACATAATTATTTGGAAGGGAGGCCTATTTGATTAGTATTGTTGATTAAATGTTTGATGATGTTTGGGATACTATGCTTGCTACCTTTTGAGAGAAACTAGCTCATTTCCAAAACCTTATAGTAGCATTTTCACTTCATGTAATTCATTAGGAGTAGTAGTGGATAATGTAGGTAGGATCACTATGGTAGGGATAGGTGATAACATAGGTTATACAACTACCTAATTAGCGAGTGTATCTATGAATATAGGAACATGGGGTCTAGGTGAAATCTTTTTTGATTGGATCAAACAATTTTTTTCATGCATAACCACTTCATAGGCATTAGGGAGAATTGTGCCTCCCATAGAGTGAAACATCACCATGATATCACTATTAAGAGACTTTATGAAATATAATAATATAATTTTGGAATATGGCTTACACTAAGGTGGGATTCTGTCCCAAACTCTCAATAATTTGAAGTTGAATATGACCATCATTTCATGTAGTGATCATTTTATGGTCATGAGTTGCTCTATCAAGGACAAGTGGTCACTTCAGTCTTCAAACTAATTGCATAATTATTCACCAAGTTCATCCTCATTGTGAATACAATTCAATCTCAAGCCTCGATACCATTGGAGGGCTTTACCATTTAATGAAGAGGTGAGTATTTTGACTATGACATTATCCTTAGTGACATGGTACATGGAGTAGATATTCATGATATCTTAGATGTGCTCTATTGGAGAAGTTGAGTTTTCACCCATAAAATAAGACAATATTTTGAAGGCTACTACTATAATGTCATCATATTGCCTAAAAACCAATGGACTACCTCTATTGAAAGGTATAAACACATTATTCTTTTGTACAAACATTAATGGGATAGGTAATATACCTCTTCTAGGCATGAAGAACCTTCCAAATGTAGGGGTGGAATGTGTTCTAAGGGATGACTATCGTGCACTACTCCTGATAGGGGAAAAAGATTCTTTGACTCTTATTCTTCTAGATGGCATTAGAAGCTCAATGAAATGGAAATCAATGCCTCTTGTAGATGATCTTATTCTTTTAGGCATGTACATAGGGGCTAAATTTTATATACTATAGATTATTGGAGTTTTGAGGTGCTCTAACTGAGTGTCTACTATACTTTTTAGCTAAAAATAGAACCAATTATTTAGTTTTTTCTTCAAACTAGTCCCACCAGGTGTGCTATAAACTATTATCATTTAAAACATGCACCTGTGGATGATCAAATATGTGGGGTACTTTGTGGTAGGGAACTTGGAATGAATATATTACATAAGGTGAAAAATTCTATGGTGTATGGCATATAATTATTATTTCTCAACTATCCATTCAAGCATCAATTTTCTCATCACAAAGGTGGGAATCTCCCCAATGTGTGGGACCCTTACACTCTTTGGGATGAGCCTCTGAAGTAGGCTAGATTACTTATATTCTAATTGCACCTATTTTAAGACTAGTGAGTAGGATTAAAGAGTATAAATTTTAATCTAACACTCATCTAAACCTAATATATTTGAGGAAAATGGAGGGAAAAGGTAAGAGATGCTAAAATATAAAAAGGCAATGCATCGAGAATAGATCAAGTGCTCATATTACCATAAAAATAATAACAATATTTGAGAACAAGATGATATCACATATATCCTACCAAAGACACTCCAAATTCATAAGTGTTTCACATGGTGGCATTAGAACATAACACAACACTAAGAGGAATGACAAATGGTCTATAGATAATATCAACATACACACCCTAGTATGCATAGAATATGACCTACAAGTGAGATCTAAGTTTAATGATGAGGTACTAGGAATGGACAATGGTGAGAGGGGTCAAAATTACCCATATTCAAGGACAAAAAAACACAAATAACACATAAATAATTAGAATAATGGAAATATGTTAACTTAATTCTCATTAGTCTATAATATTTAGCCAATACAAGTTCTCATGGAGGGAAAATTTCAACAACATGAGGTTAGTAAAAATATATTGACCCTTTTACAAGTGAAGAACTAGTATTTTATATTGAATAATCCTATTTTACATTAAATTAACCATTTGGGGTTGTAGGTGTAGCTTTAAATTTTTTTTTGGAGCCATAACCATGCCTCTTGAAGTTTGTTTAGTGATTGGATCTAGAGTTGGTAGAAGGATCCTATCAAGGAATAATTGCTCATGTAAGAATAGAATATTTCCCTATCAAGGTCAAATGGAAGTGTTACTCATGTTCTTACATCTGATAGTAATTTTTTTATTTACTTACTCTGACAATGCCATGAGCCTCACTCAACTGCCCCTAAAGAGCCTCTTTATATCTTGTTTCCACTTAGCATGCATTGCACTAGATTTCCTTTTGATTTAACATGTCATTAATGTCCATGGTGTGAAACTTGGTGCATGATACATTATTTATATTTTATATGCATACACATAATGCATGCTCACCCCTTAATTTTAAAACACTCATATCCCAAGGTGGGCATAGAAGTCATTTTAAACTACAGCCTATGGGAGGAGCACGTGGCCTTAGAATACATTTTATGATTTTCATGGGTGTAGATATAGGATCCTACATTCAAGAACAAAACTACATTGGTTAAACATGAGGAAGAATTTAAATAAGGGCATGCATGAAGATAGGAAATCCTTGGTGCACTCTTCATAATTCATAGCTACTCTTTGAACTCTACCTTTACTTAATCATTTAAAAACTAGGGGTCATATATATTGAATCATGCACAATTTGACTTATGTGCCATAAATACCTATGTGTAGGTGCACATGCATAGCTTTATGTGAGCATAAATCATCATTATATTATTTCATAGACCTGTGCCTTTATCTTAGGCTTGGGTACAAATGATAAGTGCCTACACACCTTCTACTTGAAGTACTTGAGACTTTACAGGTGTGCTACCTCCCTAGAAGCCTTACATTGACTGAGGTGACTTAGAAAATCAATAAGGACGTTAGTGAATGTAAATCCTAGGTTTCTAATGTTTTGAGTATAGTAAATTAGGGTAGAAATTTTTAATAAATAAAACCACTTATTTGTAATATAATTTACTTAGTTTGACCTTTATACAACTAGATATAAATAATTAAAAAAAAATACTTATCTATAAAATTATTGAAATTAGAGATCTAGAGGCTATAAACTGAGATAAACGCTTATTTAAGTGTTGTAGATAAGTTTTAGTTGTCAAAACCCTTCCTAGGTAGTAGCACCCTAATTGAAAATTAGTTCCATATGGTTATAGTGTCCTTATTTTTATGCTAGAGTCCTATTTGTAGAACTATATTGATCTTCTTGGTGCACCTATGTATGGGTCTATCAAGCCTATTCTTATGCACATGAGTTATGGATCTCTATAAATGACCTATTTTGGTTGTTTTTATGTGTAAACCCTAAACCTCCATGTTTCCAAGTCATATAATTAACACAAGTAGTAAAGTGCATTTTTTAGTGGGGTAGGCTAGACATCTGCAACACCCCACTATGATGAGAATTGCCTACATGCCAATACTCCAAATAGGTATGGAGCTCGATGCAATTCTCCCCACCTATGTATTGGTTCAAGTGAAAGTGAATCTAATATGAATGTTAGATTGAGTGATTTGAATGTGCTTGAGATTGGTAACCTAAGTAACCTAAGCTTAGGAATTTTTTATATGGTTACATGTACAAGTAGGGAAGAACTAGGTTGGAATAGGGATTGATAACCTTTTTTGTGCATAACTTATTCTAAGTCTATTTATGTAATTTGCATCTAATTTTAATCTAGTGTATAATGGTCTAAAATTCATGTATATATACTTTTCTAGTGATTTTGCAGTCTTAAAAGTGGTTTATGTTGACCCTAGGGGGTTTCTCATTTACAAGATATTAGTTGGTAGGAAAAGGAGAGAAAAGGTCAATAGTGCCAAAACTAGGACATTATCACCAAAACCCAAATATTAGTGCCATGGGTTATTACTCTCCCTATTATGGCTCTAGTGTCCAAGTGGAAAAACCTAAGGCACTAAAGTTTAGGATGTCAAATTGAGGGTCTAAAACCACTTTAGGGATGTTTATGAATGCATGTGGCCCACATAAAGGTTAGATAAGTGTCTAAATAGGCCCTAATCTAGGTCTAGTGATAATATATGGATGGGTGGTCTCAAGTATCACTCTTATCACTCAAGTGTCATTTTTAGGTTATTACACTTATATACACAAATATAAGGTAGTGGGTATACTAGATAACTATATTAAATTTTGAGCCCTCTTCATAGTATTATAAATGTATTTCATTGATTGGTATTTAAATGGGGATTGATCAAGTTTAGTCTAAATAAAACCTTTCACCTAACTCCCCCACCATTTGATATTAGATCAGTTATATGTATTCCCACATAAATTTTTAAATAGATAAAGGAAGGAAAAAACATCATAAATGTATTCATGTCACTTTAGAAAGAAATATTCACCCACTTTAAATAAGGCTAATTCCAACAACTACAATCTATGTCAATTGTTGAGAGTGACCAAATATGTTAGAATTGATAAAAAAATAGGTTAAGACATGTCATCTATAGATTAGTGATACATTTTTAAGAGTATAAATTACATAATCAAGCTTCAAATCTGTATGGAAAATAAGCTAAGAGTTCTCTTACCACTTGTTGGCTAATCAGTACATTATTTATTATGTTTAATTTTATATATTTTAAAAACCTGAATTGAGACTTTATTCTAAACAATTTATATCTTAATTAGATTGATCTAACTCATTGACCAAAATTAGATTAAAACATAATGGTGAACTCGTGCACACATCCATCTGTGAAAATAAAATCCTAAGGTGTTTTATAGGGTTTCATCCTTCTAGGGTTTTAGTTCTAATTTTTTATTTTATGCTAATTTATTTAATTATAGGCCATTTTTATTCTACAATAAATTTTTGAAGTCTTAAAAAATCAAACATGGATAATTAGTTGGAAACACCTAGTGATTATTATCCTATAAAATTCATATTTTCTTAAATCATCGATCCTTATGCTTATGATAATGAGTGGACAATATCCAAATGTGTATGATTAATTATGATAGCTATATTTATGAATAATATTATACTCATGGCTATGATCATAACATTGACTATAACACAGATGATGAAAAATAAGAGGTTTTGTATAATAAGAAAGACTTTAGTGAATAAGAAAATGAAACTCTAGTGAAGAAATAATATAACCCTCTTATCCTATTTCCTCTTTTACCTCTCCTTTAAATTATACAATATAATAAGATGATCAAGATGATAACGATTATGTGGGTGTTTCTAACATACACTATGAATTAAAAAGTAGATATTATTTTTCTAATACACCTCATTTATCTTTAAATTTTTCTAAATCATTTCATCTTATTAATCATTATAAAATTAAAAATCATAAGCCTTGCATGGACATGAAAAAAACATGTGAAGAATGTGAAATTCTTGCTTTCTCTAACAAAATGGAAAAATAATGTAAATAATATAAAATTCATACTCTTTGTATAAATGGAAAAATAATGTAAAGAATGTGAAATTCCTACTCTCTCTATAAATGGAAAAATATTGAGGAATTCCTACCCTCTCTATAAGTGGGAAAATAATGTGAAATTTCTTTGGCAAAAGAATGTGAAGAATGTGAAGTTATTTATATCTCTCTAAAAATGGTAAAATAATGTAAATAATTTGAAGTTCCCTCTCCATTTATAGGGAATACATATGTGTATAAAGTGAAATTCCTTATAGAAATATATAGTGAAATCCATTCTATCTCTATAAATACTAAATGATATGAACACATGAAATTTATTTATATCTTCTTGAAAAATAATGTCAAAATGTATATTCAAACGAGCCTTTTATTTAGAAAAAATATGATACCAATGTAATAATGTGTAATTATGCATCTTTTGAATGTGAACATGTGGACTAGGATGTTACACATGAGTATGACGACTTTCCTCAACCTATCCCTAGTATACAAAAAATATTTCCTAGCCCTCCTTCACATACTATAATAGTGTACACATGGAAACTTATAATAATAAGATAAAACCATTCAATGAACCTCTTAAATGTATTAACATGCATTCACAATAAATAATTTACTTAATGACTTTTATTTGTACCTTATAACATAAAATTCATCACCTAATCTTATATATTAAATCATAAAATGTTTAATTTGATTCTAATGTGATATATGGAAATCCAATTGTGTGTAATATTATAAATGCCACATTACCTTCAACTTAATAATTCCTATATTTTTTATGTTTGATGAAAGTAGTGATCCTTATCTACATGTCATATATTTTAGATATGCTACATGTAGATATTATGGTAGTCATATTTTATTAATAGTGTTTCCAAAAAATTGAAGTGGAAAAGATTTGGATTCGTTGCAATCTTTGCCTAGTGCATATTTGCATTTGTATCTCAAGTCAAAAGAGATATTTGAATGGAATAAATTCAAAATAATGGATTGATGATTACATATGAATGTTTAGCTTCTCTCCATTGAGGAAATATAAAGGCATTTTATGATTACATTTTATTATTTAATACTTGTATTCACCAATTAATATATCAACCAATAGATTTGGAAACAAAATATATATTTTCTAGAGGCCTCATTTATCTTCTGAAACTAGAGTTGCTTTATGATACTTGTTTCATTTTAACATATTTTTTTATAATACTCTTTCATTATAATAATAATATATTTTATTAGAGAATAATAAATTCATTTTATGACTCTTGTGTCAATTTTTATAAAGAATAATGTGTTAGCCACCTTGGGGCCATATGCCACTGGTAGTGTGATATGTCTTATGAAATCCTAAAAATGTATGGAATGTCATATCTCATTATCATAATATCTTATGTTTTGTTAAAATTATAATGTGAAATTATTAGGATCAAAATATTCATTTATAACAACATGCATGATGTATTTGTCTGCAACAAAAATTTAAATAATCAATGTATCATTCTGTGAGTATTTATGTCAATGAAATTTCTATCATGGTGCCTATACCTATGAAGGTGTAAGATGTATAATCTAAATAGTACCTTTATACTTGAACTTGTTTAACTTATGTTGTAATTATAATCATGTATTTATACCAAGACATGTAAGAATATGAAATTGACAAAAATGTTGACCTTCCTACTATGATAACCTATTGGCGTATCTATGATGAATTGTGGGTAATGCCATCAATACTCTATCAAGTTACACACACACACACACACACACACACACACACACACACACACACAAACATAGAGAGAGAGAGAGAGAGAAAGAGAGAGAGAGATTTTGGTGTGGTATATCCTATGAACTACCTACTTGAATTCATATGAATGGTTCCATTTCCATATGTGTAACCATATGTACTAAGTGAATGGAATGATATACCTCTAAATTTAAATAATTAGGTGAGCATGTAGTTATATGACTATGAACTAGTGGTGTTTTAAGTATATAAAAAGGTTTAAGTGCCTTATAATCATCTCTATATTCTCTATGGTTTACTGGTGTGAAACTCAATCCACATAAAAATTCATCAATATTAATAGGTATTAGATTATCCTTTGTGGTGGCTTAGGAATTTGTATCAAATTTATGGATGTATACTTATTTTGAGTTAATAATAAATGGTAATTTTATTATGATAATACTAGCATTCACCCTCAGTAGAGATAGTTGTATTATAGGAGGGTCCTCCTCCATCATGGGTGAAGGTAACTATGCTATAAGAGGATCTAGAATAGGTGTAGGAATTACTCTATTAGATTTTCCAACCTCATATGTATGCATCTACTCAATTAGAATCTTGTGAGGTGGGGAATCTATAAAAACATGACGTTTCCCATATAAATATTTACAAAAGGTGGTAGGCTTGATGACTCTACAATATAAGAATGGTTGATTATCTTTTGGACAAGTATGTAAGTATTAATCATGTAAAAACTTGATGCATTTATGCAAGGTAGAGGGTAAAACATCCATAACATGTATCCAAGGTCTTAGAAGTAATAGGTTGTAATGCAAATGATTAGGCATAACCTAAAACTATGTCGATATGGTTTTTGGCCCAATCATAATATCCAATGTAATATAACCCATTGCTTGTTTAGGAATGACTTAGAAACCTATGATATACTTATATATCTTCTGAATGGATTATATATCAACCCTCATAGTCTATAAAAATGTGAGTTCTCATATATTAAGTCTTAAATAAATGTCAATTATAATTCTTTTAATATTGGTGGTATTGATTTGTGCTTGAATGAAGAGTGGTAAATTATGATCAATAACTGACTATGATGGTAAATCATCATTGGAAAAAGATATAACATCCTCAATATTCTTTATAATGTTCATTATAGATGAAAACTAAGCTGGATATATGTCATAAGGCAAGTATATATGATTGAGTGTTTGAAAACTAATATCTTTGAAAATTATTGCCTATCAATGTAATTATAATATGGATATTTTCATCAATTTATTACTCAATTGATCCATAATATCAAATGATATGTGCTAATCTCTAGGTCCCATTATAGTGTGTTGTAGATAAGGAGAAATGGTGGGATTATTTTGTTCGTATATAGGCTAAGTAGGCATCCTTTTTCATCTAGTAACAACTCAAAATACAAGATCTACTATTGTCGAAGGGTGAGTAGTAGGGGAAAGTTATGAGAGAACATAATTAAGTTGTCTAAATGGAGGGGGATAAAAAGGATCCCTCTGAGCTCTCTATCATCAAGTAGTAAATGTAGGTAACTCAAATAGATCCATGTGGAAATGATCCTCATAAAAAGGGACTCAAAAGAGGGAGGACTAATGTGTAAATTAAGCAGAGTTTTGACATGATCCATGAGAAGAGTGACATACATGTGAATTTTTCTAAAAAATATATGCAATAAGAATTCTAGACAAACCACAAGAATTTTTGACAAAAATTAAAAAAATACATCCATCATAATAATCATGATGATGGGATACAAACTAAAAATTGAGTATATTCTTGAAATAATAGGTGAAACCCTAATGGTGCACTAGGTTTTTAAAATAATGTGCTTAAAGTAAGTTGGGTTCACCAAATGTTCTAAATTTTTAGGACTTAATGAATATAAATCCTAGGTTGCTAAAGATTTGAGTATATTAAATCATGGTAGATATATGAAATAATTAAAAACATTGATTTGTAATAGAATTTAATTAGTTTGATCTTTCTAAAAATAGCAATAAATAATGTAAATATGTAATTCATTAGAAAAATAACTGAAATTGGAGATCTAGAGACTACAACCTAAGACAAAGTCTGATTTAAGTGTCACAAACAAGAAATAGGTGTCAAAACCCATCCTATATAGTAACACCCTAATTAGGCAATAGTATCATATGGTGTTAGGTCCCTATTTTGGCCCTAGTGTTCTTTATACATAATTGTTCTAAGCTTTTGGGTTTACTTGTGTCTAGGTCTGCCAAGTCTATTCTTGTGTACATGAGTTCTAGATATCTTTAGATGACCTATTTTGGCTGATTTTATGTGAAAACCCTAAACCTCCATGTTTATATAGCATCTAATTGACACAATCAGTAAAGTGTGTTTGTTAGTGGGGCAGGCTAGGCATCCTCAACACTCCATTGTGATGAGAATTACCTATATTCCAATACTCTAAATAGGGATGAATCTTAATGTAGTCCTTCCCACCTAAATGCTAGTGCAAGTTTAAGTGAATCTATTATGAATGTTGGATTGAGTGCTTTGAATATTCTTGAGATTGAAAACCTAAGTAATCTGATCTTAGGAATGTTGTATATGGTTGTATGTAGTAGGGTAGAAATAGGGTAGATTAAGAATTTATAAACTTGGTTGTGCATAAATTGTTTTAAGTTTATTTGTGTAATTTGTATTTGATTTCCATGTTGTGTATAATGGGACAAAAGTCATGTATATATGATATTATAGTGATTTTTTAGTCTTTAAAGTGGTATAGGGAGACCCTAAGGGGTTACTCATTTGAAAAGATATTAGTTGGTAGGAAAAGGAGGGAAAAGGACCTTAGCTCCAAAATTGGGACATTAGTGCCAAAAATGGGATATTGTCACCATGGGTCACTATTCTCCCTATTATGGCTTTAGTGTCCATGTGGAAAAACCTAAGGCACTAAAGTCTAGGATGTCAAAGTGAGGGTCTGAGACTACTTTAGGGATGTTTATAGATGCATGTGGCCTGCACTGAGGCTGTATAAGTGTCTAAATAGGCCTTAATCTAGGTTTAGGTCTGACCTAGGGATGAGTGGTCTCAAGAAACACTCTTAGCACTCAAGTTTCATTTTTAGGTAAGTCAACTTGTATACATAAACACATTAATGGGATAATTATATTCAATTTTGAGCCCTATTCAAAGTATTGTAAATGTATTTCAATGATTCGTATTTTAATGAGAATTTATCAAGGTTAGTCCAAATCAACCCTTTCACCTAACAGCCCACATGCATTTGATATTGGATATATTATAGGTATTCCCAAAAAAATGTTTAAAGAAATAAATGAAGGAAAAAACATCACAGACTCAGTCATGTTGATTTAGAAAGAAACATTTCCCCATTTACATAAGGTCAATTCTGACCACGACAGTGAATATCAACTATTGATAGTGACCAAATCTATTAGAACTGATCAAAACAAAATAGGTGAAGATATGTCATGATCAAAGTATTGATACAGTTGTAAGAGAAGAAATTAAATAACCAAGTTTTAGATGTGCATAGAAAATAAGCTAAGAGTTTTATTATCACTTGTTGGCTAATCAATACTTTATTTAGTATGTTTTGTTTTATATATTTTTGAAATCTAAATTAGGAAATTATTCTAAATAATTTATATCTTAATTATATTAATCTAACAAATTGATCTAAATTAAGTTAAAATATATTGGTGAACTTTTATTTACATACATCTATGCAAATAAAACCCTGGTGTTCTTTAGGTTTTCATCATTCTAGGGTTTCAAAAACATTATCTTAGGGTTTCAGATCTAATTTTTTATTTCATACATATTTGTTTACTTATATTAGGCCATTTTTATTTTACATTAATTTTTTTAAGGCCTTGTAAATCAAACATGGATAATTAATTTGAAACACCTAGTGACTATTATATTATGGAATTCAAATTTTCTCAAATAACCAATCATTATGCTTATGATAATGAGTATACCAATATCCAAACATGTATTATTAATGATTATATCTATATTGATGAATAATATGATATTTATGGTTATGATTATAACTTTGACTATAAGGTTAATGATGAAAAACAAGAGGTTTTGTTTAATAATGAATACTTTAGTGAATAAGAAAATTAGCCACTAGTGAAGAATAATATAACCCTCTTCTGATATTTCCTCTTTTACCTCTTCTTTAAATTATACAATAGAATAAGATGATCAAGATAATACTTATTATGTGGATGTTTCTAACATACATTATGAATTAAAAATCAAATACTATTTCTATAATACACCTAATTTATCTTTGAATTTTTATAAATCATTTAATCTTATTAGTCATTATAAAATTAAAAATCATAATCCTTGCATAGAAATGGAAAATACATGTGAATAATGTGAAATTCCTACTCATTATAAAGAAATGAAAAAATAATGTAAATAATATGAAATTCATACTCTCTGTAGAAATGTCTTGAAAAACAATGTCAAAATGTATATTCAAATGAGCCTTTTATTTAGACCAAATGTGGTAACAATGTAATAATATGTAATGATGCACATTTTTAATGTGAACATATGGAGTAGGAATTTAATACATGAGTGTGATGACTTTCCTCAACCTATGCCTAGTATACAAAAAACATTTCCTAGCCCTCCTTCACCTACTATAAAGTGTACATATGGAAACTTAAAATAATAAAATCAAACCATTGAATGAACCTATTAAATATATTAACATGAATTCACAATAAATAGCTTATTTAATGCATGTTATTGGTACCTTATAACATAAAATACATTACCTAAGCTTATATATCAAAGCATACAATGTTTAAGTTTAATCTAATTTCATATATGGAAACCCAATTTTGTGTAATATTATAAATACCCCATTACCTTCAACTTAATCATGCCTATATTTTTTATGTTTGATGGAAGCATTGATTATTATCTACATGTCATATATTTTAGAGATTCTGTAGATAGATATTATGGTATTCATATTTTAATAATAATGTTTCTAAAAATTTTAAGTGGAAAAGCTTTGGATTGGTTTCAATCTTTACCTAATGGGTATTTACATTCGTATCTCAAGTTATAAAATGTATTTTAAAGAAATAGATTAAAAATAAGGGATGTATAATTACATATGAATATCTACCTTCTCTCCATCAAGTAAATCCAAAGACATTTTGTGATTACATTCTATTATTTAAGACTTGTATTCACCAATTTGTATATTAACCAATAGTTTTGGAAATAAAATATATACTATTTTGGCCTCATTTGTCATCTAAAATTAGATTTTATTTATGATACTTGTGATTCATTTCAATATATTTTTTTCAAGACTCTTTGATTAGAAGAAAAATTGACAAAATAGTCTAACCCTCATTTCAATATATTTGTTACAAGACTCTTTTATTAGAAGAATAATAGACTTTATTACTTAATGAATGTAGTAATTATTGTTGAGTGTTGAGATAACATAAATTACTAAAAAATAATTTCATCACATACATATAATCAAAAATAATTTAAATTCTCATAAGGCAATACCAATCAATTATTATGAACATGTGATATCAAATGATAAATAATCAAATGTTGAAATTAAAACCATGTGAAATAATTAAAAATGATAAGATACAAATAAATAAATATCATCATATATAAATGAATAATTTTTTTTAATAGAATCAATCAATAACTAGGGAAACACTCCTTGATGTGTATTAATCCTCACTATCATTGTGTTTAATCATGTTATAAGTAGAGGCTCCACTATCTCCTCTATATTTTCATGATCTACCTATATCATCTTACACACTCAAAAAAATCCAAAATCTACCATATTTTTTGCATTATTTTCATGTAATGAACTATATTAATCTAATATATCTCTGGATAGATCACTCTCTAGTGTGGGTACTATTAATATATCCAACTTGGCCTAAAGATTGACTTGTTCACTAGAAGCTACAATAAGGTTAGTAGTGGAAAAAATAACATGATCAAAAAAGGTTAATGAACACTGGTTATATGGTCTACCCTCTAGATAAACCCACTTCTAACTATATTAAAGGGTGTATCTCACATCATGGTTAAAATGGATGCATCTACCATCATCATCCAATATCATCACTTACATAAGAAATAAAAAAGATATTAGAAATATATGTATAAGAGATAAAAGTTCAAAAAATAATTACAAATACACATATATACTCATCTGTAGCTATGCAATAAACTATAACATCAACTAGAGTTATTTGAGTGTCAGCCTAACCTACTCCTCCATCTCTTCCTCTTGATCTGAGTCTTCCACCCTAAATTGGAGGCACCTTAATTAGATCTGAGATAAAAATAAAGAGAATAGGCCATCTATTTGTTATCCACCACTAGTTATATGTTTTATTATACTCCACACCATATATCTATGTGGATATAATGGGAGGATCCACATCTCCTATAGGTAATGGTGATATGTCGACACCACTTAGTCCTACTCTATAACTAGGATAATGAGTTTATATTTTAGTATTGGTCCATGGATATGTGGTTGGGGTCACATCTTATTTTATGCCAAACTATCATGTAACCTTATAAATATAAAATATCTCTAAAACTCTAGGGAAATTGTCACTAATCTAGATGTTAACATGAAGTTATCATAAATCAATTACATCTTCATGACATTGACCATAAACATGATATAGTCTCCATACTATGCCAAAAATCAATAATTTATCAAGTATCACATGATATCCCATAATGTTAAGACCTCAATGTCTCTCCAAGACCCACCATTCTAAGAAACATGGAGGGTGGAGCCAAACCCCATGAATTCCTCCAATATGCCAAATAAAATTAATGTGCTCATATGCCTAGACATATAATAAGGTTAATGTAATAAGGCCTACACCATGTCCCTCAAATTTTAATATATAAATATCCATTGATAAATAGGACAACATGGTGCACCCCAAAAAATATATTATCTCTCTCCTAAATAGTATAAAAAAAATTATCCAATAATAAATAACTATAACACCACCATCCATGGTAATGAAGGATAATCATGAAACTTCAAAATTAATAATATCTCTAATCAGAACCATAGAATCATGTGCTCTATAATCACCCCCATGGTCATGACAATTCATGTGTGTGTGTGTGTGTGTGTGTGTGTGTGTGTGTGTGTGTGTGTGTGTGTGTGTGCGCGCGCGCGCGCGCGCACGCTTGCGGTCATGGAGAACATATCCCCATCTAAATCTAGCCCACACTATGGCCCTCTTGCCAACCACTAAGAACTTACAAATCTATAATACATTATTTAATGTGAAAACCATCTCCCCTATGGGAAGAAATAATGTGCATGTGTTAGGGTTTTTTTGTCACTTGTATTTTCACCCTTTGAGGAGATGTCTCATCTCTCCTCATCCAAGTGGTGTAATTGAAAAACCTCTAGGCTTGTGGGTAGCCTATGAATGAGGTAAATCTCTAGATAGGGATAGCTCCCTTGATGTACCACTTTGGATCACTACTACACCTAAATTTATGGGGGGGAAATGAAGAGAGAAAACTAAAAGTAAACTATCCTAAGGGAGGTGATATACCAAATAAGTTGATGACTTAAAACCAACTACATGTTAAACATGAAACCAAGAGACTAACCAAACATACACTTCTCCAATTTACATCTTCTCACATCAATATTACATCATGAGGATATGGATGAATGTATATGCTAGGAGGAATATAAAATATTCCTTTAATGGAAATATTGAATAGACTAACTCACTTAACCTTGACACTTTCTAGAACACTTCACATACCTTCCAAGAAGAAGCTTTCTAACTGTAAATAGGTGAGAGAATGAAATAATATTGTAAGGAAACATGAGTCATCACTTAAGAAAAATCAAAAATTAAAGTGAGCACAATATGAAAAGTCATGGAAAAGGTAAAAATCAACAGTATTATTGATCAAAGGGTATGAAATGAGTATGGATTTGCCATACTTAGGTGGAGAATAAGTTAAAAAGGCTAAAATGGTTAGTTCTTATAGAACTTGAGAGAGAGAGGAGAAGAGATAAGTTTAAGGGTCACAAGGAAACTTTTCAAGATAAGATAATCAATTAATTTTTCATGATAATAAGATGTATGATGAACCATGTAATGTCTAAAGTAACAAATGGCTCTCCAATTCATGAAACTCTTGAAAAGTGGCATGAAAGTTCTCATTCTAGGTTAAAAAATTTCCTTCATGATTTGGACCTATTTTAACGTCCAAAAACTAATTAGGGATAGGTATTATGATTATAATTAAGTTTAAGGATTTTATGCATGCCTCTCCATGCATTTTTTGTAGTCATGGTAATCTTGAATCATCTAGGAATGAGCCATCATCATTTGTAGTCTAAAAAACTCTTCCTTCATGCACCCTGCACACTTGGCCTCCAAAAAGTCATTAGTTTTCCATAAAAATCCATGGGAAGGATTCTATTACATGTTTAAATACCCTTAATTTCTATATAAGTATTATACACACTTTAAAATCACTTATACTTGGATTTTTCACACATATCACTAGCTTGGTCACTATGCCAATTTTGATTGGCTAAGATGAAACTATTTGTTTTAACACTTAGTATTTGTTATAAATAACTAAATGGAAATTAGGGGTAATAAAAAGTCCTAATCATTCTCAAAAAATTTATTTCATCTTTATACTCCTCTTAGAACATACAAAACACATAAAATAGTCAAAAGTGCCATATTTCATACCCTATCTGTATAATTTAGTATAGTAAAAAAGCATGGGAATTAGATTGAGAGATTATTATATAAGTTCAAATCAATTTCATGGGAAAAATATGTCATTATAGAAGCTATCTAACTTCATTTATCCAATTGGGTCCTTGTCAAGGGTTTACAAGGGTTTTAGACCTATTTTTTCTCTTAATCTTTGTTCATAGAGATTTAACATTGAACTTCCAATAAAATGGCACAAAAATGTTTGTTATATACCTATTTAACATCTCAAAATGTATTGGATTCCCATGTATATCATTGAATCAGATATGAGCACTCGATGTTGCTCACTCAAACCATTTCTTGCATTCCCTATAGGTCAGAGTTTGTTTTGAGATCAAAAAATGGCTTTATTTGTGCTTCCCCTACATCCAAATGGATAATAAACCTATATAGTGACATGATATACATTATCTAATTCATTTAAATTCTCATTCCATACTAGAATTGAAATTGGTTCTCCCTTTGGCTTTAGGCCTAAAAACTTGTCTAGTGGGATTGACTATAACCCATGTGGTCTAGGCCATCCAACTAATCTTATTTGCATCCCAAAAGATTTAAAACTTATAAATTGACTATAAAAACATGAAATAAACCATTTTAATACTCATCTCATGTTATAAATAGAAGTGACCCTTCATTTGGATTATAGGCATGACCATGCCTAATAGGCTTACTTGCAACTCCTAAGGGTTTAGACCTCATTTTGAGGATTATCCCATATGTTAGATATATTTAATATTTAAATATATTTTTTTTAACCCCATACACCTTAATTTCAATTTTCAAGCACTCTTATTCTACCCTTTTGTCATTTTCTCCCCAAAACCTACCAATTTCACTTAAGGGGAGTGCCCTCTGTCTGAGATAAAATAGAGGGAAATTCCCCTATTTGTCTAGATAAAAAATAATTTTTATGGTAATATCAAATAAATTATTATATTATATGCAAAAAATATTCTTTGATCAGGTCATTTGACCCTTCAAAATCTTTAAAAACTAAGACAGACCTAGAAAAGGCAAACTGTGTTTATGGTTTCCTCATATGGACTATGCGTACCTATTTAGAGTAATTTTTTGTATTTATTTACAATAACAAAAGCCTATGGAGTTCATCATGGTAATGAATAAGTATTTCATAGGTATAATGACCATCTCAACTTTACATACATAACACATACTAGTTAACCCTCTATTTCATTGTCTTAAACTGTAGGGTGTACTTATTTTAGAGGGTTCCCATAGGAATTCCTAACTTTAAATTGACCTTAAAATTTTGAAAAATCCATTATTTAATATTTTAATTATCATTTGTTTGACCTGTGTATTTATGTTTTTACTAGGTCCACTTTAAGCATTTTAACAATCTTGCTCTCTGCCCCTCAGAGTCAACTATAATTGACTATGAGAGGGCTTGTAGGTGTATTTCTCCCTAAAAACTATATAATTTATCTTTTAGAAACCATTTAAGTATTTTAATAACAAACCTTCAAATGATAATCATCTCCATATTCATAATATACTATGTTTAATACCTTACCATGCACTTATGGGGCTTCATAGTCTATTATACATCCACTTCCAGGCAATAGATACCTATAGATGCATATAAGACTCAAATACTCATTAACTAAATCCTTCTAATAGTATCTATTCTCATATATTATTACTTTCATCAACCAAAATTTATATCTCAATACTCAAACTCCTCATCATGAAAGATATGGAAAATGGGTCTTGGCTATAGGTGTACAATTTTGGAATTAGGCATGCTTTTAGGTGAAGATCAGGACCCCAGACTATCTATGTCAACCTTTATAAATGATTATTCTAGGCCATGAATTTAATTTCCACCATATAAAACCATTAATCATAGAACTATGTTTTGGTATTGCACATTAGGTTGAAAAGATCCTTTTAGGTTTAGATCCTATATATAATATTGAAGGAGTTTAGTGCTCCAATAGTAACCTTGAGGCCTCTAAATAACCATCTTTCACTAATCCTCTTGATCTCATTATTTTTATGGATATTTTACTATGATAGGGATACAATACCAAGCCATTAGGATGCCTTAAAATTTATTACAACATTGTTATATGATTCTTCCAAAATGGCCTTAGGCCTCTATTTTTCTAACTTAGGGATTTAGTCTCCAAAACTACAGTCATCATCATTTGAAGGTAATCCCTACCTCATATACCAATCTATAATTTCCAATAGGTCTTCCATACTTTCTAAAAAACATTGGCCCTCAAATAGGATTCCATCACTTATTTCCATGCTCCTAAATAACTCTTTAGCTCTCTATTAAGCCACATATAGGTGGACAAAATCATGTATATAGGTAGTGAGTTGTAATATGGATAGTGTGCATGATGTGTATTATTATGAATATATTTAAGCCCTTATCAAGTTTCATATTCACTCCTCATTCTAAAAAATCTTTTTTAACCTAGATACATCTTTACAATATGATTTATCCTCACGTGGTATCACCTATAGATGAACATTGTCATGTGTAGGTAACAAAGTTACAAGCATGGACAAGGTATTACATTTATCCTTAAATGAGTTTTAAGCCTATTCCAATACCTCCAAATGGATTTTTAAAACCCATTAATGGATTAAAATATCTATGTTCCTAGTTTCCATGTGGTTTTCTTCTTCCAAGAACCTATAGATATTCACTAATGGTTGCATGACTGGTAAGTTGCATATTACACCTTAATGGAAAATTTACCTTAGAGAATGATATTTAAAGAGGAGGGGACAAATAATAAATTGAATAAATGGTGATGAACTTATCTACACCCTCTAAAACCATTTACAAAGGATGAAAAACTCTATAGATGGTGGAAACCTACCAGTCATCCCAAATAAAATTGATCTACCAACCTGAGATGATTTGTCAATAAAACACCATGAAACCTAAAAAAATCATGGATGGAATTTGAGAATATATCAAACATCCTTTTGATTCAACATCCTTTGGATTCAACATCACCAATTGGTTCATATGGACTTGCTAAAAATGGAGCAAAACCTATAAGGTGCATGAAATAGAAAGCAAAAAAACATAGTCAACTTCATGAGGATGGTTCATAAAGCATAGGCCACCATTATTTAAAATATTTTTATGTAAATTGATCTATTTGATTTTAATTTCACCTCCCAAAGTCATTTGACCTAGAAGTTCTACAACTATTTGTACCAAGTATAAACCTGAAGACTAGTTTTATGTGTCTAAAAGGATGAAAAATGAGTAGATCAATTTTAGTTTAAAAATGGCACTTATAGATCATGTAAAGCATGGAAATAAACTTTATGAAGTTTAATATATGTTCTATGACCTTCTCCCATGTGACACACTTCCCCATGATCTGTACAAGTGCCAAACTCACCTTTTTCTCAAGAAAATTGCACTTTCTTTTGAATAACCTACCACTTTTTAGTTATGATAGTTGATTAAGACCTCTTAGGACACATGGTACATGACATCACCTTTTATAACCTTCACATTTCCCAAGGAGGCTATACAACCTATTAAATGCTCTATTTAGGACATTAAAATGACTCAAAATGATAAATGGAATAAAAGACTAATTGACTAAGGTTATTATAACATTAAATAACACTAAATGACCTATAATGCACCTTATGACCCAATTTTAGACCCCATAAAACATATAAATACGAAAAAAATTACCTATAGGGGCCCTGATTTGACCTATAAGGTCAAATTTGGTCAACATGTTCCACCTCTCATTTAAGGAGGTCATTAAATACATATCATAAATAATACACCCTAAATGCGCCACATGACCAGGTCTCACTCTATCTATATAATCTTCTAGGTGACATCATTCAAAACAATATCAATGATGGTATCCATATTTATACCATATATTAACTCCCTCACATGTAAATATATCTACAAATATATAATCAAATTCAATATCAAATATTATCAAATAAAATATAAATTTGTCTATAAATAATAAGTCAAATTAAAAAATGTCAAAGTTTAGAACTAACCAAATAAGGTCAATACCATCAAACATTAGCATGGCGTGTAGGATATTATGCTGATCACTATCATGGGAATAAAAATGGTTATGTCACATGCTTAATAATATTAATAAAAAAATGGTCAATATCAAAAATTCCCTAAATATTCTTAAAATTGTTAAAACAATCAAAAATTTCAAAAAATAAAATAAAAAATCAAAGCTGAAATTTTTGTCAAATAAATTAAATTTTTGATACATACCAAGTCCTCAGGTTGTTACACCTTTAAGGAAGTATTTAGGTGATCTAAATGATGATTAAGGGAATATTACTTATAATTAATGATAATTTATTAGATATAATCATCACAATCATTAATCTATAAATTAATTAGAAAAAATATATAAAAACTTAACCTATTTATAGGGTTGATTTTTGGACTATGCATTATACCTAATACAACTTCTAAATTAATTATTTTGAACCTTCCACATGTGATATATCAAGAATATATATCTAAATCACTCCCTATCAGTTGATTTTAAACACACACAATGCATTATCCCACATAATAACATTTCCAAGACCATTAATGATAATCCATAATATGCCAAAATTTTACAAATACTATTCTACCACACTAATGTACCCTAATTTTTTTAAATGGGGTCAATTTTTTAATTTCAATATAGATTATTACCTCTGTATATTACACTTTGTTATCAAATGAACAATTTTATCAATGTATTATCTCTTAATGCCTCACTATAAATTGAGTCATATAAATTCAATAATACAATAATACAAATTCATATAATGAACATTTCAAATAATTAAATAAAACAAACCTATTAAACTATACCAATCATCAAGATTATATAATAACATATATCTATTGATTTTATTAATCCAAAATTCACAGTACTCACATTGAAATTATGACATATTTTGGGGTTTTTACAAAATTTCAAATTACTAAATTTTGGCATGACTCAAATTATCAGATTTTGGCATGACTCAGAGTATCAAATTTTTGCAAACTACACATTATTCACAATGGTTTAGATATAAGATGGTTAAGTTACATGATATGTATTTTCATATTGATATGTATTATAGGGATATATTCCATGTATATACATTCAATTTTTAGACACTTAAACATAAATTCATACACACTTAGGTGAATATGCATGGGTATATCCATAATAGTTTTACAATATTATAGGTTTTCATATACACATACATTTTAGATACAGGTTATAAAAAAAAATAGCCTACATATTTAGGGGACATCATAATAATTCATGCACACTTACATATTTTTGGGAAATGATATTGATTCATACACATGTACACATTTTCATATTTTTGGGGCATGATGTTCATTCATTCTCACACACATAATAATACAATTTACATTTTAATGTAAAATGGTTGTCATTCCACTTCAAACTTATCAAATGTGCATTCACGAAGGAGGCATGGAAACTATCCATTCTCTTTCGATCGTTAATAGTATTTGACATGCAAAAAAACTATACAATCGATCGTATGTTAATGATGGGGTCATGAACATTTTAATCATTCCCTTTGTTTCATTTTATCAAAGTAGAGTTAAACATTAAAATTTAATATATAATCCATATGCATTAGTTGATTCATTTTTAGTGATGCATTGAGGTTCAATGATACTTAACATACCACTCCTTAACCTAAAATATATTTTTCATTTCATATTATAACTATACTTCAAAAAACACCTTATAAATTGGTCTATTTCCCTAGCTAGGAATTGAACAATAATACAAGTTCCTTCTTCTTATCCATAGCGATTGGGTCAAATTTTAACCCTTGACACCTTCACTCTTCATAAAAGGAGAATACTTCATGAGTATCCACCACACAAATAAAATTAAGGTGTAATTATTATTTGAATATATTTTTTAGTTGCAACTATATCTTCTTTATCTAATAAAAATTCTATCTAATCCTTATATTGTCTTTTTTAGGAACATTAGAGCAACACCATAGGAAACAATGAGTCTAACTCCAAATCACTATGCAGGTTTGTATTCTCTTTTCCATTCTATCCAACATATGTAATTACACAAAAATTCTAGATTAAAGTGTGGAAATGTAGATACCCATATTTGGTACAAGCCTTGTTTCATAATACTTCTATGTGACTTAGCATGTATAAATCTTAAACCATGAGCTAAGTTATTAGGGGTACTTTTTTGTTGATATTTTAAATTGTATTATTTATTCTATTTATATGCATGACATGTTATCTTATCATGACCAAATTCACATAACATATTACATGAATATATAACCCTCCTTATCACCCTTAGAGTCTTAATCCTTGATCAATTTTGATAGTCACAATCAGTATCAACTTTCAATATTGTATATAAATAGTGAAATTAACCCCAGGTCCACTTTTTTTTGTTTCATTTTATGATAATTGATTGGGAATGATTTAACTTGGTTTATCAAAATATTTATGCCACTAGGTCCTTAATTAAAGTTATATAATTATTTATATACAAATCTACTATAAGATATATTTTTTTAAATCACATTGGACTTTCAAGAGTTATATAATATTACCTATTGCACCTATAAAATTATTAAAATTAAATAGTGAGTTTACAAGGTTCAATTAAAATTTACATGCCTTTACCAAGGGAAAATAAGAGAAGGATAATTAAATTTCATACACAATGGCATAAACACACATGAATGGGATAACTACATTCAATTTTGAGCCCTCTTCAAAGTATTAGAAATGCAGTGCAACACTTGGACTTTTAATGAGGATTGACCAAGGTCAATATAACTCAACCTTTTTTATTGAAACCCAACCATTTGATGTTAGACCAATTATGAAAAACTAGATTTTTAATATATATGTTCTCCCATGTAAATGTATAAATAGATAAAGGCACAAACAAACATCACATATGCCACATTGTTTTATACATAAACGTTCACCCACTATATAGAGGGTCATTTCAACCACTACATATAGTTTCAACTTTTGATATTAACTAGATATTTTAGAACTAACTAGGATGAAACAAGTAAAGGAAATTCATGTTAAAATTAGTAATGTAGTCACACAATAAAAAAATTAGATAAATAAGTTTTAGATCTATGCAGAAAATAAGTTAAGAGTTCTCTTACCACTTCTTCGCCATTCATTACTATATTTATTTGTAATTGTATATATTTTGATAATATTATTTGAGACATTATTATAAATATTTTATATATTAATTTTATTAATATAACTCATTGATCTAAATTAAGGTAAAACAAGTAATAATTTGGGACCTTATCCTTATATTCCACTAAAATTAGAGAATATTGTGTAGAACATGTATTTTGGAATGGTATGGTTTACCCAACATATGCATGGATTTAAACACTTTTATAATTGTCTGAAGATGAATTGGGACACACATTTGAATTTTTAAAAAAATATATAAGATCAACATGGAAAAATTAGCTTAGAATACCAACATCAGTAGTCCTCAGATGATTTGCATCACATTAATATAGAAAATGTTAGGGAGGTAATTGATAAGTTTAAGGTTGCATGTCTTTATCAATAACCACCTACCTCATAAAATACTCAATTTAACTCTTAGAATGTTATATAAGAGATAGAGATAATGGAATAATAGGATTATAAAGAATCATAAACAACTAACCTACATTTAATGAATATTTGTTTCCACTTATGGCATCACCATAAAGTGTTACAACATCTCTACCATATGAAGCTAGAGATTTATTTACCTCTATATTTATTTATTTATAATTTTATCCTATGTATATATATAATTTTTAGTACCTCACATTCCATTAATTTTTCCACACTTTATGTTTCCAAAGTACAACATTTCCTCCATTGATTTAACTTGGTCTTTTACTTAAAATTCTCCATCAATTTTCATGCCACCCACTGCTTCTGTTATTTATTTACCATTTAATGACATAATATAAAAATTAATAGTGGAGTATAAAAAAAATTGTTTGTGTCTACTGTATTTTAATTATTATTAGTAATATTAATGTAGAGGATAGATGGAGTTTTCACACTTTGTCTTTCTTCAAAATGTTCTTCTATGACAATGGACCATAGTTCACTCACTCATTTAATGACTTGATGGTTATTGAATGATTTTTTGGATATTAAAACCTTTATAAAGATATTTATAGTCTATTTAGTCTCCTTAATTAACTCACAACTCCTCTTGAATCAACAAGTCACTTCACACACAAATTTTGCTTGCAAATTAGAAAGTCTACTTGCCTTTTTTCTATTTCTCAATGTAAGGATCTGTGTGGAAGGATATTGTCAAAAAATTGATCATTAGAGATACCCTCTATACTATTTCACCCTTATATAAATTTTCAAGGAAAAACTCTACTTTTACACCTTTTTTTTACCTTTTTATTAGCCATTGTTAGGCCTAACTAGGCCTTATAGAACCCTATTTATAAAAATCACATATATAAGTATGTAACTATACTTTATCACTCCAAAAATTTAATAATATCCTTAAGGACTCTTAGTTATATGCAAATACAAAATTTGAGAGAGGTTCACTGGTTAAATCTCCTAGAAACTTGGTTGTAATTTTGAAACCCTAGCTTTGGTTTAATTATCATAGTGAGGACCTGAGGGCATGTAAAATTTCGTCTTAAGATTTACATCCACTTTATAACAATTATAATCATTAATTTGAGACTTCCTAACTTGTAGGCAACCTTTCCAAGCATTATAATCACAATTTCTCACCTTTGATCAACATCTTAACATCATTCTTGGTTACTTTATGTTCTTAGTCCTGGTCTACAAGCTTTAGGAAGCAAGAATTTTAGATGTAGAGTTCCAATGTGAGTTTTAAATTTTTAAAAGAGTTGATATAAGCTAAAAACATTTAAACTTACCCTTCCAATAATTTTTCTTCACCTGATTTAACAATTTTGGGAATATTGGTATAATATTCTTAATTTAGTTAAAGGGTCTGAGTAGTAAAATCAATAAATAAATATGAAAGTATTAAGCTACTAATTTGTGAAATTTTATTGAAATTCAACATTTTATAAAAATAGTAATAAAGAAAATAAAAAAAAGTCTTAGCTAAAAACTAATTAATCTGACTAAGATATAGGTTGGAATTCATTGTGCTATATTGGGACACTATCATAAATTGAGATCTAAACTTCATTTTATGATTAGATAGGAATGTTAGGACTAGATATGAGTGGCACCAAAATTTTAGTCCACCTCTATCACTGTTATCTTGAGGATCTTAAATTTTGGGTTTTGTTTGCTAGGTCTGTGTGACCCTATTTATAAAGTTTTGATAGTTGAAAATTTATAGAGTTCCCTATAGAGCATATTTTCTCTTCAAACCCTATAATCCATTATTATTAGACCAATTTTGAGAAAGAGGGGGGATTAGTGTGTTTAAGATTCACTAGATATGGATCCACACCCCTTTTGTGGGCATGTTTCCTACATATTAATACTCTAAAGAGGGATCAAGCCATATGTAGTTCTCCCACTTGATGTGATATGTGAAATTGTGTGTATGAAGATGAAAAATGCTAAAATGGATGTACTTGAGGTGGCTAGGGACTGGTGTAAGGATTTTACTAAGCTTGTAAGTGTGCTGGCTAGTTTTATGTAGATAATAGGGAAGATTTCTTGAGTAGTCTTGCTTGTGTTCTTTCTTTCTTAGTGATAATTGTGAAAGCCCTTCCAAATGATCTTTGAATGGGATTTTATAGGGATCTATTGGTCATGGGTTGAATGTGATCACATTAGCTAGAAAGGAGAAGGATGGGGAAACAAAATAAATTTACCATTGGGGCCAAATAAGGACCTGGACAATAGAACTAAAAGTGGACAAGAGTGGCACTGGTGCTATATTCTAAGTTTGGCACTATTGTCCTTAGTAGACAGGACTTGGGGGGATGGATCTATCATATAAATAAGGGTTTGGCTCAATTTGGATCAAGTTTAAAAGGCTATGGATGATTGTAAATTAGTGAAAATATGCATATAAGGGTCATGAGAGCAACCGAGAGGGACCTATGGGTTAGGTGCTATTATCCACACTCAAGTTACCAATTTTTTAATTTTATATGACTACATTTACCCCCCCCCTTTATTCTAGAGATGCAACAAAGTGAAATACTAAGATAAAGGAAAAATAGAAAGTGTACCTAAATTTACATACAAGGGTGAAGCTCATAAATATGTGTCATGTTAGGTGTGCATAGAGAGAGCATGTTATGAAGTATGAATATGAAATAAAAATAAAGAGTATATCAATTCTTACTAGATACACGATATCTAAAATAAGAATTTACAAGGTTGGGTAAGAGAGGGAGAGGAAGAAAAAGGAATGAATACACCTCACTAGATATGTATACCAATACAAAACCTATTTTGATGTTGAGTGATACTAGATATGTTGGATATGCTAGGTATGTTGTATCAAGAGTGATATCATGAATGGAGATAAGTGCTCAATTCCCCAAGAGTGGCTCAAGAATAAAAAGGTTAGCCATTTAGATCCATCATCACCCACTAAGTGAAGCTAGGTGACCATTCATGTGCTAATTAATGTTTAGACTATGTTCCCAATCCCTCTGAATATGTGGCTCAAGAATAAAAATGCTAGCTAGTCTTTTGGCTCCATCATTACCCCATGATGTTAAGCTATGAAATGATACCAATATGAAATGTGTGTTGTATGATTGGATATTGAATCACATTAATGTATTGTGATCTAAAAATGTTGGCATGGACAGCTGAATGTATGCTAGAAACTAGGCCACTTTTGGCCACTCTAAAATATGGACATTAGGCTTGTATGAAAGCCACTTTGAAACTAGTGCATTAGGCTTATATGAAAACCACTCAAGAAATTGAGAGTGTAGAAGTTAGGATTTTATGAAATCCATTCAAAAATGATGCTAACCACTTGAAGATGGAATAAGGCATGCAACTATCGATAATGCCTAGGTAATACTGAACTCAGAAAGGAAAAGGAAAGAAATGTGATGTGCACATTGCCCCTAATCATTGATGTTTGAAACATGAATTTTGATCTAGAAGTTATATCAACTACTATGTTTGAAATTAGAAGTGAGAGCCATCATGTCACACATTATGCCCCCTATATCTATATTTTCTAAGCAAAAGTGTACTAAAAACTATTTTTAAACTGGTCTAGTTGTGCAAAACTATAGCTAAACCTACCTTTCTACATACTTCTAGAACATCTAGTTTTTTTGTTATTTGGATAGGAGTGTTAAAAATGGACACTAGTGGTATTGGTGTTGAATTCCAAGTTGGGCATTGTTATCCTAGGCCAAATTTGGTAATTATTTTTATATTCTCACTATATGCCTAGTCTTTTTGACTATTTTTATGTCTAGTTATTATTTTGGGTGTGTTAAATGTTGGTTTTTCAGCCTTTAGGATCTATGATCTTTATGACAAAACCCCTAATTTTCCCCCTTCTTTTGATGGTAGGATTGAAGACCTTACAATGATTAAACTCAAAATAAATATCCCTACAAGTTTGTTATGATATGAAATACAAGATATAGAGATGATAATCAACAAGATATCTCAAGATATAGATATGTTTGTAAAGGATATTGTTAGATCAACAGAGGTATACCTAGATATATATAACAATGTAATAGTATGTGAAATGTACTGAATTAGAACTAGAAGTGTTATTTTTTAGTTGTGAGGAGGGATGGAGCATGATGTCCATCATGGCATCTAAGAAAGAAAGATAATACATGATGTGGATCATAGCATTACAAAATATTGAAAATCAATCAAGCAAAAAACATACAAATCAAGAAGTAAGAATCATACAAGAGTGGCCAAGTGGCCAAGCAAACAAGGGACATGGGAACATATCACTAAAACTAGAAATCAAATAGACAAGGCATGTTCAAATTCCACATACACACATAAATGGAACAATCAAAGTTGGCATGAAATCCATAATCACATAGAAGAGTACAAGTAAAGGACATTGACAAATGTCCTAAGGCACACACAAGAATAGAAGCAAAGGACATTGAAAAATGTCCTAAGGCACATACAAGAGATAAAATAAGAACTGATAAATGCAATCACATCTAGCTATGCAAATAAAGAAATGAAGGCATGTAATATACTATAAAAGTAATCACCTCTAACTAATGAAAGCAAGAAGTGAAAGTATGCAAGATATCTGATGCAAGACTAGGTATATGCTAAGAAATACACAAGTGCTATATATTAGTGAGTGTAAATAAATTAATATGTGTAAGCTAGTAAGTAATGTACATTAACATGATAACTAGAGTGTGTGGTGTAGAAATGACATAAGCTAGATGGTGTAGTCATGTAGAAGATGCCCCTAGTGGATATGTATAATAGTGTATGTCTTGATGTAGAAGTAGGATGCACCTTGAATGGGTAGAGCAAAGTAATAAAAGAGTTAGATGTCATTTCACACACTAAAAATAAATCAAGTGAAACATGGTAATGTAGATAAATTGACAAACAATAGTATAACACAATAGATGTAAGTCTAGCATGATAGTAGAAATGTAAATCATGGATGATGCATACAATCAAAATATTTTTGGTGTTTTTGAATTATTTGCATGTTTTTGTATTTTGAACTATTTGAATGTTTTTGGATTTTTGAATGTTGTAATGTTTTTGGGGTTTTTGATATAAGATATGTACATTTAGTCACATGAAGACTATGTACAAAAATTTAAAAGGACTATGTACAAGTAAGCAAGAAGAAACTGTGTACATGTAATTTTTGAAAAATTATGTGTAATACAATGTGTGAAATGAAATGATAGACATGGAATCTACATTGATTCATAATATTCATTAGATTTTTTAGTTTATTTCATACAAGTGAGGCTAGATGATACACTTTAGGGCTAAGCTTTTTGGTAATAATGTATGGACCAAGACAATTTGGTTTGAATTTTCCTTTAGTTTCTTCTTTGGTATGACATTATGAATGTTTTATTTGAGAATGAGATCATTAACTTAAAATTATTTTGTGTGAACTCATTTATTGTAGGATTATTGTATATGTTTTTGGTAGATTATGAGATGTTTTGTTTCTTGAATGCATGTATGGTCTAACTCCTTAAGATAGTATAGATGTTTTTCATGATATTGGTCATTAGTGATAATACCTTTGAGGGAGACACAAAGAGATGGGATTTCTAATTCCAATGGTAAAACTACTTCCATGCCATACATGATTGAATAAGGAGTGGCTCATGTGGGTGTGTGGATACTTGTGTGATATGCCCATGATGTAAAGACTAGTTGATTGTGTTAATCATCTCCAAATTTTGTCACTAATTTGCTCAAAATGTTGTTGATGGTTTTATTGGTGGCTTCTACTTGACCATTTCCTTTTGGGTAATATGGAGTGAAGAATGTGTGTTTAATCTTATATTTTTTGTAAAATTTCCTGGTAGTTTTGTTCTTGAATAATGTTCCATTATCAAAAATGATGGTTATGGGTAAGCTAAAGCATGAAATAATGTGAGTCATGAGAAAGTTGTGAATGTCCTCACATTTAGTAGATTGAAGTGGAACAACTTCTACCCACTCGATAAAGTATTCTATATCTATGATTATGAATTTATGTCTATTGGCAAATTTAGGGTTATTTTTTCCAATAAGATCAAATCCCCATAACATGAATGGCTACAGAGAAACAATAGGTTGTAACTATTGTGATGGTGCATGCAGTATGTTATTTTTTCATTGACATTTATCACATAGTTTTACATATTATAAACATTCATCTTCCATGGTGGGCTAGTAGTACCCTTGTCAAAGCAATTTATGTGACATGACTTTTCCACTAAGTGGCCACCACACTCACTATCATGTATCTGTGTAAGAGAAATTTTGGCTTTTTCTAACATCAAACATTGAAGCAATTATCCATCGAAGGATCATTTAAAAAGGTATCCACCAATGATTACATAATGGAGTACTTGTTTTTTTAACTTGCACTTTTCATTTCAATAAAAAGTGTCTAGTGTAATATATTTGTTTGGGAAGTTATAGATATCAGATAACTATTTTGGAGTTATGGAACTACATGTATTAGCTAGAAAAGATAGTGCAATCAACTATACATTAGATATTGATGGTGATTATAATAATTTAATTATAAAATAGCTTGATCATCATTAATGCTGATAAAGATGTGGAACTTTCCATTGCATCTAGATGTTTATTGTCTTTTCTTGGTATGCTTTCTATAGAAAAGTAGTTGAAATATGATGATAAACATTGTACCATGTTTTGGTATGGGATAAGATGTTCTTATTTTGTTTGATAGACATCATTGACATGGTTGGTCACAATTTGGGAATCACCAAAGACTTAAATAGATCTAATTTGGAGAGATTGGGTAAAAAAAAGATGTAAAATACATGCTTCATATTCTATGGTGTTGTTGGTGCAAGAAAAACTTAATCAATATGCAATGGGAACTATGTGACTAGAAGAGTTGACAAAGACAATGCCTACCCCTACACCAGATGCACATTGAGAACCATCAAAGAACATGGTTCAAGTATCATAATGAGTAGAATAGGTAGTGAAATCATTTCTAAATGTGTCACTAATCAGATTAGTGTCTAGGAGTGATGTAGATACTAAATGGTCTACAATGATTTGGCCCTTTATTTATTTTTGGAGAACTATTTTAAAGTCAAACTCTATTAATAACATGACCCATTTTGTGATGTGACTAGAGAGATTTGGTTTTTCCATGAGAAACTTTAATGGATCTTATTTTTTGATAACTTGACTCTCATTATTTACCATGTAATGTCAGATTTTTTATGTGGCAAAAACTAGTGCTAAACATAACTTTTCTATTATGAATTAATTATTTTCATAATCAACTAATGTGTGACTGATATAATAAATTTCTCATTTAGTGTGTTGATCATCATGTTGTTCTAAGATTACTCATAATGCATGGTTTTCCTGAAATATATAGTATGAAAGTCTTGTCAGGGGTAAGTGGTACTAAGATAGGTTGGTTGAGAAGATATTAATTGATTGTATCAAAACTTTATTGACATTCTTGGTCCTAAATTTTTTTTATATCTTTCTTTAATAATCAAACAAATTGTTGAGTTTTATTATCAAGTTGAGTTATAAAATGGTGGATTGCTTGGATCTTACCCTGTAGGGATCGAAGTTGCTTTAATTTCATAAGAGGTGGCATATCAATTATTTTTTTGACTTTTTTAGGGTTAACCTCTATGCCATGCTAATAAATAATGAAACCTAAGATTTTTCCTAATGTAACTCCAAACACACACTTCTTT
Organism: Torreya grandis; assembly: GCA_037957365.1. Taxonomy (NCBI): domain Eukaryota; kingdom Viridiplantae; phylum Streptophyta; class Pinopsida; order Cupressales; family Taxaceae; genus Torreya; species Torreya grandis. Next base: position 2,654,885 of record JARHVA010002145.1, on the reverse strand, counting down.
GGGTTTAATCAGACATTGTATTATTTGAGTCTTTAAAAAAAAAATTGTAAACCAATAGTGTGATGTTTTCATTGTTTGGATTTAGCTAAGATGTAATTGACATAATCCTCAACAATATGGTGAATAAAATCATGAAATATATGTGTCATGGTATGTGGATCTATAAATTTTTAATCCAAAAGGCATGACAATGTAACAAAATGTACCCCAAGGTATTTTAAAAGATGTTTCTCCTTGATCTTCTTCAGCAATTTTTATTTAGTTATATCTTGTAAATCCATCCATAAATGATAAAATTTCATATTTGGATATGGAATAAATGATCATATCAATGTTAGGTAAGGGAAAATCATCTTTTGGGCATGTTTTATTTAAATCATAAGAATAATAATAACACAAAATTTATCCGTTGGGTTTGACCACAAGGACTATATTGGAAACCCATTCAGGGTGTGCTACTAGTTGAATGAAACCATCATATAAGAAGCATTGGATCTCATCTTTGACTAAGATAGCCACCTTAGGATGTATTTTTAAAAAATTTTGTTTAACAAGTTTAGCATTTGGATATAAAGGAATCTGATGAACTGTTGTGGATATATCAATTCCTAATATATCAGAGTAAGACCAAGCAAAGAGTTATATAAAATATGTTAAGGTTTGATGTGTGTGTGTGTGTGTGTGTGTGTGTGTGTGTGTGTGTGTGTGTTGTGTGTGTGTGTGTGTGTGTGTGTGTGTGTGTGTGTGTGTGTGTGTGTGTGTGTGTGTGTGTGTGTGTGTAATTAATTTCATAGGTTAGTGGATAATAAAATAGTTCAAGGATCTTGAACAGTTCCAAAATTGAAATTAACTATTTCTTTATTAAGCAATGTGGAATGATCCAGTGTGTAGGGAGTGGTAGGAATAATATCATCTGAATCAACTAGTATGTCTTTTAGAGGATATATACTTTCTCCAAATTATGCATGGACATTTAAGTGATGAGGAAATATATTTTTATGATAGTAAGATGGAAATTCCTCATATGCTCTGAGAAATTATAGGAGGGATTCATCATTGGATAATTCATCTAATTTGAGTAAGTCTAGTGAAACTATGTCATCAATGAGATCAGGATAGATCAATGATAATGTTGAAGAATGATTAATGGTATGGTCTATTGATGTATTGGGTGAACAAAAATTAATATTCTTTGAAGTGGTAGAAGAAGGTTTATTATGAAGGTGGATAAATTGATATCCTATCCCTTGTGTTCTATGTTGTGTAGATGCTTGGATAAGATTGATGATTCCTTGTTCATTCTTTCCGAGACCTTTTCCATGATATCCCATATTATTGAGACATTTAAGTTTAAAAGGATAGGTAAAAAGGTGATTTGGTATTGATGCTTTTATGGAACTTGGAATTTGTTGATGTGTTGCATGGTCTGAAGGTTTATTGTGAATAATAGGTTATGGTTGTATGTTTCCAAGATTAAAGTGTGGAATCTAATTTTGTGGAGTTTAGGCAACTTGGTGGTACATAAAAGTTTTGTTATCTATTCGGTATGTGTAGATGTATCCTTTGTGACTAAATTTTAAAAAAGCATGGAGTGTAGAAGGGACCACATACATATCATGAATCTAGGGCTGAACAAGTAATAAATTATGGTTGAGGTCATTTGGCATGACCTGGAAAGTAGTTGGAAATGTATTAGGACCTAAGGTAATATTGAGTATTATTTGACCCATGAATTTCTATGGAATTTTGTCAAAACATCTGATCTTCATATTGGAATGGTTGATATTTTGAGGTTGTATATTCAGATGTTTAAGAAAATAAATGTTGCAAATGTTGAATCTTAAACCATTATCAACTAATACCCTTTAACCCCCCACATCATTAATTATTAATTGAATATATATAGGTAGATTTTATTCAATGATGTGATGTAACGGCAAATCCTCTTTTTTAAAGGAAATATGTTCTTTAATCTATTGCATGGTGTTGATGATAGATACAACATAAGTTAGTTTGATGAAAATGAGAATTCTAGTACTGTGAAGGGTTGTATATAACACATCTTTTTAAACATATTATAACTAAAGGATCTCAAGAACTAATATTATATTAGATGGGGTGCTAACCTGAGTGATAAAGCTATAGCCATAGGTGTAATCAACCTGCTTATCTTCTAAAACTTGGGTGACAACATGTACCATGTTATCTACTATAGGAATAGAAATTTTAGTAGGTGTGGGATAAGAGATAGATGTACCAAGTTTGAAAGGAGAATGGATATATATAACTACTAGTGTTTGCTTGTGTCTAGTAGTGATATGATGATACTCAAAAGTTGCCAAGGAGTTATATGCATCTAGGTAGAAACCATGAATATGCATGAAATGTGAGGGATGAGTTGTACAATAATATATTTATAGAAATAATTCCATAAGAGAGATAGCAAGTAAGGGATAGAGAGAATGAATTTTTACATGAATGTATGAAAAAGTTTGACATGTATTATGACATTTTTAATGTGTTTAGCATGGTAAAATTTGAAATTTTTTGACATGTATTATGACATTTTTAATGTGTTTAGAATGATAAAGGATAGAGAACATGAAATTGTGCATGAATATATAGAAAATTTTGACATGTAACATAACATTGGTAACATGTTTATCAAAATGGAGTTCAAAATTATTCCACATGAGAGAGAGAGAATATGCAAAAAGAATATTGAAATCTTGTGCATTTTTAGAAATAAATGTTGTAATATCATCCCTGATTATAAAGAGTAAACATGAAATGTAAATAATGAAGCTTTGTATTAAAATATGATAAAATTCATCATTCATGTACATGATAGGACTAATGATAGTCTCATTATTATTTGTAAGAAATGTAAGAATTTTTTTTAAACAAATAAGATCTATTTTTGAAATCTAATTTTAGAATGTAAGGTGACACCTCAAAAATTAAGAGGACTTAGTATATGAAAATAGGGTTAGAAAGATAATTATTTTAACAATTTACTATGAAATTTTGAAATTGAAAGTGAATGTTTGAGTTATATATTCAAGTAAAAAATTAGAATTTTATTTGAAAATTTGTGATTTAAAGGGACTTAGTATATGAAACTAGGGTTTGGAAAAATAAATATTTCTAAGAATTACAATTGAATTTTGAAATGAATTTTGATTTTAATATGCTAGTAAAAAATTAGGAAATTATTGGAAAATTATTGGGAAAAAGCAGGACCTAGTATGGGAAACTAGGGTTTGAAATAAAATTATTTTAAAATTAATGTGAAATTTTAAAATTTAATGCAAATTTATGATTTTATTATTTAGGTAACAAATCAAAAATATAGGAAAAAAATATTAGGAAATTTATCCTAGGGTTTCGAGGGTTTTTATGCACAAACGAAGTAAGTTGGGTACACCAAATGATTTAACGATTTTGAGAATATTGGTATATTATTCCTAATTTAGTTAAAGGGTTTGAGTAGTAAAATTATTAAATAAATATGCAATTATTAAGCTAATGAATTTTTAAATTTTATTACAATTTAATCTTTTCTAAAAATAGTAATAAGTAGAAGAAAAAAGACTTAGTTGGAAATCGATTGATCTGACTAAGACAAAGGCTAGAATTCACTATGTTGGACTAGGGCACTATCAAAAAATAAGATATAAACTTCATTTTATAATTTTAGAGGAGTAATGAAACTATAAAATAGTGGCATCAACACTATATTCCACCTCTACCACTATTGTCCTAAGGATCTAAGATTTCTAGGTTTTGTTCACTAGGTTTGTGTGACCCTGTCCACAAAGTTTAAATAGTTCGAAGTATATATAGCTCCTTATAAATAATATTTTATCTTAAAACCTTATATTCCATTATTTTTTTTACCAATTTTGAGAATGAGGGAGGGTTAATGTGTGTAGGATTCACTAGACATGGATCCACACCCCTTGTATGGGTGTGTTGCCTACATACCAATACTCTGAAGAGGGATTAAGTCATATTTAGTTCTCCTAATTGATGTGATTTTTTATATTATGTGTATTAAGATGAATAATTATAAACTAGATGTACTTGAGGTGGCTTGGGTCTGGTTTAAGGATTTGACTAAGCTTGTAAGTATGTTGACTAGTTGTATGTAGAGAATAGGGAAAATTGATTGAGTAGTCTTACTTGTATTCTTTTTTTCTTAGTGATAATTTACAAACCCATTAAAAATGATATTTTATAGGGATATGTTGGTCATGGGTTGAAATTACTCATGTTCGGATGATAAGGACAATGGGGAACTATAAGAAATTGACTATTGGGGCTAGAAATGGACTTGGACAATAGTGTTGAAAGTGGATAGGAGTGGTACCAATGCTATATTCCAAGTTTTTTTCTATTGTACTAATTAGAGAGGACATGGGGGGATGGATATATCATGGAAAGAGGAGTCTAGCTTAGTTTAGATCAAGTCTAAAAGGTTATGGATGATTGGGACTGAGTGAAAATATGCCTATGAGGGTCATGAGAGAAAAAAAGAGGGATTATGGGTTGGGTGTCATTATCCACAATCAATTTAAAAAAAATTTCATTTTATATGACTACATCACCATACCTCCTCTATCCCATGTTTTAACCACTTTCTTGATACCTCTATGTACACTAGCATAGACTACAAGGTCTACATGCTCTTCTTTAAATATATTAGATATCTAAAAGGATTTTCATCTCTGTCACAATTATATGGATCTATTAAAAATACCCTACACCTTTTAGAAACAAAAATCTCACATCATGACACTTCTATCATATTAATTTCCTATACTTTATTTCTAGACTAAATAATATGCATAGTCCCAATAGGGGTATATAGTTTCTAATGAAAATTGGTGTGAAATTTAACACTTAAATTATATTAAGGAAATAAATAAAATAAAATATACTTACCAATATATTCTAATTATCAAAAATTCTACCTTGATATATCTTCCTTCAAAGAGCAGATTAAACATAGTCTTCCATCTTGCACACGCACCAAATTACAAGATTGCAGGCTTATTTTTCAAACTTAGAATTTTTTATTCATTCATGTATTATTAGGAATATATCACATAATTACAATACAAATTAAAAACTTATTGAGAAACCAAAATTTTGAAGTCTTATACCAAACATAACTACCTAAACTACTTGCCAACGATTAATTGTAAGATATTTGGTACCTTAGCACAAGTTCCAAGGTTGATTATCCATAAAAGTAACCTATTATTATGTAAATGTATACATGTTTTAATATTTATTATTTCATAACCATTTAAAACCTTTAATACTTATATACAACCTCCTATCAAACATATTATATGCCTAGAAATTTAAATATTCAAACTAGGCAAAATGGTGTGAAAACTAAATTTGAAATTTTAGACCTACCCTAGCATTCATAAGCACTTTTAAAACATTCCAAGATTCCTAATAAGACTCATAACACATATTAACAAGCATAAACATGATTATAGACTCTAAAACACTAATCAAATAAAAATTTGCTTGAACAAGCATCTATTTGAGTCATCGAAGAAGGATGCTCCTGCATCATACTCTTGGGGTATGAAAATAAACTTTCCCTAAAATTTTTTCCACTTATCATAATATTCCAAAAATTCCTCTCTCTATTTATCTCCTTCTATAAAAAGTTATACCTCCTAGATCCCAAGGTTTATGAGTAGTACATAGACTTCTTTGTGCTTTGACCAACTCCACCTTATTAACTCCTTGGAGGTTGATGGCTTGCATTGTGTTATTTCACTTGATCATCTTCAACACCTGATCCTTTTTTTAAAACCATCCTACACATATAACACCCACATCAAATAAAAAAAACTTTTGATAATCTCCTTGGAAACTAAACTCTTGCTTTGACATATTTCTCTTATCCATGTTTGGGTTTGTTGCTTGTGGAAGTATTGCTACTAGTTACTTCTTTTCTTATTCAACATCCTCCACCTCTATAACCTCTTTATCCACTTATTTCTACTATCCACTCTCCCCTTGATAATTTTATTATCTTTCCATCACCAACTCCCTTAACATGCTCACCTTCTCAACAAAACCTCCTAGAGACTCACTATTTTGTATGAGGGTTAAATGAGAGGATAGTTTGTAAACAACTCAAAATGTGTATATGAAAAAAAACTTACCTTATTATTCTAATTTAAACATATCCTTGTTTCTTTTCTTCAACTCATTATAATTTTCTTCCATTATTACATTCTCTTCTTCTAGTGGCTTAGCCACTCACACTAGTTTATCTTCTTCTTGACACTTATTGCCAACTATCATGATATTTTCCTTGATGTTAGAACTATCTTATTTTGGTATACATTCCTTCTTTCCAAAAAACATGATACTTCCTAGTTTCTCTCATCATGCATTTTCTCTCAATGGTTTTAATGTATGCCTATAGACATCTTTCTCAATAGTATAGGTGTTAGCTCTCACATCATGCAAATCTCTCCTATCATACTACCATGGTTCCTAATAATGATATGTAAAACATCAATGAGAATGACATAACACAATATCCTATCCTTATATCCATTTATCTATAATTATACATGGCACTACTCACTCACTAGGACTTGATGAATATTTTGGATCCTAGAAACCTTGTATGGGCTTGGATGCTTGCTTCTTTTGAAGCCTTGTTTAGACACCATCAATGAAGAAATTAATAAATTCATACTACCATTATATACTATAACCTTGAAACACTTTCCATTAATATTTCAAATGTTTTGAAATAATGTCTTTCTTTGTGGTGGTTCTCTCTCGTCTTGGATAGTTTTCATAAGGACTCTCTTCATCAATAAGCTTTCACATATTTTAGGATCCTCCACATATATATGTAATGTATCTACACTCTCATCCTCTTACTACACTAATTTATTTCTAATCTCACTCCAATATCTTCCACTTTACACATCTTTAGGACACTCATAAGACCTATTCCCTAAAAACTTGTTACACTTGAAGCACTTGCCTATAAACCACCCATTGCCTCTTCTTATACTATAGGATTTTCCACCTCTATTATTTTAAGTAACTCTATTAGATGAAATTGAATCCTCTAAACTATTACCCAATTATTTTATTTGTCTTTTATATTGACTTATATTTCTTGGTTTCCCTTTTCCTTCTTGTTGGCCTCTTATTATTCACCTTATTATTCTCCTTCACCTCTTCATAATCAAAGTATTTATCCATGGTTTTGACCCAATCCACTAACTCTTCTATGTTAAGGCTACCCTCATATATGGACACCCCCATATTAGGATTTTAGGTCACCCCAAGTACTACTCTTTGAATATCTCTTCAACTATTCATTCATAAAATTCCTATACTACCTCTTCATGAGGAATCTCATCCTCAACATTAGATATATCAATCCTATTTATCTCTCTTTGTTGTGCCTACTCCATGGCTTATAATCTTGCTTAAAGGTTCCTCATTTCAACCACCATGGCATCCACTACTTGAAATATCCTTTGGACTATTGTTATGTCCCCTCATCCTATACCTACCATGATATCTTCCTTCCCAATATCTCCTAAGCTCTATTACCTAATGATGTAGAGGATAGATGAAGCTTCTCACACTTTGTCTTTCTTCAAACTATTCTTCTATGAAAATGAAACATATTTCACTGACTCATTCAATGACTTGATGGTTATTGAATGATTTTTTTGATATTAAAACCTTTATAAATCTATTTATAGTCTATTTATTCTCCTTAATTAACTCATAACTCCTCTTGAATCAACAAGTCACTTCACACATAACTTATGCTTGCAAATTACACAATCTACTAGCCTTTTTTGTCTATTTCTTAATGTATGGATCTGTACAAAATGATCTTGTCAAACCATTTATAATTTTATATACCTATATCCTAGTTCACCCTTATAGAAAATTTTAAGGCCAAACTATTCTTTTAGACCCTCCTTTTACCTATTTCTTGGCCACTATTAGGCCTTATAGAACCTTGTTTGTAAAAACCACTTATATCAATATATAAATCTACTTTAGCACTCCAAAAATTTAATAATATATTTAAATAATCTTATATTTATCCAAATAAATTTTTTTAGAGAGACTCATTTGTTAAATCTCCTGGAAACTTGGTCGCAATTTTGAAACCCTAGCTTTGGTTTAACTGTCACAGTGAGAACCCAAGGGCATGTAACATTTTGAATTAAGATTTACATCCAATTTATAACCACTATAAGTGTTGATTTTAGTATTATTAAATTATATTAAACCTTACCAATCCTTATAAGCACAAGTTTTCACTTTTTTTCAACATCTTAGCATCATTCTTGGTTACTCTATGTTCTCAGTCCTGGTCTGTAGGATTTAAGAATAAAGACTTTTGGATTTAGAGTTCCAATGTGAGTTTAAAAATATAAAAATATTTGATATAGGGTTTTTTATAAATAAATTCCCATTCCAATCACTTTTCTTCACCACACCTCCTTTATCCCTCTTTTAACCACTTTCTTGATACCTCTGTGTAGACTAACATTGACTATAGAGGCTGTGAGCTCTGCCTTAAATATCTTAGATATCTAAGATTATTTTCATATTTTTAATAGTTTTATGCATATATTCATAATATTTTAAACCCTTTATAAACAACACTCTCACATTTTGACACTTTTGTCTTGTTCATTTCCTGTACTCTATTTCTAGATTGAATAATATATAGAGTCCTAATAGGAGTATATAATTTCCAATGAAAATTAGTGTGAAATTTAAAACTTTTAGTATACTAAAGAAATAAAAAACATAAAATATAATTACAAATATATTTTAATTATAAAAAATCCACCTTGATAGATCTTCCTTCAAAGAGCACATTAAACATAATCCTCCATCTTGCACACAAAATTACAAAATCATAGGCCTATTTTTAAAACTTAGAGTTATTTATTCATTCATGTATTATCTAGAATAGATACCCTCATTCCAATAAAAATTAAAAAATTATTGATAAACCAAAATTTTCAAGTCATATACCAAACATAACTACCTAAACTACTTGTCAACAGTCATTTGCAAGGCATTTGGCACCTTGACACAAGTTCCAAGGCTAATTGTCTATATAAGTGACATATGATTATGTAAATATATAAATGGTGTTATTTTTATTGTTTCCTAACCATTTTACACATTCAACACTTATATAAAATCTCCTATCACACCTATTTTATGCTTAAATATTCAAAAATTAAAACTAGGCAAAATGGCAAGAAAATTGAATTTGAAATTATAGACCTACCTTAGCATTCCTAAGAACTTGTAAAACATTCCAAGATACCTAATAAGACTCCTAACAGATATTAACCAACTTAAACATGATTATAGACTCTAAAACACTAATAAAATCAAAATTTACTTGAATAAGCATCTAGTTGAGTCATCCACGAAGGATGCTCATGCATCAATTACCTACCCAAACTATTACAACTATTTATGAGGTTTAAAATATCCAAAGTGTTAGATTTGTGTGAGGTGTCTCAATTTATAAAGTTGTGTCCATTTTTATCTTTGTTTCCAACATGAATTTTTCTATTGACTCAATAAATATTTAGGATGTTTTAGTTTCAAATGTTAATGTCTTTGGTATTTATAGTGTTTCAAAATTTATTACTAATAGTGATTATAATTTTCTCAATTACTCATAGCATTGTGCAAAATGTTTCTAATATTAGTTTTATTTAAAATATTTTTGGTATCTCAAATGTTTAAATTATTTCATGTGGATTAAAACTAAATATATTAAATGTTTAAGGCATTATTTCAATTTCCTATGAACACTTAATATTATAAATTCCCACCTTGCCACAGAATAATAATTGTCTATATGTTTCCACATTACTAAGTACTTAAATAATCGGTCTATCATTAAGATTTTTTTTAAAACAACCTATAATTATCTCAATCACTCAGGAAAGGTCACAAAGATATCAAACTTTTAATGTCTCTACAAGCTATGTTACTTTTACTACAATAATGTTGTCTATAAGAATGCCTACTACATCCATTTTTTAGTTGTTCTCTCTTAATTCCACATTTGAGATAATTTTTAGTTATATTATTTCTAAATCATACCCAAGTTTACATTTAGTATTCCCTTCGTTTCATACATACCTATACCACTCACATTTTAGGTCACCAAGTGCACTCTATCATCCACATCCAATAGTGAACACCACCACTTCCATCACTATGCTTCTTATCACCATCCATACAATTGTCATCTATATTCAACTACCATCCATCACCAAAGGACTAATTATTCTAACCCATGTGACTAATGTGATTCCTAATCCTATTCAAAGGTAAACATAATGATCATGATTATAATATAGGTAATTGTATTGTAAGGAATAAATAGATATGATCATCACTGAGAAACCCAAGATCAAGATGAAATTTGAAAATAATAGTGGAAATTTTAAGAGAGTGACCATTAGAATAGTGAAAATGATGGTCAACCTAATATTTTAAGAATATAGGAATACTTATTCACTCTAAAAAAGTGAAAATGAAAGATGGTGACACTACCACTAGGGAACAACTTCGTATTGATGAAGAATATGAAGAGGACCTTGAAAGTATGATCTAGGCATCCAACCAATATACAAGACAGATTTTATGAGGTATGAAAAATAAAGTGAAAATTCTATAAATTTAGGCATATATTATGTAAATTTCATAATTAGAGCCAAAAATTACATCATCACACATGTTTCAAAAAAAAATCTTACCAATGTTCCATTAATACATGTAAAAGATATTGAGTTATGTAAAAAATATTTCATGTATGCCAAGAATTAGTTTGAATGATTATCCAAGTGTTTTTACAATACATGGTCTTTGTTGAATGGTTATGTAATATGATTTTTTTTTTAAGAATGCAGGAATTATATCACTTCATAATTTACATGGAAATTTGGTTATCCTAGAGGAGTTTTTTAGTTTGTTAAACACATTCATGAACAACTTCAAAAAATAACTATAAGATATTAATAAAAATTAAATTAAAAAAAATCTTAATTTTATTATAATTATAATGTATTTAACTCATTTATAGTTATAGAATATAATTAAAAGTTTTGGTAAGAGGTGACTATTATTTTTTATAAATCTTTGAATTCACTATGTGAATGATATTTTAAAGTTTATATTATTCATCTAAAATTATATAATACTTGTTATTTCTTAGTTTATAATACATGATGATAATATTTTCATGCTTCTATGTGAATAGGTTAAAATTAACTTATGTTATTTTAACCACTCTTTACATTGAATTTTGACTACAATTAAATATGTTTGGTTGAATTAGCATAGTTTTTTTCCTTAATATATTATATTTTAAATTTAATCATAAATAATTGAATTAATAGTAAATAAATTATCTATTGACTCTATATTTATGATGGTTTAAATTTTGTTTCATACTGAATTCAATAACTACTAGTTTTGGTGCATTAAATCTTATTAGGTGTTGCTTCAACAAAGAAGAAATAGGTTATCATCTAACCCTATTTAATCTTTACCCTTCTCACATTTTTTTGTTGTTTATGAAATTTAATCTCATGTTTTTAATATATTAGGCTAGAACCACTTTTAAATATTTATTTTTCTAGTTATACTTGGTCAATCCTGTGAAAGGAGTTGAATTATGATAAGATGAACTTTACCTCAAAGGTTTTAAGACCACATGATCCCAATATATTCTAATAATAAAAGTATTTTGGGAACAAAAATCTAAAATTCATGCCTTAGACAAAATAATTGTTATTTTTAAAATGAGAGGGTGTATACCTTTCATTTATTGGATCCTATATCACAAATTTTATCAAAACCTTCCAAAATCATTAACAAAACTAGCGACATTTCCATTATTTTCTCTAATATCATCAGCCTGTCAAATTATACATCTACCATTAACTTGGTTGATGATGTCAAACATAAACAAAAAATATATATTTATTCCCTCTTGAGGTTAATTTAATATCACTAAGCTTTTCTTTTCTCATCATTTAGACTCATCACATTTTTTTAATTATTTTTAGAGCAATAATGTTATTTTACACTAATATAAAGATAATTAAATTTATTATTAGAAATAGATTATTAATACTACATATTTAGTTTTTATATTTTAGTTATCTATGTGAGAGTGAGAGAATGCATAATTTTTACTAAAAACTCACCCCTATAGAATATGGATTGTATGGTTATATTTGATACGGTAACTCCACATTTGTCAAAGATCAAAGGCTATATGGATGTCTCAATCATTGAATAAAATAATTAAATTTTTTTAGTGTGAATATTGTCACTAAATATTTCACCCTAGAGAGTTTTTTCAAGCCTTACCTATATTGAGTGAAACATTGGATTGCCTCTACGCATGTGGGTTGCCTATAGTAGAGGTAAACCTCTAGGTTTAAGGACTAGATCCCTCGATTGGAATTTGATAGATTATCACCTACAATACTTACTTTCTTGGACAAAATGGGATATAAGGAACATGGAAAGTAAAATATGCTAATGAGGTGATACACTAGATAGATATCCACTAGACTACCACACACTTGCACTATGAAACATGAATCACAACACTAGTCTCAATATCTTATATTTCTCTAACATAAGTGTTTCAAACATGGAGGTGATATGCATTGCACTACCTAAGGTGAGTGAAAAAAATATTATATTTTAGGTACTAATTCTACTTATAACACTTATAGATAGACAAATACATTTGACTACACTTCATGTGACATGTTAGAGTGAGAACTACTTGCAACAAACATGAAATAGTAAAGAAATATAAGGACATATATGTATCATTTATCATTACACTATGCACTACTTCACACACCTAGACAATAATCTATGAATCTCAAAACTAGATTAGAAATATTTATTTCAAAGTAAAATATAGTATTCAAACTAGTAGGGCTTCACCATACCAGGTGTGGATTAGATTAAAAAACTAAAAAGGCTTGCATTTATAAAGCATAAGAGAGAAGAGAGAAGAAGGGAAGTGGAAAGGTCACAAATCCAAGTGTCAAGACTAGGAAACTAGTTACATTAAAATATAATGAAGTAAAAAATAGGTTAGGAGGTTGTCATGGACAAGTGTCCATCATAATTACATCCTTCTCCTGAAATTGGCATAGAGACCTCAATTAGCCTTCTTGAAATTACCCTCATAATGAAAAATCACTTGAATATAATAAATTACCTTAGGAATCCTTTGACACATATTATATATCATGGGAGGTTTTAAAAAATATGTGATAGTCATCAAATATTTCCCTAACTAATAACCTTCTTCTTGACACTTATGTTCACTTCTACATTCACTTACTAGCTCTCTTGGATTCAATCTTCACATTTGTCATCAAAGTGACTAACGGTTACTCAAATAAATCCATGGAAGAGGTGTTAGGAAAAAAATTTAGAACCCATTTTCATTCTAATTCATGATTTAGACCTTAAAAATATTCAATATCAGACATCTCATCTTCTCACTAGGAAGTCACTTGTCTTCTCACTATGCTTATTCAAACTGCTTATGATGAATTATCTATGCAGAGATCTTTTCATGATTTACCAGGGTGATAAATGAGTTTTAGGAGTTAGTACAAGTCTCTAAATACCCCCTTAATGAATTTCATCTACTCATTCCTTTCTATACCAATAATTTACCTCAAAACCTTCAAAAAAATTAGTGTTAGGCCTATCTATACAAGTGATAGTATGGATAAAATAGATGTCATGGAGCTTGGGTGAGTTATAGACATGTAAAAATCACTTTCATGACCATTTGAAAAATTTTAATTTATGTCCCTTCATATTTTATCCATTGGGTCTAAATAAGGGTTTCAAAATGTTTTACTTCTTAGTGATAGTTCATAGAATATACATTCAATCCCTAAACCAATTCCTCAAATATTCATTCCATGACCATCCTAAAATACCCCTAATTTCTTGAGGCCTCATGCATAGTGTCTGTATAGATATGAGCAATTGAAAATGGCCTGTTAAGCTTTTGACTGCATTATGGACATCCCTAAAGCAAGTTTAGGATAAAATGACTAATACTAGATTGTTTTGTGCAAGATGATGATTATTATACATTATTAACTCTGACATAAAGGTCATAAAATGGATTAAGAAGGTTATGTGTTCATGGAAGTTATATTAAGCACCCTGAGGGTTTCAGCCTAGTTCTAGGACTAAAATGTGTATCTATGCATATGACCACCTCTGAGTGGTTTCTAGTGATTGTAGGTGTTTATTCACATCTAAATAAACTTTACACATCATTTCACATTGTTTCAAAACTCTTCATTTCATCCCCTTCCTATTCATATGTCTTGTCTATATATAAAACTACTTGTGGAGTGCCTTATGTTTGAGATAAAATAGAGGGCATCTCCCCTTTTTTTTGGCCTAAATGAGGTTATAAATGGATTTTTAGGTCATGGATACCATTTGTATAAAATGTCATGGTTATATCAGTCTTAAAATTCCTCAACATTACAAATTATTTAAGATTGGCTTATAAGATTGATGACTGTATATAGACTTTGAACTATAGGTTTATGTTTAAAACTCAATCTTTACTCTACCTCCTTACATATTATAATCATATGATATTGAAATTACCACTATGAGATTGTTATAAATAATGTTCATCTATATTACACCTCTGTAAACATTATCAACTCATATCTCTCATTTGATAGAATTAGTCTGTAGTCAGATTGTAGGTGTCTCATTAGGAAGAGCTATGAGACCCCTATAGTTGATCACTTATATCTGAGTAATAAATTAATTTATCTTACTTCCCTTTGATATCATTGGGTCATTTCCAACTTGAATTGACATATGTTTGTAAATCTCTCAACTTCTTGTCTCTCACCATCAACACTCTATGGGTCTATGGTCAGATTATAGATGATTCATTTGGGGAACCATGGGATTCTTATAGGTGATGATTTATGCATTAACATTAGACTTCATATTATTTGATAATTATTGAGGTCACTAATACCATTCCATACCTATATGATTTCATATCATTCCTAGAGACCATGATCTCACTCACTATTATAGGTCACTACAAGTTGTGTTATTTATAGTCATACTAACACTATGTTTTATTGAGTGTTTTAGGTCAAAAATTGTCTGAGTTAGAAACCACTCAAATACCATTCTCTCCTAATCAAAAAACCAACCTATCATGTTCAAATTTAACCCCTCAACTTGGGATATATTAAATAATACATTTAGACTAACACAGACCTCAAAGTATTCATCATAAGATGGAACTAAGTATGGGTAAAACTCTCAATCAAAAAAGTTGAGGTAAAACTTCTCAACTGCAACTTTCTCAACTTTAGAATAAAGACATATGTCTATCTATAATATAATGGATTCAAAATTATAATAATGATACTCTAAATACATTTAGACCTTATTGAATCTCTTTAATTAAGTTTAAACACCTTCATCTCAACACTCTTTTGCCTATTTTGGATTGAACTCAGGCTACTATTAGAGACTTCCTATACGTCTATATAATATAGGATTGTGTATGTTGAATTGGTTATCATAACCAATATTTAACCTTTTAAATGTCCTAACCCTACTATTTTCACCTTGGGAATATTTTCACCATCTTGAAACCTTTTTTCTCATCAACATGATAAATCAAGGCTTAGTTTCACTTGACTATAGGTGACTATTGTAGGGTTACTTGATTGTAGGTCAAGTGTCATAGACTTTTCACTTCTAACCATGACCTTATTAAGACAAAAAATTTAGAATATAAACTGATCACCTTATTATGATATGTTGAAAATAACTTATCCCCTTTGTTTTGAATACTAATTCAAGAAGACAAGCTTTGAAACTAATGGAACATTATCTGTAAAATCTAATAGTGTCTTCTACTAGCATAATAAGATGTTTTTAACTATCTGTTCAAACCCACATGTGTAAAAAATATTAAAAACCTTGTAATAAATATGTTCATACCATTTAATATCATGTACACCACTTGGTTTTATTATATCAATGCAAACATAGAAGAAAATTAAAGCCATTAGGAATGTCCAAGAAATTTAGAGTCATTAACACTCTTAGCAATGGTTCATGAAGCATAGACCAAAAAACTTAGAACTATGACCATAAAGTTTTATTACACAGATACTACTATCACCCACCAAAATCACTCACTTAGAATTTTCTCCTACTATCCATACTGAAGGAAAACCTTTGACCTTGTTCAAGAAAGTGATGGGAAAGAGAGGTCATTTTTTGGCAATTTCAGACTTATCAAAGATTATTAAGCATGGAAGTGAGATCTGAGGATCTCAAGAGACACTTTTTAAAGTCTTTCCATGTGTGATGACTTTTTTATAGGATGTACAACTTCTTAAAACTACTTAAAACTACCTAAACATCTTGGATGGATGTTGAACCTATAAAATTTAGTTTCAAAACATCCATCTCTAACATATTCTAACAAGTGGGATGTTAGAGTACATATTGACATGTTTTATTTTCATGGGAAACTACACAAGTTCATTAAATGACTCAAAAGGTGGCCTAAGATGACTTGGGACAAATTATACAAATGTGACACTGATGAAAACACATATTTGATCTCGTTAAAGACTATAGGACAAGTTTTCACCCTAGGAGGCCCTTTGAAAAATTTTAAATAATATATGGGGTTTTACTAATTTGACTTGAAATCAAATTAGTCAACATTTTGGAAATTTCCTAAGGGTAACAATCTAGCTATATTAAATACTAGTAGCATTCTCCTATCTATTTAGTTATGGAGTCATCTATAGACTATTATTGATACTTAAATGCCTATAACATAACACTAAACCAAACCCAAAAAAAAGAAACAAAAACTTAAAATAAGACACCAAATTAAACACACTTGTGTTCTAAAGAATGCTTAAGGAAAACACACACAACATAAGTAAAACACACATATCTTAGTATGTACAAGACCTCAAAAACTTGAGGTGAAGAAAAATACATCATTGCTTCAACCAGGGTCAAAGACAATGTTTTTTACATCATTGTTTCTTTAAGAAAATATACCTTCATGTGATGCATACTTGTCCATAAACACTTATGTAGATAGTGAAATGACTTACCATATTTAGATCTTTTACTAACTACAACTGTACGACTTGGATCTCTTAATAACACTTTAACTATCTCCCTTAAATTATTATTTGAATTTACATCTAGCTTAACTTATATCATGTTTAAATGGTAGATCTCAAACTCAAACTTGGGAGTCATCAAAGTTGTCTCAACTTTACCTTATTCTAGAACATGATGCACTTGATGGATAGGACCATCAAGTTTATCTTCTTTCTACTCCATCATGTCTAAAAGTGATTCAACTTAAGATTGAGGTTGATACTACTCCTTAGACATATAAATTTATGCCTTGGCTTCATTTTAATCTGTCATTACTGTAACCTTCTTGACAGTAGTTTGACACTCTCTTTCATTCTTGTTAAGACATTATACTTAATGTTTTTTAGGTTCATCAATAACCTTAATATTAGATTCATGCTTCTTATAAATGGAAGTTGACTTACTAAACTCTTCAAATTATTTAATTATGGTATATAACTACTACCATAGGTCATCTTCTTCTTCATGTCTATCACCTTCACTCTTCCATCTTGTGTAAAAATAATCGCATTATTTTCCTCATTATCTTGATCTACCATACTTTGAAGGCTATTATCATAATGCATTAAATAAGGTAATTACCCTCAATAACTTATTTAATTACCTTAGAATTTTCATCACCTTCCTCAAGGATGATGTATATTCCAAGGTTAGTCTGATAAATTAAAGTGTATGGATCATGTCCATAAGTGTTATCACCATACTCATCTATGAAAATATCAAATATACCCTCAATATTAGAGGATGCTCAATCATCCATAACATACTCCTCTTGATCATTGATGGTGAAATTAAGATTAGAGCTTGCTTACACATCTGGATCAATATGAAATTTATCAAATGATTTTGTCCTAATAGTCACCTTTTATCCATACTTTGTCTTGAATTCCAAGAAGGACTAGTCAATTGAGAGATAACCTCCTATCTTGGTAATGAAATCCCTTGATAGGAAAATATCAAAGTGAGTAGGTAGATCAGCCACCACTATATCTTAAATAATCTATAATCTTATAAAATCATGAAAGAAACATCTCAATACCTTTGATGAGTACTAATAATTTAGTTGGTGTCCCATCAAGTTGTATAACTCGCTTTCTATATGGATAATATTTTAATCCCAATTTATCTACCATAATATTTGGCATAATTAAGGTACTTGCCCCATTATCCACAATGAAATTATGAACAAGATTATCAACCATAATGAGATTGAGGTAGAAGGGTGGAGGATTTTCAGATTTGGTAAAGGGTTCAACAATGTGAGTGGGAGCATTAGTTAGTGAAAAATTACAATGTCGTGATGGTTGAGGACTGATGTGAACTTGGGATAGCTATTATTTAAGTAATTCCTTTTCACCAAGCATGTGAATCACTTACCAAAGAGAGAGACTAGTCTTAACATTATCCATGAAATAAATGATATTTAAATAAGGAAAACTCACCTTTTTTTGTATCCTTAAATGAAAATAAGTGACTTGCGCTTGAGGCAATAGAGCACTTTGAGTCACCCTAGGGGATATCATACTTATATTCACACCTTGATACCTTATAGGAGGGTTAGTTAGACTTGTATCAACACTATGAACATATCCCAAAGCCTTCCTATTTGATCTTATATTTTATTAAATTGAGGTACCTTGGTGAAGGACAAATGTCTTCCACTAAAAAAATTGCCAAGTTCACTCTTTGAGGCTACCATCGTTAATTTTTTTTCCTTACATGAATTTATCATCATTTGATATCAATTTAGGAGTAACTCATCCTTAGGCTACCAAATATTGTCCCTCACCTTCACTGGAATCCATGTATTTTATTTGATACTACCACTCTTTTTCTTGGACCAAGATACTATGAATTGGGACCATGGTTCTTGTGTGTGAGCAGAGTTTGGGTTATATGAATTAGATGGCCTATTGAAGTTAGGTTGGCCTTGAATTATCCCTTGATCATATTTCTGAGGTGTGAACCTCTTTTATTATGAAGGATATGGATATGGGTTTTGGTTAACTTTATATTGCATATTTAGTTACTTAACTTGAGCCTCAAAGGATTTATATCTTGCCTCCCAATCAATGATATATCCTACCTTCTTTAGGGAAGCTCTTGATTTGGTATTTGAATTTGGGATTAGAGAAATAATTAGATTATCAGTAGATATGTTGGACATAATAGGCATGGATAATTTTAGATAGAGTTTACCATTTTGTATTATACCATTATAAACTCTAATAGCTATGTCATAAGATTCAGCCAAAGTGTATCCACCTATAGAATAAATCATGATGGTTATGTAAGTTCCAATAACCCTTAGGTATGTAGGGAAAACAAACTTGTAGGTGATATCATGGGAGGGGGAAAAATATACCAAGTTCTTTTAAATATCTCAATGAAGTTAGGCATAGTCTCCTTAGGACCTATTTGAATCAAATTAAGTTGATGAATGAGTGATGTGTGATCACTTTTTTCCTCAAAACTTTAAGTGAAAAACTCTCCAAAATAATCGCAAGTGGTGATACATCCTCTCAATAATGTCCTATACTAGTCAAAGGCTTTCCACCCAAATATAAATGGTAAGTAACTTACTTGTAATATTGACTTCAGTGACATAATGAAAGACTGTATAAGTTAGAGATGTCCCTAATATTCTCACTTAGGCTAATGAGATATTCACCATTAAAAGTGGGAACATTATTGGTAGCATTAGGAGGGATATCATCATATGCATTGAGGTGTATAAGATTTTTAGTGTTAAGGGATAGGAAGGCATGCTACCTATCCATGTTTTCTTTAAGTTCATCTTCACTCTCTTGATCTTCTTAGATTTCAAAGTCTTATTTCTCTTAAAATGTCAATATATATTGAGGGTTTTGAACTTCAAGAAGAAGTTTAAATTGAGGGAGAGGATATATAGGATAGTTTCCTCTACTAGTAATTGACCTAGTAAGGATCATGAAGTATGAATAAAGTAATGATAAAAATTGGTCTAAAACTAGATATTACCTTAAATGGATTCACCAAATTTTGATTATAACATTTTATGTAGTTGTTATGCTATCAAGACTATCATTCACCTTGATAAGATTTACTTGAAACAATAGTCTCACTAGGCATGCCATAATTATTGTCACTCAATATTACACCCTAGAGATATTTTTCACACCTATAGATTGAGTGAAACATTGTATTACCTCTATGCTTGTGGGTTTCCTATAGTAGAGGTAAACCTCTAGGTTTAAGGGCTAGTTCCGTATATTAGACTTTTATATCTTATCACCTATACTACCTGCTTGCTTGGATGAGAAGGGATATAAGTAACATATAAAGTAACCTATGATAATGAGGTGATACATCATATATATATATATATATATATATATATATATATATATATATATATATATATATATATATATATATATATATATCCACTAGACTACCATACACTTACACTATGAAATAAGATTCACAACACTAGTCTCAAATCCTATATTGCTCTAACATAAGTGTTTCAAACATAGTGGTACTATGCATTGTTCTACTCAAGGTGAGTGAACAAAAGGTCAGATTGAAGATAATAATGCTACTTATAACACTTATATATAGATAAATACACTTTAATACACTTCATGTGACCTAATAGAGGGATAATTATTTGTACCAAACATGAAATAGTAAAGAGAATAGAAAGACAGATACTTATCATTTGGCATTCCATAATGCACTACTTAACACACTTAGACAAGAAGATAATAATCTCAAAATTAGATAAAAAATATTTATTTAAAAGGTAAATATAATATTCAAACCAGTAGGGCTTTTCCATACAAGGTGTGGATTATATTACAAAGACAAAAGGCTTGCATTTATAGAGCATAAAAGAGGAGAGAGAAGAAGGGAAGTGGAAAGGTCACAAAGCCAAGTGTCAAGGATTAAAAACTAGTTACAATTCAAGAGAATGAAGTATAAAAAGAGGTTAGGAGGTTGTCATGGACAAGTTTCTATTATAATTACATCTTTATCCTAAAATTGGTGTAGAGACCTAAATTAACCTTATTGAAACTACCCTCATGATGAAACATCACTTGATTATTATAGACTACCTTAAGAATTATTTGAAACATATTATATATAATGAGAGGTTAGAAACCAGATGTGATAGTCATCAGATACTTCCCTGACTAATAGCCTTCCTCTTGACACTTATGTTCACTGTCTATAGTCACTTACTAGCCCTCTTGGCTTCAATATTCACATTTATCATCAAAGTGACTAGAAATTACTCAAATAAATCCATGAAAGAGTGGTTAAGACACTTTTTTATAATCCATTTTAATTATACTTCATTATTTATACCTTTAAAATATCCAATATCAAACCTTTCATCCTCTTACTAGGCAATCACTTGTCTTCTCACTGTGCTTATTTAGACCACTTGTGATGAATGATCGAGGTAGATATATTTTCATGCTTAAAAAAGATTATAAATGTGTTTTAAGATTTGGTAAAAGTTTCTAAATACCCCCCTTAATGAATTTTATTTACTCATTCTGTTTTGTACCTATAATTTACCTCAAAACCTCCAAGAAACTCAATGTTAGGCCTATCTATATAAGTGATAATAGGGATAAAATGGACATCATGGAGATTGGATGAGTTATATACATGTACATATAAATTTCATGACCATTTTACCACATTTGAATCCATATCCTTTAATATTTTCTCCATAAGGTCTAAATAAGGGTTGTAAGAGGTTTTGCTTCTTAGTGATAGTTCATAAAATCTATATGTTCAATCAATTAACCAATTTCAAAAATATTGATTACATGACCATCATAAACTATCCCTAGCTATTGAACATCTCTTTCATAGTTTCCATATACATATGAGTAGTTGAAAATGGCCTCTTCAGCTTTTCACTGCATTCTGGACATCCCTAAAGTGAGTTAAGGCTAAAATGACTACTACTAGATTGTTTGTATAAGATGATGGTTCTAATACATTATTAAATCTCCCATTAAGGTCATCAAATGTTGTAGGAATTTTGTGTGGTTCATGGAAGTGGAACTAATCACCCTGAGGGTTTAGACCTAGTTTTAGGCCTAATAGGCATAAACTTTATATCTATGCCTATGACCATCTCTAAGTGGTTTCCAATGATTGTTGGTATTTATTCACATTTTTTCACATAAAAATAAAATTTACACATAATTTCATAGTGTTTCAATAATTTTAATTTCATCCCCTTCCTATTCATATGCCATGTCTATAGATTAGACTACCTTTGGAGTGCCCTCTATCTGAGATAAAATAGAGGGAATCTACCTTATTTTTTGGCCTAAGGTTATAAATGGATTTATTATGTCATGAAGACAATTTATACAAAATATCATGTTTAGGTAGTCCTCTAGATTCCTCAACATCATGAATTCTTCAAGATAGACTTATAGGACTGATGACTATGTACATACTTTGAAGTAATTATAGGTTGAAGTTTGAAACTCAGTCTCTGCTCTACCTCTTTACATATTAAAATCATATGATATTATCATTAACATTATGAGAGTGGTATCAATAATTTTCATCCATATTACACCTCTTCCAACCTTCTCAACTCACATCTCTCATTTACTAGAACAAGTTTACAGTCAGAATGTAGGTGTCTCATTAGGAAAAGCTATGAGACCCCTATAGGTGATCACTCATGTCTGAGTATTACATTAGTTTATATTAATTACATCTAAGATTATTTGGTAATTTTTAACTTGAATGAAAATATATGTCTACAAATATTTTAGCTTCTTGTCTCTCACCATCGACACTTTGTGGTTCTATAGTCAAACTGTAGATGCTTCATTTAGGGAACCATGGGATTCCTGTAGGTGATGGTGTGTGACTTGACACTAGAATTAATATTATTTAATATTTTTTGAGTTAAATAATGCCTTTACACACCTATATGATTTCATATCATTACTATAGACCATAGTCTCACTCACTATTGTAGGTCACTGTAAGTTGTGTTGTTTTTAGTCATCTTAACACTGTGTTTTACTAAGTGTTTTAGGTCAAAATTTGTCTAAGTTAGAAACCACTCAAATAACATTATCTAATAATTAAAAAACCACCCTATCATGTTCAAATATAACCTTTTTACTTGGTATATATGAAATTAGACATTTATACTAACACAAACCTCAAATTCTTCATCATAAGAATGCACTGAGTATGGGTAAAACTCTTGTTCAGAGAAGTTAAGGAAATAATTATCAACTACAAATTTCTCAATATGAGAACAAAGACTTAGGTATATATATAATATATTGAATTAACCATTATAATAATTATACTCTCAATGAATTTAGACCTTATTTAAGGTCTTAAAATGGGTTTAAACACCATCTCAATACTCTTCTACCTCTTTTGGATTGAACTTAGGCCACTATTGGAGACTTCCTATAGGGCTATATGATATAAGACTGTGTACATTGAATTGGTTCTCAAAAAAAATATTTAACCTTATTAATGGATAATCCTTATTATTTTCACCTTGGGAGTATTTTCACCATCCTAAAACTTTCTTGTCTCATCAACATGATAAATTAAGGCTTGGTTTCACTTGACTATAGGTGATTATTTTAGGGTTACTTGACTATAGGTCAAGTGTCATAAACTTTTCACTTCTAACCATGACCTTTTTGAGACCAAAATTTAATAATAATAACTTATAACCATACTATTATAAGTTGAAAATAATATTTCTCCTTTGTTCAGAAGACCAATGCAAGAAGATAAGCTTTGTGACTGATGCAACATTGTCTACAGTATCTAATAGTGTCTTATAATGGAATAATGAGATGTTTATTCCTATAATTTCACACACAAGTGTGTAAAAATTATTTAAAATATTGTAAAAAATATGGTCATACCCTTCAATATCATGTACACCTCCTGGGTTGCTTAGATCAATGCAAACAAAGAAGAAAACTGAAGCCATTAGGAATGTGCTAGTTTAGAGTCACTAACACTCTTATAAATGGTTCATTAAGAATATACCACCAAAATTGGAAATATAAACTTTAATTTTTAGTACACAAATACTAATATCACTTACCAAAATCAATTTCTTGGACTTTGCTCCTCCTGTCTGTACTAAAAGAGAACTATTGACATGTTTGACCTTATCTAAGAGAGTGATGGGAAAGAGAGGTTAGTTTTTCATATTTTTGGACCTATAGAAGTTGTTTGAGCATAGAATTTAGATATGAGGATATAAATATATTCGTTTTGAATTCTTCCCATGTGGCATGATTGTTTTGCAGGTCATACAACTACCTAAAATTTCTTGAAACTACCTGATCTTCTTGGATGGATGTTGAACCTATAGAATTTAGTTTCAAAGATACCATATCTAATACATTTTAACATGTGATATTTTAGAGTACATATTGACACCTTTATTTTTCATTGGAAGCCATACAAGTTCATTAAATGACTCAAAAGGTGCCCTAAGATGGCTTGGGATAAACTATACAAATGTGATGAGGATGGAATTTCAATGTACTTTCTATGGGAATCAATATTATATATCACACTATCCATATAGTTCCCATGTATTTAAATATCATATATTAATTTTTGGTAAATATTATATTCATATAGTTTCCATGTATTTAAATATCTGTAAGGAAAGCATGTTAATCAAGGGGAGTGGTGTTGCTCATGTTTTGAAGGAAGGTAGTAGCTATGATAAAATCAAAACAACAAAAATATGATGTTGTACCATTTTTTATCTTAAATTTTTTGTATCATATGATCTTCAATTATATTTTTTTAGTGCTTGCTTAAAATTCATCTATGGCCATTAGTGCACTCTTTGTCATCATTTAATATTTTCCCCTATATTGATAAACATCATTTTTTTCTCATTTCATTGTTATATGGGCTTGCAAACTTGTACGCAAATAAAATAGCTCTTGTTACATGTGCTACATTTCTAACGTTCAATTTCCATGTAAACCATCATCAATAAAATATGTGAATAACTTTATTTTATAGTCTCTTTAGTATGTCATGTGTTTTTTTGTCAATTTTTTTTCAATCATTAATATTGATAAATGATCTATTATCATTATATTTTCCTTAGAGAGTATGCTTTCTCATATGGTGTCGAAAAATTCATATAGTGTAAAAAATTAGTATGTCGTTAAGTTGTTAAGTATAATTTTTTTTTAGTGTTTATTATTTATTTTTACTTAGGTTTAATTATATCATGTATGCAATTGTGTTTTCTAGATTATTTTATAATGTAGTTCATTATAAATGGTTCAAGAACTATTGTTATGTCATACATTATTTTTAATGATTATATATATATTATAATCATAAGTTTTAATAGATTCATATTGTGTCTCATGATAAAATTTTCATTTAATGTTTCTAACAAGTTTGTTGCCTAAGAAGTGGTCTAGAGTCAATAATTAGTCTTATTTTTATAGGTTGTCAATTAATAAAATGTTTTAAAATTTATTGACCTAAAAAATAGTAAATGGTAAATTTTTATGTCATTTATTATCAATTGTAAAATATATCTCTTTGTAGAGGATGAATTTTCAGGAAAAATTGGTAACCTAAGGGAATGTGTAAGTCCATTATATGGAGGGGAAATTTATTCAAAATATGATATGTATTGATATCAAAACTAGTTGGATGAGTTTTCATGAGGTCATAGGAAATGGAGGAAGGAGGCCTACTAGTAACCTCAACTTTATCACTAACTCATAGGATGAATACCATACTAGTGGAAAACAAATGTGATAAAAATACAATACAACCAAAGAGTTTTTAGTCAACAACATTATTGATGATTACTTTGGCTATAGAAGATGTAAAAACACCTATGCCAAACTAACTTAAGATGATATTGGTGTCTAGAATAAATGGGTACCAATTATTTTGTTCATAATTAGGTAGAAGTAATCATGAATAGACATTGTAAATTCAAGTTCATTAGGAATCCTAACACTCACTAGAGATAGTGAGTACCCAGTTCTCAGAAATTTATTTTTAGTTTTTTTTTTTTGTATACTTAGTGATGTATGTGTTCTCATTGAGAATAAACTATAGACAAATATGTACATACCTTATTTCATATGTGATGTACCAATGATGATTTTATCTCACTATAATTACCAACATCAATATATTTGTGTGTCCTTGTTAACATCTGTAGGTCATCACAAGTAGTAGAGTACATATTTGGCATGCTTGTAGAAAAAATGTACATGTAGACATATATATGAAGGATGGAAAAATGTGTGGGTCCCATTTCATGCTTGTAGTAGTTTGATGGGTTTTCATTTGTTGATTAGTTTGTGTTCCCTTTCCATAAAAGTAAGTTTTGTACTACATGATTTTTCATGTGTGGTGTTCTTTTACTTATGTTTGTACTAAGGTGGGAAGGTTTAAAATATCCTATTAGTACTACTTATGTAGTTTTTATATTTTATCTATTTGTGTGTGAGAGTATGTGTGTGTGTACATGAATTATAATAATAAATAACCCCTATTTAATATGGATTTTTTAGTTGTGTGTGGTAATCTTCAATCCACATTTGTAGGATATCAAAGGCTATCTATATACCCCACATAATTGAATAAAATAATTAAGTTTTTAAACTTTAACCTCTAATCAAATTAAATATTGACATAGGATAGGTCTAACATAAAATAGTTCAAGAATAGAAATCATACCTAACTCAATATGTTAAAATAGAAACAAACATAAATGAAAAAATGATGATAAATGAACTATAAAAAATAACATGAGTGATTAAAAAAACACACTTGGGCATAATATTTTATTTTGAGATTGGATTTAGATGATGTAGATTCTTATGTGGTTGTGGGAAATTGAGATTATTAGTTATCAAAGAACATATTTGAAACCTACAATCTATCATTGAGTGTTTCATGGTGCATATTTGGACATAATATCTTAACTACCTATATTTATATTAAATTTATTTTGATGCACCATATATATATTATACTCTATTCTAGATTTTATTTTTTCATATGCATGTGCAATATATGCTATTATATAGTCACGTGTTTCTAATTTTCTAAATTTGTGAGCAAAATTTTTATTTGATCTCTTCTTTGTTTTCTTGACCTATTTTAACATAAATTATTAAATGAATAACAAAAAAAATGTTATGGGTTAAATAACTTTTGTGTCCAAATCTTACACCCTAGAAGAGAGTGTTCAATCCTCCTCCAAATTTGGTCAATGTTGGAACGTTTCTAGGCATGTGGGTATGCTTATAGAGGAAATAAACCTCTAGATTTAATGGGACTAGCTCCTTAAATGTATCTCTACAAAATAAACTCTATCTAAACTAGTTTGATATAAAGGAAAAGTGTTATAAATTTCACAAAATGAAACCTACTCTAAGATTGGTGATACATTAAGATTATCATCCATGTGAATGTCATATTCTAATGCATAATTCAAAAAATTGCATAGACCATTTTCAAGCTCTATGGGGTTCTAACACAAGCATTTCAATAAAAAGGTGAGATGTGTAAAATGACGTAAGGAAAATTAAATGAAAGCTAAACTTTTCACATTTCAAAATAGTAATACACTTAAAACAACTTAACACACTTGAACACACTCTATCTGACCTGTTAGATTAAGACCTTTTTCTCAAGCATGAAGGATAAAGGACAAAAGGATGGAAAAAAATAACTTACTATCACTATATATATCTTACACACTCAAAAAAATATCTATAAATTTGAAGGAAATAGACTTGTATTAATGGTCAAAGGTAGAATCTAACATCAATCTAGTAGGGCTTCACCATACACTGTGTGAGTGTTTTTACACTAGCCTAAAGGCTATATTTATAATATAAAGGAAGTGAGAGGAGGAGGCCTATGGTTCCAAAAGGAGGAATCAATCTATTATGAGTCTCCATATTTATCTTTAACCATCTTTGCAAATGATTCTCCTTTTGGCCATTCGATTGATCCATGTCACCTCAATTGGTTACACAACTAGCTTGCCTTCTCCAAGATGCTTTCTCAATGATTGCACTAATAGAATCAAGATATTTTTAAGTTGAGTAATGTCATAAATTAGTTATGTAAATGATGTTCCACTTGATGTAGGTTTATCTTGATGCTAATAGCTTCTCATTGGCTTGTTTAGGTGTGCAACAGTGTAAGGAAGAGTCACTTTCATTCTATTGGCCTCAGAGAGGCATCACTTAAATTATACATGCATATCCAACTGTTCCTTTGATTGGCCATCAAAAATTACTTGGATCATTACCTGATCAATGGTTAAATAAACCCTTTGATCTACTTTTGTGGATGAAGAATGTGAGCCCTTGGATCATTGAGCGTTTGAATGAAGACCAAAGATCTACCTAGGACCCACTATTTTAAATTCCAATAGCTATCTCATCACCTTGAATTTGACATCCATATAACCATCACTCTAATGGTATCATTCCTTTAGGTAATTTTCTCAAAACTTTTCTTTAGCATTTTCATGAACAATCTTCCTATAGACCCTTTTCTTTGAAAGACTTAACCTCTGGGGCCCCTTCTCTTTTTAGTCTATTTGTTAGTGTTTCTTTCTTTTATATTTTTTGTAAGTGTCCCTTTGAAATTTTTATGAATGAAAATTTTTCCAATAATAAACCTTTGTCATTTTCATTTTGCCTTTCTAAAGGCCTAAATATGCCCTTTGACATTATTGAAGTATCCCTTCAGAGAGGTGTAAGGGACATTTCTTTGGAAAACCTAAAATGTACCCTTTGGAAGAGAAAAATACCCTTCAGATGTTTGTAAAGTGTCCCTTCAAGATTTTTTTGAAGGACCTTTCAAAATTTTTGAAGGGCACTTGTATGAGAAACAATTCCTTTCAGAAAGATTGTTTTAGAAAAAATATTTGAATTAATTCCTTCAGAAAAGTTGAAAGAGCTAATTTCCTTCAAAAAAGATGTAAGGGACATTTATTTTAAAAATATTTCAATGTACCTTTCAGAAGAGAAAAATACCATTTGGCCTTTTCTAAAGTGTCCCCTTGAAAAACCTATCTAGGACACTTTTATGAGGAAAAGACCTTTTGGAAAGATTGTTAGTAACCCTTAAGAAATATTGAAATGGACCAATTATTTTAAAGAACAAACCCTTCAAAGAAGTTACAAAGGAAAATTTACCTTCAGAAATCTTGAAGATGCCATCTATAAATATTTAAATGTGCCCTTTAGACTTTTTTCAAAGGACACTTCCATGAGAAAAGACCCTTCAGACTTTTGAAATTGACCCTTTGGAAGAGAAAAGGACCAATTCCGTTGGACTTTTTGTTTTGGACAAAAAGTTTGAAACATTTACTTACTGAAAGAAATAATACTTGAGAAAAAATATCAAACAAAGGCTTCTGAAATAAATAACACTTGACACTTTGCTATGGAGATAAACAAATTAAGAATGTTACACTTAGCCAAAATAAAGATTCAAAACTTGGGTGTGAAAACTAGTTAACATTCTTGGTGATTCATAGTGGAGGCATGCCTATTATGCCTAAGACCAGTTACCTAAATCCTTTTGGTGCCAAAGGCATCCTCCTCTCACTTCCTTTCTACTATAAATACATCCCTTAGGCTAGTGTAAAAATATGCACATAGTGCATAGTGAATCCCTATTAGATCGAGGTTAGATTTTGCCTTTAAGCATTAGTACAAGTCTATTATTTCAAGTTTCTAGACAATTTTCTGAGTCTGTAAGAGATGTATAGTGATAGTAAGTGATGATTTTCCATCCTTCTATCCTTTATCCTTCATTCCTAAATAAAAGTTATTAATCTAATAGGTCATATAGAGTGTGTTCTAGATTACTCCTAAGAGAATAATTGGTAATTCTCCATTTGTGCTTGTTTACAAGAGAGAGGCTAGGTTGTCTATATCTAAATAACTCCCTAATCTAGAACATGCATAGTAAATAGAACTACTTGAAAATACTCTAATGGAAGTAAGATTGATATAAATAATGCAGCTAAAAGAAGAAAGAGACAATGCACATAAGGTCATGGAATACCACCAAGTACTCATGAATAAGTCCTTTAAAAAATAACAAGTTCAAAAGTGTTCAAGGAAGGTGACTTGGTCCTAAAATGGGATGAGGATAGAGCAAAACTATGTAGACATACAAAGTTTGACACTTTATAGAGTGGCCCTTACATCATTAGCAAGTTCAATCAAAGCAACTCCTTTTAGCTGACCAAGATGAATAGACAAGAATTACTTATCCTATTACTATTTTGAAATATGCAAATTTTTCCTTTTAGTTTATTTGCCTTGTATTAAACATCTCCCCTTTGTATTGAAATACTTGTGTTAAAACCCCTTAGAGCTTAAAAATTATCTATGCATTTTGATATATTATGCATTATAATATGACATTCACATGGAAGATAATCTTGGTGCATCACCAATATTAGAGTAGGTTTCATTTTATGTAATTTCTAACACTTTTCCTTTAGATCAAACTAGTTTAGATAGAGGTTATTTTGCTGAGATACATTCAGGGAGCTAGCCCCTTTAAATCTAGAGGTTTATTTCCTCTATAGGCATACCCCACATGCATATAAATGTTCCAAAATTACCCAAATTTGGAAGATTATTTAACACTCTCTTCTAAGGTGAAACATTTTGAAAACAATAGTTTTATCACACCTAAAATAGGCAATTATCTTTTTGAGGTGTGTGAAGCCATGCTCAAGAAGAACTAAGCTTTTGCTTAGAAAAAAGAAGGTAAGAGTAGTTTTGAGGAAATAAATCAAGAAATTGAAAAATATTATACTTTATTTAATCCAAACTTTACCAAATATTTCATACTCTATATTTTTTCTAATCTTGATACAATCTCAACTATGCTTATGCAAAAGAATGATGAAGAGGTAGAGCAACCAATTACATTATTCAGCCAAGGATTGGAATATTATGAGGTCAAGTATACATTTTTTGAGAATAAATATCTAAAAGTGATAATATTATTAAATAAATTTAGACACGTGGTTTCAAATAAAAAGATACATATCATGGTTTCTCATCCTAGCACCAAGGAGTTTCTCCTAAGGAAAGACCTCAATGAAAAGAGAGTTGGGTGGATTACAAAGGTGATGGAGTATGATTTAGATATTAAGGTGATAAACTTGGTAAGATTAAAAGGGTTATGTGAGAATTTATATTTATATTTTTAAGAGCCAAAGGATGAAGTCTTGATCAACTAGGTTCCACCCCAACTAGCTAATCACATATAATTTCAAATTTAGAGACAAGACATCATTAGTTTTATTCAAAATGGTGAGTGCCCTAATGGCTTGAACAAATATCAAAGGAGATATTTTATATTTTAGACCATTCCTTACTATCTTGTAGAGGGTGTTCTCTTTAGAAAATACGTGAATGGTGTGTTAATAATGATCAGTTTGGTATGTTGTTGGAAAAGTTTCACAATGGTACAGATGGAGGTCATTTCTCTCTTAAGATGATAGTTACAAAGATAATGAGGGATGTTTTCTATTGGAATAGTATTTATAAGGATTGTTGCCATTTGGATAATATGTGTCCTTAATGTGCCTTTTTTTAGGTAATTATAAACTTTTAGTCCTTCCATTGAATCCTATCTACGTAGATCAGCCTTTCATGCAATGGGGTCGTGATATCATTGGTATGATCAACCTCCATCAAGTATTGGACACAAATGGATATTGACTACTACTGACTACTTCACAAGGTGGGTAGAAGCTATGGCATTAAAGGAGGCAATTGAAAATGCTATCTTGGATTTCTATGAAAACATTATAACAATGTTTAGAGTTCCCCATGTTATCATTTCTTATAATGCACTTGTTTTCATAAGTGCTAAAACTTTTGATTGGGAAAATAAGAAAGGATTTTACTTAAGTACGTCATCCAACTATCACCCTCAAGATAATTGATTAGCTAAATCTACTAACAATAATCTCATCAAGATCATTAAGAGGACATTAGAGAACAATCAAAGAGCATGGCACACCAAATTGAAGGCAACCTTTTGGGTTGAAAAGATTACTCCTAAGAGATCAATTGGTAATTCTACCTTTATTATTTTTTATGGGAGAGAGGATAGGTTGTCCATATCTTAAGAACTCTCTGATCTAGAGATTCCACAATAGTTGAAACTAGTTGAAAATACTCTAATGGAAGTTAGATTGATAGAACTAATGTAGCTACAAGAAGCAAGAGACAATGCACACAAGGCCATGGAACACCACCGAGTACTCATGAAGAAGTCCTTTGAAAAAATATCAAATGAATAAGTATTTAAATAAGGTGTCTTAGTCCTAAAATGGGATGAAGATAGAGAAAAATGGGGTAGATATACAAAGTTTGACACTTTGTGGAGTGTCCCTTACATCATTAGTAAGTGCAAGCAAAGAAACTCCTTTTAGCTGACCAAGATGAATGGAGAAGAATTGCCTATTGCATGCAAGCAAAAAAACTCCTTTTAACTGACCAAGATGAATGGAGAAGAATTGCCTATCTTATGTAAGCAAAGAAATTCCTTTCATTTGACCAAGATGAATGGAGAAGAATTGCCTATCCCTATGAATGGGATACATCTAAATTTATACTATTAGTCTTTACAAGTCTATTTTATAAATAGTAGTTTAGGTGTGTGTTTTCTTTGGTTTGTTGTTGTGTTCCCTAAGTTCCTTGTTGCACAATTGTGTTTCCTTTCTTTTTTTGGGTGTTTTTCTTTGCCTTTGTGCATGTGAATGAGCCAGCTTAAGTTTTTTGAGCCAAAGGTCTATTCAAGTCATTTTTGGGTGCCTAAATGTGTGACTCCATGCCTAATGGAAGGATTTAGGAAACTATTCTTAAGCATAACAATCATTCATCCCCTATGAATCACCAATAATGTTAGCTAATTTGTCTCCAAAGCTTGGTATCACAATCAACAAGAATAGTGTTCCTTTCTTGCATTCTTGAAGGTAGTGAGGAATTCTAAACCTACTATATTATAGGCTTGATAACCTTACTTACATTTTGACATTGTTGAGGAGCATGACTAGTAGTAGGTATTAAACTAGGATTCACACTTTGTTGCCTTGGAAAGGCTTCACTTGGATTCACATATACTCCTAGAACATCTCCCATATCTCTCTTCTTGTCTCTTTTTTTGGCTGCAATTTATGTGCTTTGATTCAATAGATAATCATCCTTCACTTGAAATTTCATCATACACAAACTTTGGATGCTACCTTCTCCATCAGTATCCTTTTGCATGAGATTCACTTACTATGATGTCACATACGGAGTAGATTCTTCTTATGCCACCAAAGCTTGGACATCTTCTCCACCATCATGTATAAACTGACCTTAGGGTTATCCCCATTGGCCCAAATGATCCTCCCCTTGGACTAGGTTATCATGCACTAGAACAAAAACCTTTGTGGAAGGAGAGGAATTAGGATTATAGGCATTGGGCTGCCTATTGAAACCTTTTTTACCTTGTCCTCTTCCTTGGTAGTTGTATTAGAGTGGAGATCTATATCCTTGTTGAGGATTGTATTGAGGGTTAGGTTGAACACTTGCTTGAAATTGAGCTTGTTTGAGTTGAGCACGTAATGACCATATTTCTTCATTTTTTTCCATATAACTATCCACCTTCTTAGGAAAGGCTCTAATCTTGACATTGATGTTAAGAACTTATGCTACGCTTGGAGCTTCAACCAAACTATGAGACAACAAAGGCAAGGAAACTCTTAGAGGCAGTTTTCTAGCTTATATCAAGATATTCTCAACTTCAATAGCTATCTCATATGTGTTTTATATAGTGAATCCTCCTATTTACTATAACATCACTACCACATTAGTACCAATACCCTTGAGATAAGTGGGAAACATAAAGATTGAAGGAGGTCTCATGACAGGTGGTAACCTATTCCATGTCTTTTGAAATATTTCATTAAAATCTCCTATGGATTCATTAGGACCTCTCTTTTTCATGTTCAAATAATAGATTAGTGAAGTATGGTCACTCTTATTCTCATATCTAGTTACCAATAATTCCCCAAAGGCATCCCAACTTGTAATACAACTACCTTCCAAAGTCCTATACTAGTCAAGTGCCTTACCTCTTAGAGACATGACAAGCAATCTAATGGCTATGTTGGATCAGGTGACATTATGGAAGTTACAAAAATTTGAGATGTACCTAATATGCTTAGATCAGATAATAAGACCCTCTTTATTGAAACCAAGGAGACTCTTGGTAGCATTAGGATGAATAGGGTCGTATGCAAGAAGGTCAATTGGGTTTTGGGTGTTAAATTCCAAGAAAGGTTATTGCCTATCCATTTTTCTTCTTTCCTCTTAATCTCTTATCTCTTCAACTTATTCTTATTCTTCTTTAAAACCTCCTTATCTAGGATATCTAAACATTTGGAATGGTTTAAGGTGTTTTTCTTCAAGAAGAGCTTCAGCTAAATGGTCTTGGTCAAAAATCCTAGATGACCTAGTGAGGAACATGAAGTATAATGTGGGAAAATCGATCTACAACCAGAGACTATCACCTTTTAGAGTTTCCAAATGCTAGATTAAAAATATTTATACAACTTTAGGCTTATTAAGACCATCATTCACCTTCACATGTAAATAATTCATCCACCCTACATAGATTATTCTAAAAATCAAGAATAGAACACATAATATTTCATTAACATGGCTTCATTATATTCTCCCTTCACTCTCACTTTCTTGTGATTCATTGTCTATTGTGTTGATAGATAATTTGTGTCTCTTATAGGGTGTAATATTTGGAGACAATATTTGGCAACACACCTTTAGTATGTGGTTCATTATTCAATCCCAACTTATAAGCCACCACCTTAGGCATGAAAGTGGTACTAGCTCCAATATCTACAATACAATTGTGAACCAATTTTTTTCCCATAATGAGTGTGACGTAGAAGAATGGAGGCTTTTCAAATTTGGTGGAGGGATCTAAGACATGATTTGGAGAATTTATAAGGGCTACACTATTGTGTTTTTAAGTTTTAGGGGCTACCTAAATGCTCCCAAGCTATTCTTTTAAGATATAATTTTGACAAGGCATATGCAAGACTATATGCAAGACTTTTCAAAGAGATATCAAAATGCAAGTAGGGTTTTCAAGCCTAAAATGCAGTAGATTTAGACTCCCTCACTACCTTTAATAATGCAAGAAAGGAACACTCTATTAACCAAGCTTATTCATGGCTATTCTATAATTAACACAAGAAAGAATTAAGCTATTCTATGAACTAAGATATTCTTGTGTTAATACACTATGTGGGTGTTTTTACACTAGCCCAAGGGTTGTATTTATAGAAAAAAGGAAGTGAGAGGAGGAATAGTATAGTGTATAGTGAAACCCTACTAGATTGATGTTAGATTCTACCTTTAAGCATTAGTACAAGTCTATTTAATTCAAGTTTTTGGATAATTTTTTGAGTGTGTAAGAGATGTATAGTGACAGTAAGTGATGATTTTTTATCCTTCTATCCTTTATCCTTCATTATTGAGAAATTTTTCTTAATCTAACAAGTCATATAGAGTGTGTTCAATTGTGTTAAATTGCTATAAGTGTATTATTATTTTTAAATGTTAAAAGTTTACCTTTCAATTCATTGCCTTGCTCTATATTAAAATACTTGTGTTAGAACCCCTTAGATCTTGAAAATGGTCTATGAATTTTGATGTATTTTTCATTAGAATATGACATTCACATGGAAGATAATCTTTGTTAATGTTCTCAGTGAAGCCCTCCAAAACTATTGTCTCCAAATCTTGCACCCTAGAAGAGAGTGTTCAATTCTCTTCCATCTTTGGACAATGTTGGAACATTTCCAAGCCTATGGGTATGCTTATAGAGGAAATGAACATCTATATTTAAAGGGGATAACTCCCTAAATGTATCTCTACAAAATAACCTATGTCTAAACCAGTTTGATCTAAAGGAAAACAATTATAAATTACACAAAATGAAACCTAATCTAATATTGGTGATTTACTGAGATTATCTTCCATGTGAATGTCATATTATAATTCACAATACAAAAAAAACACATAGACCATTTTCAAACTCTAAGGGGTTCTAACACAAGTATTTCAATATAGAGGTGAGATGGGTAAAATGACATAAGGAAAATGAACTAAAAGGAAAATTTTGCACATTTAAAAATATTAATACAATTACAAAAATTTAACACATGTGAACACACTCTATATGACCTATTAGATTAAGATATTTTGCTTAGGTATGAAGGATAAAGGATAAAAGGATGGTAAATCATTACTTACTGTCACTATACATATCTTAAACACTCAGATAATTATCCATAAACTTGAAAAAAAAAGACTTGTACCAATTTTTAAATGTAGAATCTAAAATCAATAGAGTAGGATTAATCATACATTATGTGGGTGTTTTTACACTAGCCCAAGGGCTATATTTATAGAAAAAAGGAAGTGAGAGGAGGAGGCCTTTGGTACTAAAAGGAGGAATCAATGTATTAGGAGTCTCCATCTTTAGCTATAACCATCTTTACAAATGATGATCCTTTTGTCCATTATATTTATCCATGTCACCTCAAGTGGTTATATAGCTAACTTTCACTCTCCAAGATGCTTCCCTAATGGTTGCACTAGCAGAAACACCCAACTAAAGAATAGGTGCTTAAAGGATGATTATGTGTTGAATCAAAGCACATCAATTAAAACCAAAAATAGAGATAATAATATATATCTAAGAGATGTTATAGGAGTACATGTGACTCTAAGTGATGTCTTTCTAAGGCTACAAAGTTTGAATCCTAATGCAATACCTACTACCAATCATGCTCCTCATCAAAGTTAAAATGCAAGTAGGGTTGTCAAGCCTACAATGAAGCAGGTTTAGACTCCCTCACTACCTTAAATAATAAAATAAAAGGTGAATACTTCCCCTCTAAACATTGTTTATTCTTTGAAGAATACCAAGACAAGAATATCTCTTTGGGAAGTCTTGCATATGCCTGGTCAAAAGGAGCTCTTATAGGAATAGCTTGTGAGCATTCATATAGCCCCTAAAAATTCAAAACATAATAGTGTATCCCTTACCAATTATCCAAATCATGTCTTAGATCCCTACAACAAATATAAAAAGCCTCCACCCTTCTACCTCGCACTCATTATGGGAGACAAGTTGGTTCACAATTCTATTGTAGATAGTGAAGCTAATACTACTATCATGCCTAAGGTGTTGGCTGATAAGTTTGGATTGAAGTATGAACCACATAGTAAAAGTGTGTTTTAGCTTGATGGGAATCCAACCAAGATAGTGGGATTAGTTAGAGGTCTAAAAGTCTTTCTACATGATTTCCCAAGTTTCCCCATTTTATAAGATGTTGTGTTGGTAGACCTTCTAGATCATTTTTCTATCTTCTTGTTAAGGGACTTCATGGCTAAAACAGGAGGGAAAATTTTTGTTGACTAGTCTTTTCTAGATTTTAAAACAAGATATGGAACCAACGTGACTATAAGGACTCATTCCTTAGCAAGGTTTCATATTGAGCCATATATGGAGACAAGTTTAAATTAGAATTGTCTAATTAGAAAAGAAGAAGGTGTCATGGATGGTGAAGCATCCTCCCCATTTGAAGGTATTTTTTATCTTTTCCTTGATAATTATAGCATTGAAATTCATGGGCTTGATCCATATAATTTCATAGAATAAATAGATTTGGGAGTTTATTGTATACATAAAAAATATGGTTCAATCCCTTCACTCACTAATGAAGATCATGGACTTAAAGGAATATGGGAAATGTTTTTTTATGGCTCAAGAAGAAAAATAGGTGCAAGAGTTGGTGTTATGTTAGTTTCTCCATAAAATAATTATTACTACTCCTCATATAGATTCCACTTCAGTTTCACCTATAATGTGGTAGAATATGAAGGCTTAGTTCATGGCCTCTAATGGACAAAGAATGGAGGGATCAAGATTTTGAAAGTTTATGGGGATAGTGAATTAGTCATCCACCAAGTGAGAAATCAATCTACAGCCAAGAATCCCTTGATTAAATCCTACAAGAATGGGGTATGGGACCTACTTGAAGACTTTGATGCCTTCAACAGACAACCCATACTAAGTGTTTTAAATAAACATGTTGATATATTGGCTACCATAAGAGCATAGTTTGATGCAGTTGTTGATGTAGAGAAAGAGAAGGATCAGTCCCATATCAAATTCATTGTGAGGCCTTATATTAAAGATAATTAAGTTTCATTTCAAGTGTTTTAAAGTGATGAATACATTATACACTTCTTACAAAATTATGTAGGATTATCCTCAAGGAATCAAAAGAGATTGTATGATCAATATAAAGAACAAGTTATTCAGTTGAAGACAAAAAAGATACCTAAGGGGATAATTACTTTGAAGAGTTTTTTCAATGAAGATGATCAAAATAAAAAAAAAATATTGGGCATATAAACAAAAGAATAAAACTATGAGAGAGTCATGATTTATAATGACAATATTCTAAAAATTGGTAAGATATGTTCTTTGTTTGAGAGGCATGACTTTATTGAATTATGTAAAGAGTTCCATGACATATTTTATTGGGAATAAAAATATTTGAAAGGTTTTGATCTAAGTCTATCTCATCACACCATTGAGTTAGAACTTGAAGCTAAACTAGTTAGGTAAAAATAAAGGCCTATCAATCCCAAGATAGAAGAACTCATGAAGAAAGAGTTGACCAAGTTGAGTGAGTCTAGGATTATCATTCCTATTAAACACTCAACTTGGGTGGATAATCTTGTAAATATATAAAATAAGAATGGAGAGATCAAAATTTGTGTGGATTTTTGAGACCTTAATATAGTGTCTCTCAAGGATCATTATCCACTACCCTCCATGGAACAAATTTTGCAAGTTGTTTTATGTTCTCAATGGGTCTCACTTTTTGATGATTATTCAGGTTACAATCAAATACTAGTGAATGAAGAGGATTAGTTTAGGATAACTTT
The DNA here is from genome assembly GCA_037957365.1 of Torreya grandis. Lineage (NCBI taxonomy): Eukaryota > Viridiplantae > Streptophyta > Pinopsida > Cupressales > Taxaceae > Torreya > Torreya grandis. Next base: position 2,615,445 of record JARHVA010002145.1, on the reverse strand, counting down.
CACTACAATATGGGGGGATTTTACTTATAAGAAGATTCCTTTTGGTTTATCTAATTCTGGAGCTACATTTTAAAGGGCAATAGACATGGCTTTTAAAGGTTTGATCAATAAGTTTCTACTTGTGTACCTTGATGACATAAATATTTTTTTTAAGGATGCTACTAATCATATAGAACATCTAAGATAGGTGTTTGAGAAATGTAGGGAGTATGGTATATCCCTTAATCCAAAAAAAATCATCTTTATTGTCTAAGAAGGTAGGTTATTGGGTCATATTATTTCAAAATAAGGCTTATATATTGACCCCAAGAGGATTAATGCTATTATAGGCTTGTCTTTACTTCAATACAAGAAAGGACTTCAAAGCTTAAAATAAACTTGGTAAGAAGGTTTATTCCAAGCCTTACAACTATGGTAAAGCCTATCACAACCATGCTCAAGAAGAACCAAACTTTTCCTTGGAAAAAATAAGGTAAGAGTAGTTTTGAGGCAATCAAGAAAGAAATTGTAAAATATCCTACTCTCTTAAACCCAAAATTTTCCAAATATTTCATACTCTACACTTTTTCTAACCTTGATACAATATTAGTTATGCTTATGTAAAATAATATGAAGAGATAGAGCAACCAATTGTATTCTTCAGCCAAGGATTGGAAGATTATGAATTCAAGTATACATTTGTTGAGAATCAAGCTCTAAGAGTGATAAGAGGATTGAAAAAGTTTATACACATGGCTTCAAAAAACAAGATACATATCATGGTTTCTCATCCTAGCACCAAGGAGTTTCTCCTAAGCAAAGACCTCAATGAAAAGAGAGTTGGGTGGATTACAAAGGTGATGGAGTATGATGTAGATACTAAGGTGATGAAATTGGTAAGAAGAAAAGGGTTATGTGATCATTTAACTTTATATTTTAAATATTTAAAGGATAAAGTCTTGATCAACCAGATTCCACCCCAACCAGTTGATTACATATAAGTTCAAAGTTGGACACAAGACATCATTAGTTTTCTTCAAAATGGTGAGTGCCCTAATGGATTGAACAATCTCGAAGGAGATATTTTAGATTGTAGACCATTCCTTACTATATTTTAGAGGGTGTTATCTTTAGAAAATATGTGAATGGTGTGTTTTTGAGGTGTGTTAATAATGATCAGTTTGGTATGTTGTTGGAAAAGTTTCACAATGGTACAGATGGAGGTCATTTCTCTCTTAAGATGATAGTTGCAAAGATAATGAGGGTTGGTTACTATTGGCCTAGTCTTATTAAGGATTGTTACCATTGGGCTAAGATGTGTGCTTAATGTGCCTTCTTTGTAGGCAAATATAAACTTGTAGTCCTTCCATTGAATCCTATCCATGTAGATCAGCCTTTCATGTAATGGGGTCTTGATATCATTGGTATGATCAACCCTCCATCAATTATTAGAAATAAATGGATACTAACTGCTACTAACCACTTTACAAGGTGGGTAGAGGCTATTGCATTGAAGGAGGCAAGTGAAAATTATATCTTGGATTTCTATGAGAACATTATAACAATGTTTGGATTTCCCCATATTATAATTTCTTATAATGCACTTGCTTTCACAAGTGATAAAACTTCTTATTGGGAAAATAGGAATGGATTTTGATTGATTACCTCATCCAAATATTACCTTCAAGTTAATGGCTTGGTTGAATATACTAACAAGAATCTCATTATGATCATCAAGAAGACATTGGAGAACAATTAAAGAGCATGGCACAACAATTTGAAGATAGCCTTATAGGCTGATAGGATTACTCCTATGAGATTAATTGGTAATTATCCCTTTGTGCTTATTTATGAGAGAGAGGATAATTTGGACGTATCTCAAGAACTCCCTTCTATAGAACTACAAAGCAGTTGGAACTACTTGAAAATACTCCAATAGAAGTTAGATTGATATAACTAATATAGCTGAAAGAAGTAAGAGACAATACACACAAGGACATAAAACACCACCAAGTACTGATAAATAAGTCCTTTGAAAAAAGAGAAAGTTAAAAAGTGTTCAAGGAAGGTGACTTGGTCCTAAAATAGGATGAGGATAGAGCAAAACTTTTTAGACATACAAATTTTGACACTTTGTGGAGTGGCCCTTACATCATTAGCAAGTGAAAGTAAAGTAACTCTTTTTACCTGACCAAGATTAAAGGAGAAGAATAGCCTATCCCTATGCATGGGATACATCTAAAGTTCTTATATTAGTCCTTGTAAGTTTGTTTTGTAAATAGTAGTTTAGGTGTGTGTTTCCTTTGTTTTGTTCTTGTGTTCCCTAGAAGAAAGTGTTCCTCTTATGTACACTTAGATTATGAATAAACATTAACATAGTGATACCAAGCTTCAAATCTATGTATCCCACATAATTTAATAAAATAATTAAGTTTATAAAGTGTAACCTCTAATCAAAATCAATATTGACATATGATAGATTTAACATAAAATAGTTCAAGAACAGAAATCCTACCTAACTCAATATGCTAACATAGTAAACAAACATAAATGAAAAAAACGATGGTAAATGAACTAAAAAAAACAACATGAGTGTTAAAAAAAAAACACTCGGGCATAATCTTGTATTTTTAGATTGGATTTGGACTATGTAAGTTCTTATGTGGTTGTGAGAAATTGAGATTCTTGGCTATCAAATAACATATTCGACACCTACAATCTATCATTGAGTGTTTCATGGTGCATATTTGGACATCAAATTATAATTACTTATATTATATTAAATGTTTTTTGATGCACTAAATATATATTATACTTTATTCTAGATTTTGTTTTTTCATATGCATGTGCACCATATGCTACTATATAGTCATGTGTTTTCAATTTTCTAAATTTTTGATCAATTTTTTTATTTTATCTCTTATTTATTTTCTTGACCTATTTTACCACAAATTATCAAATGAATAACAACAAATATTTTATGAGTTAGGTAAACTCAAAGGAGTTATAGATACATATGGCACAACTAGAATTGGACCCAATGTAATTATTTATGTCATGTAAATGTAATTTATAATAAAATATTTTCCTCCTTTTCTCTATATGTGCAATGTGACTACATGAAATTTATCTTAACCATTTTGGTATAAGTGGATGATTTCATAATGGATTGAATAAGATTCAGATATCAAGATGTTATCTCCAACACAAGTGTAATTATGATCAATGAAGGCTATACCATGAATTTTGGAAAAAAGATTCATCATTCAATAACTAGATGATACTTGAAAAATGATTTAGGATAACCTGGTATATACACATATATGGATGTTTAGGACATGATATTGACCAAGGTTAAACATGGAAAATTTTTTCATGTTAAATTCATGGTGTGTAAATTAGGCCATGGTAAAAAAGTGTATACATAGTATTTTTCACTTTATCACTTTATTGATAGTTTCTCTTGCAATAGCTTATCTATGCATTAATATCCCTGAGTACCTTTCTTAAAAGGTGGACTAAAAATGGGGTGGTATTTGATCATGTTAATTTTTTATATATGTTTTAATATTATTTTTTCATACCTTCATTACTATCAGTCTAAACTCCTCTAAATATATTTTTCTCTTACCTCTCCTTATACTTTTCATTCAACCTTGCTAATCACCCTATATTCCTATTATGTTGGATATGTCAATAGATTTTATTTCATAATTTTACCCTCCCTATATTTTATCAGCCTAGATGATATAGTTTAGAGCCTACCTACTATCATTTATAATGTATCGACCTAGACAATATAGTATTATGTCAGCCGACATCTTTCTGACTATATCAGCCTAGCTAATATTATCAGCTTGTATTTTAAGGTCAATACTTGGTATTAGAGTCATATATAGGAGTCATATTTCATTCCTAAACTATATAAATCATTGATCTTCTTTTCTTTCACTTGAATCTATGTTCTTAAGTATTAAAATGAGGAGGTACAGGTTTAGAATCTTATCTTGGAGATTTAGTCTTGTTTATGGTCTTTGAAGCTCAATAGGAGCAGTCATGTCAAAGATATGTCCTATTATTTGGAGTCCTTAAATAAGGATATCTAAATTTTCCTCTTTTCATTTGATTTATAACCTAACACACTCTTCCAAAGTTCTACTTGAGCTAATTGGGGATATTTAGGTGCCGATGAGACCATCCAAAGGTAAGTATATCTATCCCTATTCTCTTTTATTTATTTACTTAGTAGATTATATGTATCATTGCTATCTTATATGTGTTTTCTATCCTTTATTATAATCCTCCTTATACTAAATAAGATAGTAATGTTAAATGTTACTTAGGCTTTCCATTTATCACCATGAGTTGGATGGAACTCTGATTGGTTGACCATTACACCACTTATCTTCTTATTAGTTTAATACTTGTATATATATTGAATATAGCTTACCCTTGTTTATCAATGTTTTATATTATATATCCTTGATACACACCTTTATTATCATTTTCACAACCACTTATATATATATATATATATATATATATATATATATATATATATATATATATTGAGACCTAGTGAGAGTTATACCCCATGTCATAGGCTTAGGCTTTGGAACCATTTCCTCATGACATTTGAGTGTATATTAAATTTTTCTATGTCTAAGGTTATTCTATGTCCTTACCAAAACTTCCAAGTATGTCCATGCTCTATTATTCTAATCTTATTTATATCCTAATCTATTGAAATAAAGATGACTATTACAAGTCATTATATCCTATGCATAGATTTTAGTAAAACCAGAATAAAAAATGATGGGAATTGTAAGATGCCATAATATGTGTGAGAATAAAATTATATGCATCATAATATGCCCCAACCTATGGGATGTAGGTGTATTATAATTAACCTCAAGATAGACATGCCTAGTCATGATGCCAAATTTTATGTAAATTTGTGTCACAATAAGGAATGTGACACTTAAGGAAATTTTAGTATATTTGGGACGTGCTATTAAATTATGTTGAAGGGTATAGACTAGGCCAATATAGTATGGTAGAATATAATTGGGTTGAACTTTATTAAGTTGGATGATATAGTTAAGTATGAACTAACTTTGATTGTATCAACCTAGGTAATATGGTTTGTTGAATCATAAGGATAATGATTGATATTGTTTAGTTGTTTTAGGTTAAATAATTTATAAGAAGAGATATTAAGATTATATTAATAAAATTTATGTTTTGGATGGTACAATTGGATAAGATGTGCAAAACTATATTTGTACATTTTGGGTGATGGCTGATGAAATTATTTATAATAGGAGATAGAATTTTAACTCTATCAACATGTTCTTTGTCATAGATAGTGTATTTGGATGAAATATGATGAACATATTAACACATTATGTGTCATGCCTATTGTAGTTGGATGAAATGGTAAAAATTGTATCAATACATTTTGTGTCATGTCCAGTTTAGTTGGATGAAATAGAATTAACTTTGTTGGCACATTTAGTTTAATGACTGGTGTATTTATATGCAATAAGAATAATTGTATTGGCACATTATATGTCATGGTTGGTGCAGTTAGATGAAATAAGAATAACTATATTGACACATTTTATATCATTCCTGGTGTAGTTAGATAAAATATGAACAACTATAATAGCACATTTTATGTCCTGGGTAGTGAAATTATTTGTAACTGGTTATAACTTGTTAATATTAGGCTAGTCAATATAGTTAGATTGAGTTGAGTATAATATAAAATATTGGTATGGTTGATACATGTGTAAATAAGTTATTGTCTAAATTTATATGATTTTTAATATTTTAAAATTGAACATATAAAATAGGTTTGAATATTCCATATAATATGTAGGATAATAATTAACATGACCTATAATGAATATTTGAATATGAATATGAACTAGATATTTTTCATAAGGTGTGTTTATCCCTTTTTGTAAATAATGATTAGATGAAAGAGTAGCCTAATCAATTTAGGAGTAAGCTACTCTAAAAATAAGTCTAGTTAATTTGATTTAGATTATACTTATATTCTAATAATATATATTGAATCTAAGAATATGCTAAATATATAAAGTATAATATTCAATGTTCTAATAATATCAATGCAAAGGATAAATTTTACTTAGTTTATACATTAATATATAGGTAGGTCCAAGTAGTGAAGGTTTAGGAATGGATTGTCTCAAGATCCAGATCTAGTCATCAAATTTTAAATATTTTCTTTTGACCAGTATTGACACTTTACATCACCCTATGGACACTATCATTAGACTAGTGTCATGACCCTACCAGTAGTGTACTATATGAAATATTGACTCAGTTTTTAATTCCACCTATGCATGTTTTTTATTAAGGTTAAAGGAGGGGTTTTTTTACTAGGGTCCCCAAATCCTAGAAAGAGTACAAAAAAAAAGAGAGAGCACGAAGACTAACCAATTCCTAAAGAGAAACATAGAAAAATAGATACATAACTAAAATACTACCAAAATACATCCCTAAAGTACTAAAAGGAATGGTAAAAATGAAAAGTAACTAGAAGAGCACACAAAACCTTATACATATCCAAGTTGCCTACAACATCCTCCCAATAACTTTTCATTCATTTAAGGTTTGAGTCAATCTAAATAAGTAATTTTTTCTTATCAATGTCTTTGAAGCATTCACTATATTTAATTTTCTTTTCATTGTCCTTATAAGATGTCATCATTTCAAAAATTTACCCCATATGTGCTCTTAGATTTTCCACATCATGAATTCCTTCATGCATATCTGCCTTATTGCAATTAACCAAAAAAATAATTTTGTTTTTATGTTTATAATTTTAAAATTCAAGGACACTAATCCTATCTCTGAGACCTTGAATTTGTAGATTGTGATCATTTTTAGAGTATTTATGTATCGATCTATCATTATCCTGCTATAACATTTTCACTTGTCTTTTGAGTTTAGAAAATTCCCTCATAAACCACCTCATTATCAAATTTTTCAAGTTGATTTCCTCTTCAATTTTATCATTAGTTTGCTTACCTTTAAGAGAATCAACCAAGACATTAAAATTTTTATTTGGATTATGAGATTAGATACCTGGATCTTCCACCTCTTTCTCCTTAGGACCATCCCTCATTTTCCACTTGACTATGTCATTTTTCTTAATTGGAGAATTAATGTTCTCCCTTTTAGACCCCTTGTATATATTGGTGTCTTCTTTACCTTCAGCCTCCTCCTCAGCCATGATATAATTCCTAATTGGTTTCCCTATTTTTTAGTGTTTGCAGTATTCTTATTTGAATCATGTGGATCCTTGTAGAACTTATCAGTTAGGTCGTAATGCCTAAGCCTTTAGATTTTAAAGGGTTTTTAGTTTCACTATGTTCTTTATCCTTTGAAGTATTACTTCCTATATATTTAATCTAAATCTTCCTAACCTCATTTTTCCTCATATATTATTTATATTTATGATGTTTTGAAAGTTCATGGGTGATTTTATTCACCCCTTTAAAATATTTATGAATGAGTAAAATCAGTCCTTCATGCTTAGGAACTATTTATTTACCCTTTCTTAATTTTTCAATGTAGGTTTCCATAGAAAGAAACACATATAAAAAGATAATAAAGGGTATAAAATGCCTAAATTAATTCAAAAATATGAACAAAGACTAGTGAGTAACATTAAACCTACTTTTTAATGTTATATATTGCATGAGGTAGAAAGCCACATCTCTAAATGGTCTCAATAAGTATTCATGATCAGACCCATTATGTAATACCTCCATAATTTTTCCTTCTAGTAGGAAGGTATTTTTATACTTCTTATAGTATCTACCCATTTTATACAATTTTGTCACCTCCATCTCCAAACCAAAGTTGTGAATGATCAATTCTTCAGAGATATCCAACAAAAATCCATTGATGTTCAAAGGTATTTTATCTTATGAGTATGTAAACAAGTTTAAGACATACTTATCATGACCTTATATTAATTGCATAATTTTTTTAATTCCCCTATCTATAAGATATCCCAAACTTCTTAATTATTTTTTACCTCATCATGTATTTTAGTTTCTATTCTATTAGTAATCCCCATGAGGAAAAAGATAATCTGACTGTAGTTCTTCAATCTAAAACAATGTTTTTTAGGCTCCACAAGTTTGAAATGATAATTCACCTTGAGTGTCTCATGTCATCCCACTAAACCCCATCATTGAAGTGTTTACTAATATTGATAAATATTAAATCAACACTATCTTCTACCACATAGATCTAGAAACTTCTCTTTCGGTACATTGGAGAGGGCAAATGGAGTAAGAATAAAAAAGAACATAACAAAACAAAAATTCAAAAATATAAACTTCTAAAGATATTTATTATTCTAAGTGAATAATAACCCCACATTTTCAATCATTTTGAATATTAATAAACACTTCCTCATTAATTCTCTATCAAATATCTTGAAGTAATTCTTCTCTCACAGTCCAACTAGAAAAATCATAAGAGCTAACTCCCCTATTGGTGAACCAATCAACAACCATATTGCCTTCCTTATAGACATGTTTTATGAACACTTATTTCCTAGAGTCTATAATAGAAACAAATTCATACACCATCTATTTAATGTTTCAAAACTCTCTGAGTTTTTTTTGAAAGACAATTTACTATATTCATTGAGTCCCCCTCAATGATGAGATGTTGAACACGTAATTGATTTATGAAATTTTAACCCCCATAGCAAATCAAGATCTTCTACCTAATGATTAATTTTTATCCCCATATCACTAGTATAAGTAGTCATAAACCTCCCTTGATGGTCTCTTAAAATCTCACCTCCTCCTGAGGGTCCCGTATTCCTTTTGGATGCCCTGTCAAAGTTGAGCTTTAACCATCTAATAGGTGAAGGTTTCCATTAGTATTATTTAGTATTTCATCTTTGGGATCACCCTTACCAATGCATAAATAATCAATTTTCCAATTTAAATCTAATTTTTTTGTACATTTGCAAGATATTTCCTTTTTCATTGGATATAACATTGAAATTTTCCACAATTGCCTAAAAAATATTATTAGCTATAGTCAAACTTGTACACTTTTTATTCATATTTTTTATGTTTCTTTCACCCCAAATTCCTCAAATGACATGAATAATTTTTATATTATAGATTTCATTTAGAATATAATATTAAAAAGGACACTCCCAATACTAATAAAAGTCAAACATAAAACCAATGAATACTTAAAGGACATTGAATTTGAGAAGGAAGAAGCTCCAAACCTCATTAGCAAAAGGATAGTCCACTAGCAAATGAAATACTATTTCATTTTTACACAAGGGGAACCTGCTAATCAAAATGAATCCCCTTTCCCTTAAATTATCCTTAGATAATAATTTATTCAGAATAACCACCCACATAAAAAAGTTAATTTTTGGGATTAGATACTTATCCCATAACCTATCCCATTTCACCTCATTTCTTGGAAAATTATCCATAAAATTATACCTATATTTAACTTAATATTATCCATCAATATATTATTTACAAACTAACTAATCTTCATTAATAATTTCTATCAGGTGATGAGTTCTCAACAAGCTATTCAAGTTAGACAAAATAGTATTATCTTCCTCATCTAAATTGATAATACTCAACCTTTTACAGCTTCTAGTAACTTTTGAAATCTTCTAATTTCATGGACCTTATTGACATATTTATTTTGAAAGTGATTTTATATGTGTTGCCATGGTTCTAAAAATTTAGAGGCTGGTCTAAAATCCAAGCATATCTCTTGAAATTGATATTCATATCATTTCCTAAATACTATTTTGAACTTGAGGAGATTAAATCTTTATTGAAGTAAATAAATTTATAGAAATGAGACCTGTAAACATATTGTTCATCTTCAAATATGCACAAAGTATTTATGCCATCTAAGTATTTAAATCTCAAAATAGTAGCCCAAGTTGTATTGCTTTTGGGAAATCCCCAGACAAATTTATAGAGAATAGAATTGTTCATCCAATTTAATCTTTGAATGCCTACCTCCATATTTTTTTTATGCAAAATTTTTCCCAAGCCACTAAATGAATTATATTTCCCTTTTGTATGCCTATATAGAAAAGGTTATTTTAGATTTTATTCAATTGATATTATATGATATTAGGTAGGGTAAACAGAGAAAGATGATTAATTGGAAGACTCTAAAAAATACTTCTGATAATCAATAATTTCTTAGCTAAGATAAAAGCTTCCCTTTCCATCTAGCCAACTTTCTTTTAAATATTTATAACAATAGATTCTAATCCATAATTAGAAGGTTGTTGATAAAAAGAGGCATGCCTAGATAGGATGGAGTATGTTAGATTTGGAAACCCAAGTTTGAGCAATTTTGTTTTGTCTAGCCAAAGGTGTATTGAAAAATAAATATGAACTCTTATCAAAATTTACCTTTTGGTTTGAATCTTTTGCATACATAATCATAATTTATTTTCAAACTCTTACTTTTTGAATGGATGCCTATGCCATAAGAATGGTATCATAAACAAATTGTTAGTGAGATACTAGATCCACATTTTTAGGTGGTTTATAACCATTTATCTCTCCAAGTGTCACCACATTTGAAATAAATAAACTTAAATATTTAGCCATAATGATGAATATAAAGGGCAATAATAGATCCTTGTGTCTCATTCCTTTGCTAGTTTTGAAAAAACCTTGAGCCACTTCATTAATAAGAATTGAAAACATGCAAGTAGAGGTACAAGATCTTATAATTTTCTCAAACTTGTCCTAGAAACAAAATTGTCTCATGAATCTATCTAAAAATCTTCAATGTAGTCTATCATAAGCCTTGGCCATGTCTAATTTTAGCACCATTCTAGTGTTATGGTTTTTATTCATAGAGTGTACCAATTCATGGATAACAATAATCCTATCTTGTATTTGTCTTCCTAAGATAAAACCTCCTTGTTGAGCCTCAATAATAGATTCAATATTAGTTGTAACATTAAAGAGAATAACTTAGTAAATATATTATAGATGGAGTCACACAAGCTAATTAGATGGAAATCATTAAAATTCACCACTTCCTCCTTATTAGGAATTAAAACAAGGAATGTGTTGTTAAATTATTTTAAAATTTGAGTAGAATCAATGAATTCATTGACCACATATACCACATAATCTCCATTGATATCCTAGAACTTCTAAAAAAAGGCTATTGGAAATCCATTTGAACCTAGAGATTTATCCAGTGCATTTTAGAGATGACAAATTCAAGATCTTCATTGGATGTAGCTATAATAAGAGTTGAATTATTTTTCTAGGTTACCCATTTTGGAAGAACATGTAAAAATTCTTGTTCAAATTTGATGTTTATTTTGAAGGCATTGTTAAACTTTTTTTTTGAATAAACTTACATTTTCTTGGTTAATAAGATCTCTATTAGACATGATTTGGCCTTGATGGAATTATGAGCTCTATGTTTCAACATAGACACATGAAAAAAGTGGGTGTTCTTATCCCCCCTTTTAAACCAAATATTTCCTGACTTTTATCTCCATAGACCCTCTTCTCTTGTAGCTATAGTGTGATACTTGCAAAGTAGTTATTTTTCCTTGTTCTAAGTGTCTATATCATACCAATTCCTTTCTATTTTAGACTCTAGCATATAAATTTAAGATTTTTTAGTTTTTTTTAATAATAACAATTCCAAATACATATTTAGTCCATTTTATAATTTTTAACTTGACATTATTCATTTTTTTAGCCTTTCGGTACATGATTTTACCATTAGCACTCGAGGAACACCATTAAAACACTTTATCATGAATTTTTGGATGGGTAAATCACAATAGATCAATTCTAAATAGATATATGTTCTATTTCTTTAAAATTTCCATAATATTCAACTCTAATGGGTTATGTTCTAAACCTACCTGAGGTCAATCCTTTAACATAAAATTCTTTTATTCAAACCAATCCAAAGAAATTAAAAATCTATCCAGTCTACATTGAATTAGATTTTCTCCCAAACTCCTATTACTCCAAGTGTATTTAGAACCTTTTAATTTCATATCAAGCAAGTCAATATCTATAATCAAAGAATAAAAATCATCCATACTATCTAAAACCAATTGATTTCCTCCTTTTTATCCCTTGGATGTAACGGAGAGTTTAAATATCTATCCATAATCCAAGAGAAATCATTGAAAGTGTTTCTAAAATTTCTTAAATCATCCCATACTTTTCTATGAGTATTAATTGAATTAGGTGCATAAATGTTAGAGCCAGGTGTTAGAAAATTCCATTGCCTATCATCTATTGGGTTTATGAAGAGAACCACTAAGTGATTATGATATTTGAAAATAGACTCCCTAAATAAATTGTTATCCCAAAAAGTAATGAAACCCCTTGAAGTACCTACCGAACTAGAAAAAACTACCACAACTTCCTTACACTAAGCATTTTTATGGTTCTCAAAGAAAGCTTCATCTATTTTAGATTCTTGAATTTTGAAAATAAAAGGTTTTTGATCTCTTCTAAAATTTCTAAACATTTTGTATTTTGAGTAACTATGCATTCCTCTAATAGTCCAAGAATATAACATAATAATTAACTAAAAGGAGAAGGATTACCTCCCTTGAATAGAAGAGTGGATTGAAGTCTATCTGTAATTTCCACCTTAGTGATCTTTTATAAAATATATTTTTTAACATATTTCCCAATTTTTGGAGGCATATGGTAATTAGTCCATTTATTCCCTCTTCTAGTGGTGATAGAAGAAGAGAAATTTGATTTGGCATTGTGCTTAGGAGTTGAAGGAATATCTTGTGGATCTAACTCCCCTTCTTGTGAATCTTTTGGGGAATAATCTACCAGTGTATTTAATACTTATATTCTTTGAATTTCCCTTACAATATTATTATTTAATTAATTATAATTATAAGAAATTTAATAATTATCTTGTATTTGTCCTAGGATTTCAAGTTGATTTAGATATTTTTAAAAATCTTGATTTGGCATTGTCTCTTCCCTATTTTCTATTTTTGAGATTATTGAATTTGTCTCCTTACCTATTTATAATTGATTCATCAATCTATATGTCTAGTTTGGAGATTTTATGTCGAATACCTTTATTTCTTTTTCATTTTATACTTCTACCTTCTTCTCAAACTACCTTTTTTGAGGGAATTTATTCTTCTAGTAATGCCTCTTTGCCTTTCTATTTTCCCTATTCTACTGTAACTTTTCAATTTAGGAAGTTTTCTATTTATTTGAATGATAATCCTCTTTTTATATGTCAAGAAGGTTTGAGTTGAGATTATTTATGTTGAGTGACAATGGGGCAAACTGTGATGAATGTCCCAATTTATGACATTGTCAAGTTTTTTCTAATTATAGACACCAAAGGGGGTATTTAGAAACATCAATGAAGGAAATTCTTGATTTACAAAGGTGTTTACATATAAATGAGCATGAAAAATTCTAGATCTATCTTATGTTTTTGAATCAAAGGCAACTAAATATCTAAATATCTTAGCAATATTGACGAAGAGATCTTCCTCCCAAAATTCAATTGGGAAACTAGGGAGATACAACTAAATGGGCATTAAGTTGATTTTTTTTAATTTTTGGGTCAAAACCCAAGTGTCATTTTTAAAAAAATAGTCATGATTTTCTAAATAAATAGGGACCTCCTACTAAAATATGAGCACATTCATGTGGGTCATTGATTTTGATCATAAAAAATGCATTCACCATTGCCAATACTTCTATATGTCCTTTGGGTTTTCATTTTTTCATAGCCCATGTTCTAAAAGTATCAATAGTTGGTGAAGCACCCATTAATTTTCCCACCAGCACCTATTCCATTCTGGAAGAGGCTTAGTTTATGAGTGAGGTAGAGACTTTAATGTGAAAATTTTTACCATCCTTAATAGTCTTAAGTTTTTTTGTAGGTAGTATTTATTTATTTTCTTATGCCCCTTTATGTTTAGATCACCAAGAAATCTTACCTAAATCCATTTTGGGACCCTCTTTATTAGATAAACTAAGGACTCCTTCCAATTTTCCTTTTGTTCGTATCATGTCATTATAATTTTCTTCTTCCTTACTTCCATGTTCCCTAGGCCCCTCCCTATCCCCATCTCCTTTCTCTCATTTTGATGTAAAATTTGAAAATTTACCTTCCTACCTATCGTTGTTCCATTTCATAGTGTATAATCATTAAAATATTCCACATATGCATGTTAGAGTTTAGTGTCTCTTATTATATTATGTATTTGAATCAAGTGTGTATGTTCTCAATATCAATATTTTTTCTCAAAACCCTATATCTTCCAATTGGGGCATGCCACCTTGAAAAATAAGGGTTAGTGGGCTTAAATGAAGTTGATATAACTTCAAATACCCATTTGTCATAGAGTATTTCTTACATATACATATACTCTGAATAGGTCTTCAAAATAATTTATTTATTCCCCTTATGTGGGCTTGTGTGTGAACAATGGTGTAATATGTTATATGAAAGTGCATGTAGTGATCTAACTTGAAACTTGAAAAATACCTCTCATGGGTTACTTTTTGAATGTTTCAAACCTAGAATAATATTAATCTTATGACTAATATTGAAATAGGGAATAATATGTTAGATTTATTATCTTCAGATGTGATTTTATTTGGTAAGTGTTATATGTGTGCTGGAAAGTACTTGATGATAATAAATGGTCTTTGACTTGTATTTATACAAAACTTTTTGAAAATAATCTCATGAAGAGTTAATTAACATAAATAAGTTGACCCATGTATATTAAAAGATTTAAAATTTTGATTTTTTATAAGGTAAGGACACTAGTGTTGGAACTAGGACACTAATATTGATGCTAGTGTCCAGGTTTGAATGGTAGAGTCTAGGAGAGTATAGATTTTTTGAATCTCTATAAATGATAGTGGAGGATATATGTCAAATTTAAAGCATATTGTTACAAGTGATTTGGGTAATAAAAATATTAGTTTTAAACCATAAGACAAGAATTTAATCATAATGAGATGGCATACATGATCCTTGTGTCAGTTAGAAAGTTGAGAACTTAAGATTAGATCCTAAAGTGATGTTTGTCAATGTACAAGAATAGTTTATCATATAAAATCAAGATTTTAGTATCTAAATTTACCCTCCATTTAATATACTAATGTATAATGATGAAATTATTATTTTAAAGGAAATAAATGTGTATCAAGGTGTGTACAACATACCTTTATTTTACTTGAGACATGTTTGAAATTGTTGTATGTGTATGACCTATAACCAAGAACATATTACATATGTAATTTAAATGCAATGAATTAAGATAGACATGAAACTTATCTTAGATAATATATCTATACTCAAAGAAGGTAAATCAAATAAAATATATTGGATACTTAGTTAAAGTCATGGAATTGACCAATTGGATCCACTAAACCTAGTTAGAAGAACACTTATCACACAACATCAATAGATAGGGTTCCAAAGCTTCTAGGTAATCAATATAATGGAATAAACCTAAAAATATCTCTAATAATGTAATTAATCTAATATATTTTTACCAAATCTTTCAAAATAAATAAAGGGGATGATTACAACAAAATTAAAAGAGGTAAGGAACCATGGTATGGAAATGAAGGCCTAGGTTACCTAAGATGGAAAATTTTAAGTTTGAATAACCCTATAGCCACACAAAGTTTAAGTATAGAGGAGATTTAAATAAGGAGTTATATAATCAAAACTATTGATTATGCAATATTTATCTATAAAATGAAAGAGCTATGGTTATAAATACTTACCTTGAATAAAACTTGTCATGCCTCAATCTCCCCCTTGGCCAATGGTGCTTTGTAAGATATTTTTATGGTTTTAAGGACCATGATGGTTGAAATCAACTCTAGGATAAAATGCTTATCCTAGTTACATTCAAGACTCCATAACATAATTTATTTACCTCCAAGACAATATCTAAGAAATGACTTCTCTAAACGTAGACTAAAGTACAATTGTGAGAAATAATAGTGAAAAAAAAGGATTTCCTCTCTATTAGATTTAAATATTACTTGTTTTTATGGTGGTGTGTGATCCTGACCCTTCTCACAATTTTTTTTATAGTATTGACTTGCCTCAATGTAGTTTAAAATTTACCATTTAACCTCAAACTATGTCGGCACAAGATGATGCAATTGCAAATCATGCACCACAAATTATAGAATACATTGACCTAGGTTGATATCATAGGATTTTATCTTCTTGGATGATATAGTATAATGATTGTGTTAGCCATGGCCAATGTATTAGGATAATATTTAAAAAGGTGTTGAAATAGGTAGTATATATAATAAACATTTAAGTATAAGTTGAAATTTAGATGTGGACATATAGTTCCTTATACTTTAATTTATATCTTATATATATATATATATAATTTAAAGATATTTTAGAGTAGTTTTGGACTCTAGGAGTTATATTAAAAATTATAGGTTTTAGAGAGTCTTACTAGAGTTTAGACTTAACCATATTTCAAGGTTTCATGATTTCAGACTTAGCCATATTTTAGGGTTTTAGAATTTCAAGGAGACATCATAGGAGGTAAATGGATAGAATTTAAGGAATTTGGAATAATATTATGAAGTATATGATCATGAAATATATATAAACATCTCTCAAAAATCAACAAAAGCTTTCTCACCCATTTATCAATACACCCTTTAAAGTGTGCACATAGAAAGATTGAAATGTAACATGTTTCTACATGAGAAAAAGCAAAAGTAAGTGATAAAAGTGAAAAATATTATGTGTATACATAATTTAGTGCATATAATATAAAAATTAATAATTTGAAAATTCTTGAAAGAAAAGAAAGCAAGGAAGGATTACACTTGTGTTTCAATACAACCATGTTTCCCCTTAGTAGTTTGCTTTGGTAATGATGCTTCCTAGCTAAAAAATTAGAGAGAGGTTAATAATTAAACCTTGAATATTTAAAGAGGGGAATTTGAAGGTGTTTATACCCCCAATCCAATGTAATAATTACAACCCACATGTAAATATAATCTGACCAATCTAGTCAATTTTTCCTAATTCACATAGTGTAACAATATCAACCCATAATAACATATCTAGTGCCAAGTCTATCAAGGGAATAAAATATCTATTGCACTACCTAAGGGAGCCAACTTTTGTAGCAAATAAAAATTTGATCAGTGTTTCTTGGTAAGGTTGGTGCATGAATATTGGTATGTTTTGAATAATGTATCTATAATTTAGTGTATTTACATGGCATATTCCCCTGGATTATGTCTCAATCTAAACTATCTATCAAATATCCTCTATAAATTGTGTATAATATGTGTCATAAATTCGATACACTTTGTGCCAAATCTATGCCAAATGTAAAATATTCTATCACAAGTGTATATCTAAAACAAGTAAATTGTATCAAATTCTTCCATTTCTCCCAACTATATGTATGTGGACTCATGTCTCTATGTCATTCCCCCACTAATTTTCCCCCTATTTTGAATAAGGTGAATGAAAAATGATAGTCATCTTATCTCAAAATGATAATATAACAATTATATTTATACATTAATCATGTAGTAAATAAGCATATATTCATATCATATCTAAGTAGATGTATTAATTAAGCACATAATATAAAATCATAACAAGCCCTAAGATGCATAATATGTATCATGGAAACACATAGAAGTATCAAGCTCAAAAAAATAACACACATAATATCACCTAGTGCCATGAAAAAGGGATTTATAAAGAGACCTAAAATAAAGGGCATGTTCAAATGTTACACTCAAGGTAAGTACATGTTCAAATGTCAACCCACCAAATAAAAAGTAAACACTCAAGGAACTAGGGCCAATAAAAAAGGAACATGTTGAAATGTTCCATAAGAAAAAAATAAGACAAACAAAGAATACATGCAGTTAATCCGTCTAATAATATGAATTATAAGTGAAATATAAACAACTAACATAAGAATCTCATACTAGTCTCTGCATACATGTGTTAGCAAATTGACTTGTAAAATATCGTATAAATTACACTATGTAAGATAGTAAGATGAGTATAGGCATGTATAAATTTTAATATATAAGCTAAACATTATAATGTAAAAACATCCAAAAATAATATAACTTGTATCAATCATGATCAATAGAATAAAGATTCCCCGAATATAGTGTGTCACATGGGAAGAGGAATGGTCCAACATTTGCACGTGCATGTATCATGTAACTAGTGTATGCATGTATCAGACTCAAGTACATGTGAAATATATGTGTGTATATAAATTATATGTTATCTACTAGCATAAATTAAACAACCTATGCAAAATATAGTAAACATGTGAAATGCTAAATATTTTTGTATTTTATTGATTTTTTTATTTTTTTGAATTTAATAAATTTTAATTTTTTTTAATGTTTGAATAAATAAAGGGATATCCAATGGTCCCACATAAGGGATGCTAATAGGATTCTCTATAATGAGAATATGGTATACAAATTTGATCAAGATGCTAAGGATCATGTATATGTAACAAATATGGAGGTGGAAATTTTTACAGACTCTTCAAATGCCTCATAAGACTATGTGTTTGTGAAGTAATAGTACAGGTTATAGTGGTTTTAGAACCTATTTTGTAGTACTCAGTGACCTCCATGGTGTAATTGTAACTTGAGTTATTTTTACCATATTTGAAACATGTTGAGTGACTCTCAATAGTGGTCTAGGTTGTGAATGTGTAAATGAGTACTTCAGTAAGTCCATTGTTTATATTTGATAAAATGGACTCTCAAGCAATAGTCTCCCATGAAATGGGATTGATTTTTATTACCCTTCCATGCATTATTAACCTTAATTATTTTATACTATTAACTATTTTAGAACAAACTTCTCTTGTTTTAGTGGATATTCAAATGGAATTCCTGAAAGTATGACTACCCTATTGGCATGAATATAATTGAGACATCCATGCATTGTGAAAGTTACTATGAAAAGCTTATGAATCTAAAGTCTTCCAAATCACACATTAAATACTACTATATGTGGTAAAAATCAAAAGGTTATGGTCATGTATTTGACCAACCTATAAAGGTAAATCAATCTCATCAAAAACTTTATGTTTTCCCATTGAATGATTTTACCAACTTCGTTGAAGGGTATAAATAATTCATGTTTATATCCTAAATGTGTGAGTAATTCCATGTTACATACATTATCACTAGAACCATTATCAACCATAATAATATGTATAAGTTGATTATCAATATGTGTTTTAATAAATGGTGAATGAATATATGAGTCATCATCCATAATCTTGTTACCATCAAATGAAATAAAAAGCCTCTAAACCATAGGAGGTATCTCTCATGAAAGTGTTACAATGATCCCATTTAAAGTGTGCCCATAATTTGGTGGAGGAGGATGTGCATTATATGTCATTTTCACTTTTAGTTCTTAGAAATATCTTGTAATTGACTGTTGAATATATTTTGATTTTGATGATCATTAGGTTATGGCCCAAAATCATTTAGAGGTAATTTATGGGTAAACATGTGTGCCTTATTTTTTATCAATGTATTTCAAATCAACACATGTGATTCACCCTCAATAATAAAACCTAGGAATTAATCATAGATGATTATTCAAAATGTGTCGATCAAAATTAAGGCACACAATTTTACCCAAAAATTCTATAGCTCAATCTTATGGACTATGAAAAAATCAAATATTTAATCCTTTGGAGGATTGTCAAAGGTAATATGTTTACTATAAATAAGATCTTTTATATTATGCTTCAACTTATAACATTATTTTTAATAATACAAAACACATTGGTGTTAGTTATATTGGTGGTATGATTCAATAATATTTCATGTATGCATATAGATACTTATGTTCAATTCATGTAATATACTATGTAATATTATATGATTATTTTCATGATTCATAGCATGCATAGAGTACATTTGGTGTCATTATACATATTATCATTCATGATACTATTTTTTTTTATGTTTATATGGTATTAATGATGCATATATTGGGTCACTTTACTTGTGTGTGTGTCTTTCTCATTGATTTATCTATCCCTACTAAGGGCATGATTTTTAAATTAGGGGTGTGTTATTTTTCCCTATCTTGCTTTGCAACTTAGGGTAATTATATCCTTATTTATCTCCTTGTCTTTATGATTATGAAATATATCTAATTACATTGGGTCATATTCATTTCCCATCCATAACTCATCCTCATATGAGGATGTACATACTCATTTAGATTTTCAAGATGTTATATTTTTAGTCTATTGGCACTTGGACATAATGTGTGTTTATATTTATTACTATTGATCTTTACTAATGACATTTTATAGTATTTTATTTATTTATATGTTTTTCAAGGATTTTCAAAGCTCTAAATATATAATTTAATGGCGTATGATGATTTAAATATAGTTTTAGTGGATGTTCATATGGAATTATTAAAACTATGATTACCCTATTAGCATGATTATACTTGAGACATCAATGCACTATGGAAGGTACTATGCAGATCTTATGAATCCAAGGTATCTATCATGTCCCCTTTTTAGAGGACATTGACAGACTTCATGATTAGCCTATTATGTGACCTTCATAGGCTAATAGGATGGATAGAGGGTTATAATGGAGATTGGCTTAACTTCAATTCGTAGAATGGTTTCAGGGGGCATTCATTCGGGGTCTTTCAGACATGTTTGCTTGATGCTCCTATTATTTAGGGATATTTGACATGTAGCAGAGCACCCTTATTTTGGTATGGTCATGTGTAGAATCACTCCCTGATTCACCAGCTTTGATCGGTTCGAGGATCCGACGTATATTGAGTGAGATATTAATATTTGATTGATGTAATCAAATATTAATTATTTGGTCTAATTTTAAATTAGATATTAATTAATTATTTGGTCTAATTTTAAATTAGATATTAATTAATTATTAATTATTAATTAATTGGTCTAATTTTAAGACCCAAATTCTAATTTAAGAAGCCCAAGTTCTAATTTGAGGAATTCTAATTTTAGAACCCCAAGTTCTAATTTGAGGAAATCTAATTTTAGCAAGCACACCTTTGGAAGGGTATAAGAGTTTCTCATGGGAGAGAGTTGGATTAGGTATGAATTGATTATTGAATTGAAGATAGATTTTTCTAAGGGTTTTCCCTGAGAAGATTGAGCCAAGGCTCCAGGATTCCATTTGCAGTGGAGAACGTCAACTCTTCATTGTGTGCGATTCAGAGGCTGTGAAATATCAGCTGATCTATTGCCAAATTGAGAGATAGCTTCATCCAGAAGTTATCACAGAGGTTTCATGTTTGAGAGATAGCTTCAACCAGAAGTTATCATCGTATTACAGGTATTTTAGAGATAACTTCACACAGAAGTTTATCACAGAGCTTTCCAGGTATTTCTTGATTTAGTTTATGTTTTGTTTCAATAAATTATACAAAGAGAGATCTGTTGTATTAGATACCATATATTTCTAGATCAGGGATCAAACAAATAGGTTGTGCTAAATTGGTGGCCGTACGAAGTCCGTACATGTCCGTATAGATCCACGCAGATACT
This sequence comes from Torreya grandis, assembly GCA_037957365.1. Classification (NCBI taxonomy): domain Eukaryota; kingdom Viridiplantae; phylum Streptophyta; class Pinopsida; order Cupressales; family Taxaceae; genus Torreya; species Torreya grandis. Next base: position 2,593,784 of record JARHVA010002145.1, on the reverse strand, counting down.
GACATTGGCAAACAGAGATCCCCATTGACCGACATCAACCGTCTGATGACCGACGTTAGCAAATAAGGACCTATAGAGACTGACATCGGTAGTATATCGACCGACGCCGGTGACTGTGTGTTCGACACAGCAGGCCGAGACTTCTAGATTCATATTTATTTCTAGATTTACATAAGATCAGGGTTTTAAAATAGTATTGTAATATTCTTTGAGCTGCATGACAGAGATCTATTGTAATAGTCTGAGCAAATAAATAAGAAATTATATTGTGGTAATTTGTTTATTTGAATTGATATTCTGCAAGTTTGTATCTAGATCAAAGCTTTTATTGTAGAAAAAGGATCCCCTAAGTAAGGGACATCACAGTGGTATTAGAGCTTTTACTTGGAAAAAGGAGCCCCTAAGTAAGGGACGTCACAGTGGTATCAGAGCCAATGTCTTGCCATCCTGTTGGGTAGTTTGGGTAGATTGAATTAGCAAAGTATCATGATGACTTCATATACTCAGAAAGAGTGAGACAATGATATGAAGAAGCTAGAACGTAGTTTGAAGTAATTGGATGAAACCCAGAGAAGGATGAATGAAATTCTTTCATACCCTACATTCAAAGTCAAATCCACACGATATATGACAGCGAATGAGGAGTGGGAGTTAGTACCACCTTGAGTTCAGGAGTTGTTTCCTTTTGATCACTTTGTTAAGCTAAGGAGAGAGCACTACAGATCACTTAGATGGGGCAACAACATGTCCCCTAACTATTATGAGATAGGAGATAGTGAAGATGAGGATGAGTACGATGCTTGCACTCAGAGTGTAGAGGTGTGCTCAGATGTTAGTGCACTGAGGGTTGATGATCTCTCAGCTATGGCAGAGATTGTAGAAGAGTCCCAAGATCTGATTATTGTAGATGACACTCAGGAGAATGCAGTGGATAGTTTTGAGGACTTAGTTTCACCGGCAGTTTCTTTCGGTATGGAAGAGTTAGACAGTGATGCTATAGTTATTGATACTCCGTATGTCGATATGAGCTTTGGAGTTGATTCACAGAGTATGGATGGTAGTATTACAGTGGTCAGTGATTTTGAGTCTATTCTTTTGGGCCATGCATCAGTGGAGGATTATAGGAGACAATCTAGCCAACGCCATCATGTGTCTAGTCAGCTGAGAGTTAGTGAGCGAGACATTGTTACCGCTTGCAAGCATTTTGATGATGCTCATCAGTTGTTAGCAGTTTATGGATGGGGTTCTCTTACTAGCATCGAGCAGGGAGGCAGTTATTTATCCTTGGCAAAAATCCACTCTTTATGGGAGGCTATCTAGATTCTAAGATAGGACTATATGCAATTGATCACTGACAGAGATTATCTTATAGAGTGGGGCAGCACAGCGTATGATGTATTATTGGCCAAGGAAGATAAGGTGAGTGAGCTTACTCAGCAGCTTGAGGTGACTTCTAAGATTCTTGAGAGTATGTAGTTAGCTTATGAGGAGTCACAATTTCATTTGGTTGAGATGACCATGGAGTTAGAGCATTTACGGTCTTCACCAGCCCCAGACTCAGAGGTTAGTACATTGAGTGTTGATTGTGAGTATATTCCTACAGTTATAGCTGAGGAACATGTTGTTGGTACTAACACACATATTCAAGATTTGGGAGTTCTTGGTCCTAATGAGTTTGGGATACAAGTAGAGTCGAGTCTCCAGATTAATTCTTCTCATACAGATGATAGTGTGGTACAGTTGGTTGTGCCGCCTTTATAGAGAGATCAGTTATGGGATGGATTGGCACCATATTTTGTAGATGGGATTGATAGTTTGTTAGTGCATGACTTAGATTAGGAGTTGATTAGATATGCTGACCATAGTAGAGGTACAGTGTGTGGATTCTCCATACTTGGCATAGATCCATTTGGGAGTTGTTGCAGAGTTGGAGTGTGCCTTCCGCATAGCATGGTGGAAGGTGTATATGATATTTGTGATCTTAGAGGTTGCTTGAGTTGTGTTTGCCAATTTGATTATGGGTTCCTCTTTTTTCTACTACTAATGATATTACAGGTGTTTGCATTGATTTTCATCAGTGTAGATCATGACTACATTTGGGATCCAGGAGGATCGAGTGGTTCATTGTTCTGAGATTGCTTGGGGACAAGCAATTTTAGGAGGGGCGGATTGTCATGTCCCCTTTTTAGAGGACATTGACAGACTTCATGATTAGCCTATTATGCGACCTTCATAGGCTAATAGGATGGATAGAGGGTTATAATGGAGATTGGCTTAACTTCAATTCGTAGAATGGTTTCAGGGGGCATTGATTCAGGGTATTTCAAACATGTTTGCTTGATGCTCCTATTATTTAGGGATATTTGGCATGCATCAGAGCACCCTTATTTTGGTATGGTCATGTGCAAAATCACTCCCTGATTCACCAGCTTTGATCGGTTCGAGGATCCGACGTATATTGAGTGAGATATTAATATTTGATTGATTTAATCAAATATTAATTATTTGGTCTAATTTTAAATTAGATATTAATTAATTAATTATTTGTTCTAATTTTAAATTAGATATTAATTAATTATTAATTATTAATTATTAATTAATTGGTCTAATTTTAAGACCCAAATTCTAATTTAAGAAGCCCAAGTTCTAATTTGAGGAATTCTAATTTTAGAACCCCAAGTTCTAATTTGAGGAAATCTAATTTTAGCAAGCACACCTTTGGAAGGGTATAAGAGTTTCTCATGGGAGAGAGTTGGATTAGGTATGAATTGATTATTGAATTGAAGATAGATTTTGCTAAGGGTTTTCCTTGAGAAGACTGAGCCAAGGCTCCAAGATTCCATTTGCAGTGGAGAACGTCAACTCTTCATTGTGTGTGATTCAGAGGCTGTGAAATATCAGCTGATCTATTGCCAAATTTAGAGATAGCTTCATCCAGAAGTTATCACAGAGGTTTTAGGTTTGAGAGATAGCTTCACCTAGAAGTTATCATCGTATTACAGGTATTTGAGAGAACTTCACACAGAAGTTTATCACAGAGCTTTCCAGGTATTTCTTGATCTAGTTTATGTTTTGTTTCAATAAATTATACAGAGAGAGATCTGCTGTATTAGATACCATAGATTTCTAGATTAGGGATCAAACAGATAGGTTGTGCTAAATTAGCAGCCGTACGAAGTTTGTACATGTCTGTACAGATCCATGCAGATACCGACATCGGCAGACAGAAATCCCCAGTGACCGACATCGGCTATCTGATGACCGACGTCGGCAGATAAGGACCTACAGAGACCGACGTTGGCAGTATATCGACCGACACCGGTGACTGTGTGTTTGACACAGTAGGCTGAGACTTCTAGATTCATATTTGTTTTCAGATTTGCACAAGATCAGGGTTTTAAAATAGTATTGTAATATTCTTTGAGGTGCATGACAGAGATCTATTGTAATAGTCTGAGAAAATAAATAAGAAATTATATTGTGGTAATTTGTTTATTTGAATTGATATTCTGCAAGTTTGTATCCAGATCAGAGCTTTTATTGTAGAAAAGGGAACTCCTAAGTAAGGGACATCACAGTGGTATCAGAGCTTTTTCTTGGAAAGAGGAGCCCCTAAGTAAGGGGCATCACAGTATCCCTGATAACATATCAAAGACACTCATATGTGGTATAACTAAAAATGTTTTGGTCACATGTGTTGGACCAACCTGTAAAGGTAAATCAATCTCACCAAAAACATTTTATGATTTCCCATTGAATAAATTTACCAACATGGTCAAAGGGTATAAAGCATGTGTATATCATAAATGTGTGAGTAATATCATGGTACATGCATTCTCACTATCTCAATTATCAATCATAACACTATGTAAAATATTATTATCAATATGTTCTATAATAAATAGTGAGTGAAGATATGAATCATCATCCACAATATAAATATCATCCAATGAAATAGAATGCCTCTAGACCATAGGAGGTATCTATTATGTAAGTGTGCCAATGATCCCATCTACAAGGTGCCCATTATGTAGTGTAAGATTATGTACGTTATATTGTATTTACACTTATAGTGATTTTTTAGAATTATCTTGTAATGATTTTTGAATATATTTTCATTTTAATGATCATTAGGTTTTGACCCTAAATCCTTTGGAGGATCATCAAAGGTAATTTTTTCATATCTATATCTTATGTTTTAACTTATAACATTAGTTAGTAAAATGCATAGAACATTGGTGGTAGTCATAATAATCATTTTAATCATATCATTTTAGTATAGGTTGACTCATGTCAACCACCATAGGATGAGGGAGAGATAAGATATGACACTCCACTAGCTTTTGAAGGAGTGAAGTTGGAGACTCATGTAATCATGTAAATTGTCTCCTAGGTGCATTGGATAAAATTATCAAACTAGGATGTTGTGACAATATATTAACTATTTTTTTTCCTTTTTAGCCTTTGAAAATTTAAACTTATAGCTTTCCTTTAAATTAAAATTGGTATTGGATGTAATCAATGTGTTTTCTACATACTTAAGCTTTTTCAATGCAATAAGTTTCATTTCTCAATCTCAAAAAATATGGCATAATTCATTAAAACATGTAAAATTATTGAAGACAATAGAATTATGTAATGGAGAAACAAATTTTTTATTAAATGTATCTTTTATTTATTTATCTACCACTGGATTTGTCATTTTAGACAACATTGTTTTATACCTCAAAACATATTCATTGATAGGCTCATTGTTTCCTTTTTTGATTTTTGAAATTTGAGCATATGACATATTTTTAGTAATATTAATAAAAAATGTGATATAAATTGATCTATTAAAGTATTGAATTATCTTATTGATTGTATTGGTATATGATATAACCCTATCAAAGCATAATCCTTTGGACTTCTTTGAAATAATTTGGTCAAAATTATATTATTGGAGCATAGTCAATGCATGTTGCATAGAAAGATCAGAGATGTTATTCAGAATCACCCTTTCCATCATAAAGTGTGATTTTGGGTGAATCAAAACTATTTGGAAAAGGGTGTTAATATATATTGGGTGCAATAATATTATGCAATACATCTTGTGAATCAATAACATTAGTTGATTTCAAATCATTTTACTCAATGCTTGTAACCTTAGCTTTCAAATATTGAATAACTTAGAGAAGATTTTTTATAGTATACCCATTGGGATTGATATTTGATATTTGGAAAGTCACCAAAAGTGATGTCAACATTTATGTTGATATAGGCATTAAAACTGGTAATTGAGTTTAACTATTTATTGTATTCATAAAGAACACCTCAATAGTTATTTGATATTGAGGGAACAATGTTTTGAAAACATCTCATGTGCCCATACTAGATGTAGGATTCAATGTTAAAGGATACTATGATTGATATGTGATAGGAATATCTATTATTCCAAATATTTTTATTAATATAGAGTGTAGGTTATTCACTAACACCTTTTTTTTCTAATATAGTATTGAGGATTTTATGGAGATCTTTAGGATTCTCCCAAAAGTGCTCTCAAAACAAATCAATATATATATATATATATATATATATATATATATATATATATATATACATACATATATATATATATATATATATATATATATATATATATATATATATACATATATATATATATACATATATATATATACATATATATATATATATATATATATATACATATATATATATATACACACACACACACACACACATATATATATATAACTTTCTCTTGATCAAAATTTTCAAATTCATTATTTCCATTTTTTTAGTATCCTCATGATCACATTCATCTTTTACAATAATTGTTCATTTTTTTTCTTGTTGTCATTATTAGCAGTCTCAGTATTACTAGAATGTCGCGTAATATTAACTCAAGAAATTTTAGGTGGCTGAATGAGAAGATAAAGATGTTAAATAGGAATCCAACGTATTATAATACTATACTAAGGTTTCATAAAAATTGATATAACAAATATAAATAAACATAGTAAGTATAAACCTTACAAGGTTGAAAACCCTAGGGCAAGATAGGATTTGTAGGACAAAACACATAGGTCAAGTTCACCAAATGTTTAATGTTTTTTGGAAAAAAGGATTAGAATAAATATTATTCTAATCAAATAAGGAGGAATATACTCTAAAATTCATGCTAATTAAATTTATTTATATTCTATTGATGTTATGATAAGATATATTTAATATGCTAAATATACAAAGTACAACATTCAATATTATGGTAATAATAATGTGTAGGATAAATTTTAATTAGATTATACACTAATGAATAGGTAGGTATAATTAGTGCATGTGAAGATATGGACTATCTAAATATCTAGATCTAGTCATTACATTTTAAATATTTACTTTTTATAAGTCTAGACACTCATGTCACCCTAAAGACACCAGTGTCGATGTTAGTGTCTTGATTCTACCACTAGTGTCATTTATATAAAATTATCTCTTTTATATAAATTACACATATATGTGTTAAATTTAAATATTTAATTTCAAATTATATAGTCAGATCACATACATAGATTCCCAATATTATTATTTTTCTCAAAACATTATATCCTCCAATTAGGTCATGCCACCTTGCAAAATATGCATTAATGGACTCAATTGAAGTTAGTCTGACCTAAAATACCACTCTATCATTAAACACTACCTATATAGACATATACTCTAAATAGGGCCTCAAATTTATTTATTTTTCCCCTTACGTAAGTTTGTGTGTAATAATGGTATACTATTCTACATGTGAGTACATGTAGTGATCTAGCTTGTAACTTTAAAAATACCACTCATGGAATACTTTTTGAATGCTTAAAACCTATAATAATACTAATTCTATGATAAATATTTATATATGGAAGATTATAGAAGTTTTTTAAGCTTGAGAGGTTACTTTTCTGAGTAAGTGTTATATGTGTTCTTGAAAAGTACTTGATGATAATGAATGCCCATTGATTTGTATTTAAACAACACATTTTGAAAATAATATTATGGAGAGTTAATTAAGATAAATAGGTTAACCCATATATATCTAAATACTTTTAAATTTTATAATTTAAAGGTATGGACACTAGCATTAGAATTAGACACTAGCATCAACACTAATATCTAGGTCTAAATGATAATATCTAGGAGAGTAGAGATTTTTTTAAGATCTATAATTGATAGTGAAGGATATATTATGTTTTAAACACATTATGTATTAAAATTGATCTAGGTAATCATACTATTAGTTTCAAACCATAATATAAGCATTTATGCATAATTAGATGGTGAATGTGAACCTTGAAATAGTAAAAAATTCAAGAACCAAAGGGTAGATCAGAGAGTGATATTTATAAAGTGTACAAGACTAGTTTATATTTTCAAATATAGATTTTAATATCTACAAGGGAGGGGTTAAAAAAAATTGGTTGTATAAGATAATTTTTAATGTGATTTTTGAGTTTGATGAGTCATCAACAATGTTGTGAGGTTGGGGATAAAGGGTGGGGTTGAACTGATATAGTCATCCACATTATTGCTTGATTCAAATAGGAGGGATACTAGAAATGGAAGAATCATAAGAGGTATTTATATACAGAGAATATTTTAAAACTATATCAATTATTAATGTTTTCTCTCTTGCAAGAACCCATCGAGTCTCAATCTCTCTGAGTGAATGCCTTAAAGTATTCATCAGGAAAGGGGTGGGTAGACCATTGGTAATTTGCAAGATTTTTGTCCCTATACTAACACATGTTATCTACACAAACATATCTTTAAAATATCCCCCTAAGATTTTCCTCCTCTTTTTCACCCTTCTCTAATCATTTTTTACCTTCATTAGCCCTTCCCTAGACTAAACCCCTTTTGACAGTTTACAATACATTATTAGCCCCATCGACTCTATACTATAATTTATAAAACTCATTTAGGATCTAGGTCATCCCCTGGATGACCTATACCAATACCTAATTTCTTTTTTTAATAATGCTATAGAGTCAATTGGGATGAACCTATTGGCTAAACTTTTAGAAAAGATTAAGGTTAGATTCAACTATATATACACATTTATTTAATTATTTATTTAAGAAGAGAAGAAGAAGAGTAATATATTTTTCATCTACTTATCCACCATTATACTTGAGGAGCATAGCTTAGGGTTTCAATAATTATTTTGTAGATATGGATTTTATCTTGTGGAGAAGTATTTTAGATACATAGATAGGTTTTATATCATATATATGACTTATCCTTGTTATCTTTTCATGCCACAACAAGCTCTTGTGAAAAACCTTAGCCAATGGAGAGATTGAGGCTTGATGGGTTCATATTCAAAGTTAAGTATTCCTAACTTTGTTTCTCCTTTATAAGAGTAGATATATTATCATTTGTACTTCTCTCTCATGCATTAATATTTTGTATACATTGACATGGGTTATATATTATATGCATGTTTAATTATATGTTTATTACCCCGACTTTATGCCATAATATCTGGTGATCACTAGTTTAGATTTTAATTTACTTTTGTCATTTGCTTTGTGAATATGAAAATATAAGAACTAGTTAGGATTATTGCATAGTTTTACTTGAGTGGAAACTTTGTAACTTTCCCTAGTGATATTATTATTGTAAGAGATACCTTGGATATGTATAGTATATCCATATTGGTCATGAAACCAAATATATAATGTATCAACAATAAATAGTGTATGATTTAACTTATCTAATCTAGGATTGATTTACAGATTAGTTGCATTTCCCTTTACATACATTCTAGTAAACTCAATGTGAATCAAACCCTTACTATTTTTCTTTCACACCATAATTTTTTTCATCATATTATATTTTTATATATTTTTAGTACTATATCAAACTAGTCGATATAGTTCTAACTTTTTGTGTGTATGTTTAACACACAATCACTTCAAAATGGCTTTGCTTTGTTTGTGTAGATCTTCACCAATTATAGTTTATTGGATCAAGTAGTTCAACATAGTATTATTCTTTAGATATAAATTAGCATACATATTCAAACCAGTCGACCATGTTTTATATTTTCTTCTATCAACATCCAAGTCTATAAATGCATTCAAATAGGTTGAATCTATTTGTTATCTCTTCTTCAACATGCAGGGTTTTACAAACTTGGTTGAACCATTCAACCTAGTTGGCATAATTTTGAAGTAGCATTTAAACATCATAAAATAAAAAATTTAAAGCTAAAACATATTCAATCCCACCAAGGTTAATTTATTTACTCTCTATATCATTTTAATTCTTCCTTCAGTACTATTTTTCACAAGTTTGCAATTTATAAAACTACAACCTTGCAACTAACTAGGGCGGATTGGTTTACATAGTTTTGTACTCTATATTATATGTAAGATGCATAGTCAACCTATTCAAATTTGTTATTAAAGACCTTACTTTTATAGAATAATATTGACCCAGTTGAATATGTTTTGTACTATTTTCACAAAATGTTGCCTAAATTGACTCTATACTATTATCAATCAAGGAATTAACATCTATTTGCTAGTAATTAATTCATATTTACTTTTTAGTTATTTTCATGCTTAGAGTAACTCACATAGATTAAATAAGTGGAATTTAAAATTACCATTCTAGTTACACTAATTTTACTCTTTTACATACACTATCAAATCACTTTACATTCAAAAAGCATTAAACATTTATCTTCCCAAGGTACTTACTTGGATTTCATCACCAAGGGGGAATTTGACTTGGTTTTCTAGCCAAGTATAAACATGTGGTTGATGATATATATTATAAAATCACATAACACCATTATCATTATGGGATTGTGAAGTGAGGGGGTAGGCCCTAATACCATCACCAAGATAGATCCCTTTCATCCCAAATATCTTGAAACCAACCTTAGATTGATTTCTAGTTTTTTATTTCATCCATCTTCCCTTTCATGATAAAATAAAACTTTATTATAGATTAATAACTCATGAGATGACCAAATATTTAGCATTTAATTTTTAGTTATTTTTTGATCTTTGATCATTATGTGTTGCATTATAAAACTTGTATTTGCCAACATTGATTCAAGGTTTATGTTGTGTGTTCTAATTAGATCTATCATATTGATCCAATTGTTTATGTGCTTGATTTCATTATTACTTTAAATTATATTTTATAATTTAAATTATTTCAAAACACTCTCATCTTGGTCAACTTAGTCTCGTATAGACTCTTAAGCCTTCCTACCTATAATATAGAGTTGACCTATATGACTATATATTTTTATCTTCGTGTTCAGTCCTTTGTTCAATAGTACACAGTCAACCTACGTGATTATGTATCCTTAGCATCCTATTTTATACTTCTTGAATTTAATGTATAGTTAACCTGCATGATTATGTATCCTTACCATCTTATTATATTCCCTAGGTTACATAACACAATTGACTAGTTCGACTTTGTATCCTATTTTTTGATTTTGTCTTTGCATCATTCCTTTTATCTCCATTATTTCATAATGAACTTCCTATTTTAGGAAAAAATAAATTTTAACTCAATATATATGATGATATTTACCAATACCAATAGGTTTCCCCATCAATAACTTCTGGTTTCCACTTTAGATGAAATCAATGTCCATGCGACCACTTACACTACTAATTATGAGACTCCTCTTCATTATATTCAATTTGTAACCCTATTTTCTAATTAGAAGATGATATAAAATTAGATTACACTCTTAAAAAAAATTTTTTTATTAATTATTTTCTTCAACATTTATGAAAATATCCTTCAACTATTTACAATCTCATGATTAGTGGTCAAGCAGAAGAACCCCACTCACCTTGCCTTGCATTCTCTCATGGATTTGTGGTAGATACCTTATTTTCTTCTCATCCTCTCCCTTATATTTTTACTCCTTATCATACTATGACCTATTATTATTTGATTTATTCAACTTCCATGCCAAGTATATCTACTCACATAACAAGTTCAACATCTAGTAGACCTTTGCCAAGACCCTTCCTTCTCAATCACTCTACTAGTGAACCATTTTGTATAAATGGTAATCATGCCACTAGTGATTATTTTTACTTTAATGCCAATATTTATACTAGTGGATATTTTTATACACATACTATTAGTGCCTGGTTTTCTACCAATGCCTCTCAATCCACTAGTGATGCACACGCCACTAATCACAGTGGAACCCAAACCACTAATACCAATGATAATGTTTTACATGCCACTCAAACTAGTCAAACTACTATTTAAACCCATCAACTCTTATTACAATTGCTTAATCAAATAAATGATTTTAAAGCTAATAATGCCAATAAAATGATTCAAATATATAATGACCTTATTCACCTTTAAAATTGAACTCAACAGGTTCCATGGGAACAAAAAATCAAAATGTCCCCCATCCCCCCTTAGATATTCCCATGGCAACCTCATTCCCCAATCACCCTTTGTTGACAAAATGATTAAACATGTTCAAAATGAACCTCTTAAACCTCAAATTTTTAAAATAGGCATAGTATGTATCACACCTACCATTAGTTACAATGGGTCACCTAATCCTACCTTACTTTTAAAAATGTTTGGTAATTTCTATAAAGATATGATTAAATTAAAAAAATTTGTGGGTACCAAGATATTATCAAAAACCCTCTTCGAAGATTCTTTATATTAGTATAATTAACTCAAGTACCATTATATCATTATATTTTAAGATCTACGCAACTCTCTACTACAAGAGTTTTAAACTAGCGGCCTCTTTGAGAATATATTAGCTCACTTTATCAATTGCAAGCAACTTTAAACCAAAAAAGCATAAAATTTCATCAAATGGTGGAATACCTTGTCTAATAAGTGTGAGCATAATATAGATCATGATAATATATTTCATTTATTCACTAATGCTCTTCATCCCAAGTTGCAATATTAAGTTAAGACTCTCTCTTCAAGAACTTTGGAAGAGGCCCTTGACCAAGATAAACACCAAGATTTTCTCATGCATTAATTTGAGCCTTCCCAACCTCTCATGGGCACTTGAATGCTCATAAAAAATAAAAAATTCCATTATACCAATAATGGTGTCACCAAATCCTATGATACCATTCATAATAATCAGTGCATTTCTCCCAACACTATTACGGAACAAGCTTCCCATTTAAACAACACCCATAATCCTCAATTTTCTCAAATAAACAACATCAATGTTCATAATCCATTATCCTTAATGGCATCCAAATGTGTCTACCAAGGCCTCTTCTATGATATATTGACCCTATATGATCCAAATAATTTTTTTTGGTTTCATGCTATTTGGGATCACTCTCATGAGACTTATAGGTAGTTATGTAATTTAGCTATGCATTTCTCTTTGGTCCAATTTTTTATTACAATTCAATCATTTGAAAATTCCAAAAATCCTATTATATAGCCTTCAAATATCATGAAACACAAAGTAAACATCAAGATTTTAACCAAGCTAATGCTCATATGGCCATCTAAAAATACCCTCTTCCTAATTATCAAGACAATAATGAAAAGCCTACTCTTTCCACCAACAATGTTGAAAGTCTTATAGACTAAACTCCAAAAGAGAATGTGGTAAATATGACTAATATAAGAAGGATATTTTATTTCATTGATTATCATACTACACATATGCACCATACATTCCAAACATTCTATGTTATCCAAAATTCTTCCCCATCTCACCTAACAGAGTTGGGGCAAGAGGACTTTATCTCTTCTTAAGAACCAATTCCAACACCTCAATTGGATAACACATATCACATTATCTATATAATTACCCCAACATCTACACCCATAAATAAAACTCTTTAACCTTATAATAGTATCCTTTCAAAAGACAAACATAAATCAACTACCGCATCCTCTCAAGACAATCAATCAATTTGTCCCCAAACTAAACCGACCACATCTTATCACACAATTTTTCATGCACTTATAATCCTCCTTCCTAGGAGATCCTCCAACATTAATAAAATTTATATAATACTCCCCCTATGGGTTATGATTAATGGGACCCTATAATGAAACATACAAATCTCCCATCTCAAATACCCTTTCTTGAACTCATGCAAACTTATTTGCATCATTGCACTGCTTAATGCAACTATTATTCTAAATGAACATCCCTTGTCCTCCCCTTATGAGACATGAATATACCTTATATGAGTTATAATATAGTATCTTAAAATAATTTTAATATATGTATATACACACTATTGAAATAATGGACACTTCTCCTTCCCTCAAATTTCTTATTTCTTTTATGATCCCATATGAGATTTTGCTTTATGCAAAGGATCCTCCACCCTTTATAAGTGTTCACATTGGTGATATACAAGTCAATAATGATTTTATTGATGAGGTTTTAGGTATTTTTTTCACCTCCCTTGACTTCATTAAAACCCTTGGGTATTTTTAGTGTAATATTAAATCCACATGCATCATGTGTCAAGGTTACAACTAAAGGAAACTGCCTCATTTAAGCTACATGTGACTCCCTATTACTATATTTCCTATCACTATTCAAGTGAAGGTCATGATATTAAACTTTCATTTTTCCTAAAATATCTTGATTGGAAGGCCTTAAACTCATTACATGAGGGTTGTCACCTCTTTAAACTACCAATGTGTCAAGTTTCCCCACAATGGTGCTCTTTATAGGATTCAAGGATACACCAACCCTTGGAATTTTAAAAAAATCCAAGAATGTGGTGTATTAAAAATTCCAACCCTTGACCTATGAGATGTGGGTGAGTTGGTAAAGTGACTTGGTTACTAAAACCACCACTTAGGATCAAATCTCAGATGGTATTGGAGGTCAATTATCATTGATAATTGGTATTGGCCTAGTTATGGCCATTGATGGTATTCTCATGTTACTTATAATGGTTCATTGGTATTCCCAAGCCTATTGTGTCCATTTTTGGTAATTATGGTACTTGTATATCTAGGCCCCTAATTATGTCCCAAACTAATTGGAGCTCTAGTCAAAAGTATATAAGGTGATACCACCAAAAATGTGTCAATCTAAAAAATAATCCAACCCTTGAACCTTTGTTGAGTGTTTCTTTCTAGGAATCTAAATGTTTTAATTTTATCATCAAATATAATCATCAGGAACATACCACACAACCTCTTATAATATAATTATGATGATCCAAATAATATCAACCTCAAAATCAAAAATTCATATCTATATCCTCATCTCATTTTCTATCTTCCAACATCCTTGAAGCTACATTCTTACCACCCACATACCGATGATATACCCATAGTCTTAACCAAGACTCAAAATTCTATTCATCATCTAACCTATGATGAAAATACCATACATACCTTCACCATCAACCTTTATACACCTAATTATGATGATGATTATACTCTAGATGATTCATTTCTAATAGGTCTTGTTCAAGTTAGAGACCTTGAGATCTTTCATTATTGTTATTATTTATTTTAGTCTTTCCATTCCTCTTATAATATTTCATCTTATATAGTTCCTAAGTCTATTATTATTCCTATTTTATGAAGGTTAGAGATGGAATATTCGTATGACACACCTTTAGTTTCCATAGTGTCTTTTAGGAGCATGCTTATGGATCATGTTATGACTGGTCCCTATCATTTCTCTAGATACTAGGATCCCTATAGCCTGATTCCCATAGATATGATTGATACTTACCTTAAGCCTTCAATTCATCTTATGTATCCCTCATCTGAGCCTAGTCTAGATCATACTCCCTCTCTACACTTAGCTGGGCCTCAACCTACAACTAATGTTGCTTATACTTTAATCAATCCTAAGCCAGTCTCTCCACCAACCCCACCTCCCATCAATGATGGCCTTATTACTTTACCATAAATTTATCCCTTTCTATCTAAATTGGTCAATAACCCTTACTATGACATGCATAGAGTTTACGGTCATTATACTAGAGACTGCTAGTTATACCAACCTTCCCTAGCTCCTACTTCTACTCATTCTAGTATTAAACCCATAAAGTCTAATAATAAGCATATATGTTACTTTTATAACATAGATAATCATTCCTCCATCCATTTTTTAAAGCTTATAAAATATATCAACACCTTGTACCCTACCCTTCCTCATCCCAAAGACAAAACTATACCTCATCCTAAGTTGTTACCTGAGTATATTCTAAAATATGGAGAGGTATATTGTCTTAGGCACCAGTGGAGTACCCATCACATTGATCAGTGTTTCATCCTCTAATAAAATCTTTATCATCACCTCATAAAAATTATTATACCCACTATTCCCTCTAATATAGTTCATACACATAATAAATCTCCCCCTTCTTCACTTTTGACTCCTACTCTACATGTTGTTCCTTCTTCACTTGTGGCTTCCACACCACCTACATCTTCTCCCCCATATGTTTTCCTTTCTCCATTGGTGGTGCCATTTCCCTATACTAAAAATACCATTCCTATTCCATAATCTATTCCCCTTTATGGGTATCCTATGCATGAGGCCCTCATGAGCATAATCCATCGACTATACCTACATTTTCTATAAAATATATTATAAGAGAGGTGTTTTCAGAGCATTCCCTAAGGATTGATGATACTCCTATTATAGTTAGATTCTATATTCATATAAACATATAAGATGTTATAGATAATATTTGTGGGTAGATTTATTAGTATTTATGAACACATCATGGTGTTAATTCACTTTCATCTTCTTGATGATTATTGGATCAAACTTGGCATACACTTTCATTTATATCCTATCTCATTTGACTCTTTTTAAAAAATTTATTCACTTATCTATCTTACATGTATATTTATATTTTAAATTATGTGTTTTATATGGTTTAATTTCTTTCATATTCTCTTATGGTTTCTTTTTGCACTTTCCATGATTACATGATTATATTCATGAGTTTGTTTCTTTATATGAATGTCTTTGTATTTTCTCATGATTGTTTTCTACCTTATCTCCACAAAATGGATAATTATTATTGTGACGTGGTTATACAAACCTTTCCAAATTTAGTAATCCTTATTTACCTTTTGATCAGTTAGAAAACAATTCATCTCATTATAATTATATTTTACTAGTCACTTTGTATATCCATTTATTCCCTTATTTCATTTCACAAACAAAGCATACACATGGTTAAAATTTGAGATATCATATTGGTTCATAGGCAAGCTTAAGTGTTTAGTCATCATGTCTTTAAATACTTAGCTTCCTTTAGCCAATGTCTAAAGTTCATTCATGTGTATTAATTTTATCCCTCATGTTGGTTATTACAAATCCATATGTAGGAGTAATATTAAAAACCATAAAATTTTAAAATCCAAATAATTTAAATAAAAGGAAATGATGTAAAAGGAAACATACCAAATTTCAAAAGTCAAATCATAATAAAATACACAATTCACTACATGTCTCCTTTTTCTAAGTAAGTCTCAAACTCCATAGTTCAATTCATTATAGAGTTGAGGTACATTTGGGTATGGTATTCCATTACATTGGAAAAGGAGTATACAAAAAATCCTTTAATGTTACCTACTTTCTCACACAAGTACCCAATGTTTGCAGTAAATTGATAGCTCTGTAAGAGGTCCTTATGAATGGGGAACATGTTGTGGGATGGTAGGTCCATTTTAATTTTCTTTTTCATACAATCAACAAGAGTCTATATTAGTATCTCACTTATTTTCATATACAAATTTATTCTTATTATGAATAGGTATCCTTTGTATTTTGATGGTCACTAGCCATTTAGTGTTTTTTATGTGTGCTTAGTGTGCCTCATATTTCCTAAGGTCTTATCATAGATTCCTACATTGTGATTTTTACATTAACTCTTTTATTTACAACATTCCTAATATTTCCCTTTGAGAAATATTATTTATAAACTAATCATCCCCCTAGGGATCCCATTTATGAGTTGCATTGTAAAACCATGGGTAAAATTAGGCCTTCCTCACAAATTACCACATTACAACATGTTATAATCATAACCACTAAGAAGGGGGGGGGGGAGGGGGGGGTTAAATCAGTGTGAAAAAAAAATCATTCAAATCCATACTTTATTCATTAGCCTTTCAAACCAAACTTGTAAACAAGAAATGCATAAAGAAGTAATCACATAGACAAGAAGCAAGATATTAACACATGAACACCATAGCTATGTGAGAAACCCTCATGGGGGATTAAAAACATTATCTCACCACTTGGAATATTATCCTATAATAAATGAAACAAAATTTATTGAGGCACCAACCCCATAAGGAGCTCTAACCCCTACCTAGTCAAGCACCCACTTAATTAGTCTTTAGCAAGCACCAACTTGTAAGGAGGCTAAAACCCCTTAAATGTCTTGGCACAAACCTAGACACTTAAAAGACAATTTTTGAAGGTCTAACCTGAAAGGTAGATATAAATCCCTTCTAGACCAAGCACCAACCCAACAAAGATAAGTTTTATCACGTCAAGACACCTTGTTGCTCTCTCAACTGATGGTGACTTCTTCTTTAACTTTTTCTCCTCTCTATCTGCATTCCATTCTCTTTCATAAACTTGGAACACTATTATCATATAGATTCAATTGGTATCTCACTCATAAATCCACTCATTCATCTCTCCTTTGTTGTACCCAGCACACCCCCATTTATGAAAATGATGACCCTTATTCAAATTATGTAAATTTGTGCTATACATTGAACATTCAACTTGATCAGGAACCAATATTAAATATCTTATGATGATCTAGTATGTTAGAACATAATATTTTTTTTACTTCATCTAATGTTTCTTATGTTTTATTCTTATATTTCCATGTTTTAGGTTTAATGGGGTCTCATTTATACACTACCTAGGGGATTTGTACTTTAATGATTAAATTGACTCTTTATACTGAGTAACCCTTGGTCTTTAAACATCTAATTAGATCTATGTTTAACCATGTTGAAAATTCTTGGTCTAAGTATCTTAGCCTAGGTATTTTAAAAAATAAGATTCAAATAAATTTGGGGTCAAAATTATTAGGGAACACTTTATTATATTAACCTAAGACTTTATCTTAAGTCCTTTATGTTTCCTGAGAACATTAAGCTAAATCAATTTTATTAATCATAAGGTCATTTTTATTATGTCTTAAATTATTAGTATAATACCTTAGCTTAATTTTTTCCCAATCTCTAACTTAATTATCTTTGTCTATAGGAACCAATCACATTCAACCTAGAGGATAAAAATCCAATGATGTGCATTGGCTCACTCGTAGATGATCTAATGATGCAAGATCAAAGTTCAAAGGTCAAAGGTTCTAAGATCTCCATGATAATGTCAAGTGAAAAAATCTCAAGATCTTAGGTAGTAGATCAATATTCTATGGGCCCTTCCCTAGAGTTAACAAAGTCAATAAGACTAAAGACACATGGAGCTACCAAGTAGCATGCTTGAGCATGATCACTTTATTATATTACCTCGGACTCTATCCTAAGTTTTTTTCATTTTTATTAACATGAATAAAACCTTAGGATTAAATTTATATCCAAAGTGATAAAAACTTAGTCTAAGATCTTTATCCTTAGTTATATATCTTCTAGATCTTATTAAGTCTATTTTATGTTTGCAGTAGTAAAGAGTCCTGAGGAGGTGTTCAAAGATTGATGATCCCATGGATGTCAAAGATAATCACAAAGATGTAAAATGATAGGTGTGTAGACATAAAAATTAATCTTATAAAATAGTCAAGGAGGTTTTCAAATATTGATGATCATGTGGAAGTAAAATATGTTCACACAGACATCAAATGGTAGGGACATAAACATTAAAATTAAGCTCAACAAAGATTCCCAAGGAGGTGTTCAAAGATTGATGGTCATACAAATGTCAAAGATGTTCATGTGAACATAAAATGATGGGCATGAAAATTTCAATTTAAGCAATGGTAGATATCCATTTAGATTCAAATAATCTCAATATCAATGAACTACGTTTAATCATATAAATAGATCTAATGATGTGAGATCAATGAGACTTTTCAAAGGTCACAAAACTAGATAAAATAAACCACATGGCATAAAGGCATTCAAGATAGGATTTTAAGGTACATAGAGAACCTCAAGGATCTACCAATATCCATGCATATGTTTAATCACATAGAGAACCCTAAAGAGATGTCAAGTAGCATACTAGCATTCAATCATGCAAAATTAAGATTGACAAAGTGTGATTACTTCACATAATTAAGATCGATGGTGAAAATTGAGAAAAGCTATTCAGAAGTCCTAAAACTAATATCAAGATACCATGTGGAATGTTTTCATGAGATCAGAGATGAAGATCAATACTACAAAATTGATCCATCTTGAGGGAACACAAAGTAAGGACACATGTCTAAAGGTATCATAAGTCACTTTCTAAAATCAAATGGATAGTTTGGCATGGACATTACCACATAGACAAATACATGGATATTTCGACACTTAAGCCTTTGGGTTTCATAGTTAAATTAGATAAGGAATATTCCTTTGTTAACTAATTTTGTAAACCATTTTGAGAACGAATATTCTATTTTGTAAAGTTAGGGGAAACATGTAACACATAGTAATGGGAAGTTAGTCCTAGTTAAGTAATGATTTTTGTTTTAATGCATTGGTAAAGGGGAACTTATCCTTAACACATGTATAAGTTCCATTTAAAAATGGCTAACTTAAAGTATTTGATAGGTTGTTCTCACAATCTATAAGAGAAGGTATTGTCATGCATATATTTAGTTTTGATGTAGTTTGAGATATAATTGTAAAATTTTCCCTTCTTTACACGTGTACATGTTGCATAAATTTTGTAAAGGATAACTTAAACTCATAACTGTAAGAAGACTCTTATAGGATTTTGACCATAGTTAGAACTCAAGTTCTAACTA
Organism: Torreya grandis; assembly: GCA_037957365.1. Classification (NCBI taxonomy): domain Eukaryota; kingdom Viridiplantae; phylum Streptophyta; class Pinopsida; order Cupressales; family Taxaceae; genus Torreya; species Torreya grandis. Next base: position 2,573,793 of record JARHVA010002145.1, on the reverse strand, counting down.
TCACATGTGATGAATTTTCATGGACTTGGATGATGAAGCGACCCCTTCCCCAATCCTATTTAAACAATTGTAATCCACTAGTTGGAGAGTGTGGGAAAATTATCATTATATAGGAGTAGAAGTAATTTTAATAGTTAGAAAATGTGTTTTTGTATTCTCTCTCCAATTTATATGTAATTGGGCTTATCTTTTTGGTTGTCTGATTCAATAATTCTTAGTGTGAAAAAGCTATAATGAATTCTTTCTTATCTTGATTGATATGTTAGGCTTAGGTGTGCAAAAGATATTAAAGTATTAGTAAATTACATTGATTATTATTAATTAAGTTGATTGATTCATGTTTTGAATTTTTAGAAGTGATTTATTTTGATATAGTTTTATATGTATGTGTAAAACCTACCTCAGATACCTCATTGGCCCAAGCCATAATCTCCTAATTGAGGGTGTGCAATAGCTTCCCTAAAAGGGAAAATATTTGACAAAGGCTTATGAGTTTCCTATAGTAATATCTCCTTAGACTTCTAAACTATGTCTGATTATGTGTATGCAATTACTACTTACAATAGGCATAGGTTTTGAAATCATTTGTCCATTTAGAAATTAGCCAGAGACATGATTTTTGAAAACCATAGTCTTATTTTTTTCCTTACCCTTCCCCCCCTTTTTGAGATTTTTTAGATCTACCCACTTTAGATTACCAACCACCTGCCCATCCAACTCATATAGGAATTCACTACCCTTTAGGATTCATACCTCTATCCAAAAACCTTGTCAACAACCTGCATGCCCCATCATCTATTACATCAATATGTTGTTCCAACTGCATACTTGAAACTCATGCCTTAGAGTGGAGTTTACCTCCATTAAGATCTTAAAATATTAGAGGCTACCCCATTGAGTTTAATGTGTGTAAAAAATACATCAATAGTTTCATTGGCTCTAGAAGGAGGTCCCAACCATCGATAATAATAGTTATTATTTACATATAGTTGCACTGGAGTCACCTAGGAAAGTGACCAGATCTAATTCCTAGGCTAGTTTTCTAGTCTCACCCTTGTCGAATCATAGGTGGCCTAAAACTATGCCAATATACCCAGTTCATAATAATCCACCTCCTCCAACTGAGAACCCTTTACCTATAAGGAATCTTTTATTAGTTAATCAACCAATGGCTCAACAACCACCTTGGTTGGTTGGATCTACTATTGCCATCTCAAGAGACATGCATGATTTTCCTAGGAATCCTGAGAAGTATCTGCCATCCTTTTCTCCTTTAGGAACTAGGATAACATATGAACATATTAGATCTTTTAAAGTTTCTTTAAGATTAATGAATGTTTTTGATGAAGATATAATATGTAGATTATTCCCTAGCACATTAATGGATGTTGCTTATGATTGGTATTTACATCTAATGGAAAACTCCATCACTTCTTAAGATGAGTATCAAGCTATTTTTTTGCACAATTTGGATAGGTTACTAATCTTAGTTTAGTATATCAACACTTCACCAGCATGAAGAAAGAGCCTATTAAACCTATCCATGCTTTCAATGTAAAGTTTCAAAATATGTATAACTGGTTAATCCTAAGGTATAAACTAGAAGCTACATTAGCATTGGAAATGTACAATAATGCTTTGGACCTAATCACTACCATGTTCCTAAAAATATTCGTTGTGGTCAATAATTTGGCATTAGCATATGAAGAGGCCATAAACATAGATATAAAACTCAATCCCTAGATTCTTGGCATATCTAATGCTAATAATGGCTTCTCAGTATTAAATATGATACTACACATGAAGTAGAATGTCCTAACATTCAATCATAACCAGCTCTACACACTACCTCCATTAACACGAACAACACAACTCAATTTTAGTTTCTTGAATAATCATATGCCAAGAAAAGGTTACCAATAAAATCAATAATCAGCTATGCCTTTTACTACTATTATACAAGGTAGTAATTCTAAAAAGGTAGAACTAGATTTTATTCACAAGATGGTTTACAAGTTGAGAAATTATTTATTAAATATGCAAAAGGGGATAGGTAATACCAATGTCCCAACTGGTAATTATAATGCTATATTTTAGAGATAAAACTAACCATTCAATAGGCCTACAAATAATATGGATCAACCTAACAAGTTTCTAGAGATCAACATGGCAAAAATGGATCTTCTTAATTAATGCAGAATTAAAATATTGTTAAGCATGGTGAGCTCAATTGTATTAAATTTTGCCCAACATTTGAAATATTTCAAAGAGAGGTGGTTATATAAGATCAAATGCATAATCCACCTAAATATTTGTAGACAATGAAATCGTGTCTAACCCTGGTTGACTCCCCCCCTTGGTCCCCTTGGTACACTTCCTAACATTCCTAACACACACTTATTAATTTAAAATAATCATCTATTTTAAATTAATAACATTCCCCCTTGACACCCCCTTTGACACTTCACCCATGACACCTCACCTCACCCTTGGATTCATTTTCCTTGGATACCCTCATTTATCACCCTATGACCTATTCCAACTTCCCCTCCACTAATCCTCATGTTTATTTAATCCACCTTTGACCATTTTCGCATGACTAATTGTCCCTGGTAGTTGGAAGAATGGGAAAAAGGCTAATTTTAGCCCTTTTTCCATTATTCCAGCTGCCAACATCGGTTACCAGTCGATCGACACTGGTGGGATCGCCGACGTCGATCACTTAAAGCAGCCCTGAAGGTGCATTCTCTCCCCCTGGCTCCTGATTCTCTCACGTGGATCCTTATTCTCCTCCCCAGACACTAACTCTCTTGCACCTGAACTTCAACCTCTGTCTCTCTCATGGACATACAACAAGCATCACAAGCTATAGGTACATTGCAAGAAGTCTTCTATAATAGTGGCATCAGCAACTAGTCTTTTACACTCCTCCTTCAGCAAGCAACAGCTAAGTATTCCTCTACCTTTTCATTTCATTATCTTAGAATGTATTTGTAATTAGTTTTTTATTTACTACTTCTAAGCCATATTACCAGACCAGACCTAGCTATCAACCAGACCAATCAGACACTCTTTTGGGAGAGGCTAAAAATCCCTCCCCTTAACCTGACCTCTTTTGACCACTATCCTCTACTCCTTGTCCCTCTTAAGACCATGTCTACTACCCTGTAACCTTGTACAGACCCTTTTAGACTCCCAGATCCCTTCTATCAACCATAGACACAACCTCAGACCCATTCATAGACTACTACCCCCACTGACGTCGGCATCCTAACTGATGTCGGTAGACTTGACCAACCGACACTAGTAATCTAACCGACGTCAGCGACTGTGGAAGACTAACAACAACACACAAGTATGCATCTTCTCTATTTATTTTGCTTATTCTTCCATTATTTCTCATTATCAGACATTTTCTTTATCAATCAGTGGACTGACACCCTTCTAAGAAGTCTTTGCACTTCTGGGATCAAGCATTGCTTGGCAGTCCACCTTACATCCATCTAACAATCTCTTTGTTTGAGTCTCTTTCTTCTGCAGGTGTCATCCTCCACAGCCAAAGAGGAGTTCTCTCAATGTCTGGATAATGGTACACAGACCTCATCTGGGTAACTTCTAACCCTAACCACTTATCTTAGTTTCTTACGTCTTTTGAATGTGAAAATCAAAAATAGTTTGAAACATTTTGGCATGCCCGGTGGGACCCTAGGAATTCTCCTTGGGTTCATACTTTTTTCTTCTAAGCATACTTTTCATATAGGTGCATTAGGTCTCTTCTTGCATCTCTCTTCTTCTATCTCTTCCAAAAGACATTATAAGCAAAGTTAAAAATAACCCTTCTTTCTTTCTTGCATCTTAGACTAGTCAAAGTCATACTCTTCAACCTTTTCTCTACTTGTCTGCATACGAACACACATTTCTATTTAGGCTTATAATACATTGCATTTCATTTCTTCCTAAATGCATACTTAGTCAACACATCTAGTAATTAAAAACTGCATCATGAATTAATCATAGGCCACTTATGTTACACAACCTAATCACTTACACAAAATCAAACATCAAAACAATACTTGAGATAAGGTCTGACTAGGATTTCATCACCTAGCAGATACCTTACCCGTCCCGGCAATCCCACTTATACTTCACCACCAAGGGGAAAGCCCACTCTGTTCTTTGATAGAGGATAAACTCTAGGGGAAGTATATACTGGCTAAGCGAGACCAGCTTATCACTAGGCTCGTGAAGTGAGGGGAGCTTGCTCCTTAGCACCAGGCCATGTACGGAACCTAACATAGACTCTTGAGCACCAAAACTAACCCTGAAACCAACCTTAAACCGCTTCTTCTAGGACCCATTCTACAAGCCAACTTCCCAAACACACTCTAAGGCATAAGCCAACAGGATTCTAAAAACTTATTCTTAGGATTTAATGTTTAGGGTCTGCTTGTCTTCATCTTCTTTTTTGTTTCTATCTGGTTTTTTGAGCTAGTGAGGACATTTTCTTCTTTTTTCCAAAAACTCTCAATTTTTTTGAGTTTTTGGAAAACACAGTAACTGACGTCAATTTTACCACCAACATCGGCAACCTTTCTTTGCTGGCATCGGTTATCTAACTGACATCGGCAATCTATTTCACTGACATCAGTTTTTTAACTGATGTCGGTCACTGTCCCAATTTTTCTTCTCAAAATAGCAAGCTTAAAACCTAGTTTTCTTGCTGTCCAACACCCATTCTAGTTTTTTGAGACTGAAAAACATAGTTTCTGAAACCTAAACCTTTTGCCTTGAATGGTTTTGACACATAGTCAAACCAGGACTCTTGTTGACCATGCAAGGCAACGACCACTCCCGCCTTTTCCATCTATGCCTAGTCCTCTAATGGAGTATCATTCAGAGACCGAACGAACTCCTACCCAACCAACTCCCAATCAACCTTCAATTGTCCCTGAAGGGGACCCAAACTTTGAGAGACTCCTTGATCACAACGTCAAGGCTCTCCAACACTATCTCGCAAGAAACCAAACGCGAGACCTTTCAGGTGAAGCGGTGATGACATCAACACCATCCGCTACTCAGCCTTTTATGACTCAGACTATTACCTCAACCATTAACCTGACCATGGCCAATATGCAAAGTTTAGCCTCCCCATCTATTTTTGGACCAACCTCCATCGAGATTTCATTACCCCCTCAACCACACGCAATTCAACCAAGTTCTACATCATACCAAAACTTGATTGTATCGACTCCACACACTCTTGCACCTATAAATGTAGGAGTGTCTACCTCCCCTTTTGCCAATTCTGCCATACAACCACCTTTGGTGGTATCTAGTCAACTTATGCCTTCTACCTTCATGACACAACTACCCTTGGCTTCCACTTCTATCCCTATGACTAGTCATCAATACATTGTGCCTATGCAAGTGCAACTGACTACGTCATACACCTCTTCTAGCACCTTCCAAGTGCCTTACAACCTAGGGGGTGCCCCATCTACCAATTCGTCAGTCGATCTCATCAAGATGTTGATGGACAAAATGTCTAGTCTTGAGGCTTCCATTTCTGGTTCAAGCAATGCTCTTTCATATGACCAAATTTTCAATGAACCCATCCATCCCTCCATCCCAATCTGGCCGTATCCCAATCAATGGGAGCTTCCTAAGTTTACTCACTTCCAGAGTAAGGAAGACCTGCAGCAACATCTACGAGCATTCAGACATGCTTGTTATCTCATAGCACATGATGATGTGTTATTGTTATGCACATTCCCCATGTCGCTTTCTGGCCCTGCCCTCAATTGGTACAGCTCCCTTACCAGTCACTCTATCTTTTCATTCACCCAGCTAGCCCAACTTTTCCTTGACCACTTCTCAATTAATATCACCAAAAAGGTCTCAATCATAGACTTATACTCTATCAAACAATTTGACGACTAATCCATAGCTAATTTTGTCACCCATTGGAGAGGCTTAATCAACCAACTCTCCTTCCCTTTACCTCAACCTGAGCTCATTAAGCTCTTCTCTCGAGCATGTTCCATGCACATCTCATCCACCTTACAGGTTCAAACATTCTACACTTTTGACAAAGCTTTCACCATGGCTCGAAAGCTTGAACTCTGCGCTATTGAAGAAAATAGGGTCAAATTGCATAATACCAATGCAAAAACTAATGACCCTTCTTCTTCTCGACCTTCTTCTTCCCACTCCAAGTCCAAAGGAGTGGCAAACACTGTGGTCATTAGATTACCATCCTCAACAATGACCGACCAACCTCAACCTTCAACATCTCAAAGCATCACCAAAAAATTTCAACAACGGTACATCTAGCATCAATACACTCCAATTGGAGAGTCATACGCTTCTATGTTGGAAAAACTCGTCAAATAGGGGGTCCTCAATCTCCCTCAAATCTGACCACCTCAATTAGACCCTTCAAAAGCCATTCCTACATGGTATAGGGAAAATGACGTCTGTCACTATCACCGTGTCGAAGGCCATGACATAAACAACTACCGAACCTTCAAGAACATTGTCCAAGACATGATAGATAAGGGAGATCTTGTTTTGGATAACCTGAATGTACCACCTAATCAACACATCAACATCTTTAAATAACCTTTTCCTAACCATCCTCCTAGCCAAAACAATGTCCAGATCATGGCCGATAGCTCCCAAGAGCATGATATACACACAGTCAACACGGTCTCGCCTCTTATCCCTAACCAACCTCCTCCATAGGTAGAAGAGTTTTCTTCTCCTATTCCTCCTCCACAGGTAGAAGAACTTTCTTCTCCTATTAGTTCTCTATCGACCTCTCTTATATTAGAGGATGTTTCAACCATACCAATGCCATTAGCCCCACCTTTATTCTTCCTCCTACCAATGGAGGACCATACCCTTCCTACTCCTCAACCACAAGTAGAAGGCACCATCATCCCTACCCTCTGTCCTCTTGAGGAGTCACATTCTCCAATTTCTTCTCCACTAAGAGAAGACCCTGACTCTTCACCCACTTAGACTAAGGAAGACCCAATGACAGTTTTCTCTTGCCTTTTGCCTAAGATCGCTACATCTCACTCACCCCCGTCCACAGCTAAACCCAAACCCACACATGCATCCACCATGCCAAAAGAGATTAAATCTCTTGGTGTTTGCCCCATTTCTAATCTTGCCTCACACAATAGTGTCCCTCAAACCAAACCAAATAAGTCCACTAAACCACACCAGAGAATTCCTCCCCCACCTTCATCGTTGCCCTCTATTTTGGGCCCACATCCATCCACCTTAATAGGATTGCTTCCTACTCTAACACCTCATAGAGGAAAATTGCCTCCATTATCCCCTTTACTCATTTAAAATATATTTCCTCCAAAATGACCAACACCTCCTATGCCTCCAAAACAAAATTCATCAACCCCTACTGCAACAAAACATGCAGACCCATTGGCAAGTTTTTATGCCTTGCTGTTATGATAATTGTTACAGTCTTCTCACATCAGTCTTCCACCTCTTAAACCATACCAATATCTCGGACCAAAACCACCCTGGTTTGATGACACTAAAGTTTGTGCATATCATCGCACGCTGGGACATGACACTGAGCATTATTGTGCCCTTAAGGTTGTCATTCGCCAATGCTTGGAGAAAGACACCCTTCTTCTTGACCATATTATCAACAAACCTTCAACATCATCCCATGCTTCCCATACCTCCTCACCTTCACACTTGTCAACTCTCAGATCAATACCATCTTGGTTTGACAACACTAAATTTTGTCATTATCATCGCACACCGGGACATGACACTGAGCATTGTTGCGCTCTTAAAGCTGTCATTCGTCAACACTTCAAAAAAGACACCCTTCTCACTAAGGATCCTTTTGACCACCCTTTAACCAAACCACTGACACCATCATATACCTATCAAACATCATCACCTAAATCGGGATCTCAACACCAAACTATGGTCCCTCCACCGCCTTTAACCCCATTATTCGAAATCAACACAGTCAACTTGATCACCAGCCCACCAACCCAAAAGGATAAAGGGAAAATACATGTTTCTATTCCTTGGACATCCCCATCTACCAAGCCTTTACCACAACCAAAACCCAAGATTACTGTCTTGGGCACATCTCGACTAGCATCCTCAAAGACAATCCCTAACTCTGTGGTGAAACAACCTCACCACATGACCCCTGTGTAGATGTCTTTGTATGATCTCATACAAAAGCCTCTATGGAATCATCAAACTTTGATCCAAGCCTTACGATTGATGGAGGTCTAGCCTAATGACCCCCAACCATTAGCCACTTTAATCAAATCATTACCAACCATTTCTTCTATCACCATCTATGATTTTGAGATTCTTGCCTCCAACCTGGCAGATCAGGATCTCACTCTCTCAAACTAAATCAGTCAAACATTCTCCCTAGCAACTAGGGGAATTTGACCTTACCCTTACTATTGTAACCTCGACCAAACATCAAACATCAAACAACCAAGTATCAACCAATATCAACCAGCCTCGACCAAGCCTCGACCAAGCATCATCCAAGCCTCGACCAAGCATCGACCAAACATGTCCAACATATCAACAAAACATCAACCAACTTCTTCATCATCAACCAACATGTGACCAATTTGGAATGAAGCAAGTGGGGCAAGTTTGCTCCTAATTGATTCAGACCTTACATCATAACACAAGTATGGGTCAGGGACTTATCAAAACCTGAGCCCCTTTATGCCTTACCTCTTCAACCAGTCTACTGTTAGTCAAGTAATTATTCTACTTGACTTTTAACTTGAGCTCATCCCTTGAGCAATCCCCATCACCATCATTCCTATCTCCCTCAACCCTCAACCCTACAAACATTAGTCAACCTTTTTGTCAAGCATGGATGCTTCGTCCTAATAAAAGGGAAACCCTCTAAACCTCTATAGTCAAGTCCATGACCAAAAGTCCAGTCAAAAACAAAAAAAATATATAAATATAAAACTGGGATGCCTATTCAAAGGTCATAAAATTATAAATGTAGACTACTCCCTCGAAGGACAACTGCATCATTGCTGGAATTGATAGACTGCTCCCTTAAAGGATAGTTATTCAAATACATTTGAGCATACAAAGTAGAATATAGACCACTCCCTCGAAGGATGGCTATGCTTAAATCTTGATACAAACAACACTCTCTTAGAAGCTTCCCACATCGATCAGATTCACAACATGACCACAAAGCAAAAATCTCCTCGCAGACTTCCCGCATCGATCAGTCTGCCCCAAAAAAAAAATTGACTGACAACTTTAAGTCATGGACTTGTCTATAGTCATTCTCGGGGTCACCTATAAAAGGGGCAAAGTTGTTCCTACCAAAAAGGGTTCCCCATCCATCCATCTCACATAATAAAACCTATCACCCCAACATACTCAAGGGATTTCGAGCTCACTTAACATCAAGTGATTTGATTACCTCTCTAACACAACCAATTGGTCAAAGACGTAATGCATGAACAGGGCTTTTGTTTCCACAAACCCCCTACCTATGCTATTATTATAGTCCTTGTCAATGAAAGAGCAACACACCTTTCACTTCTAACACATCTTGGTCACACATTCAACCAAATCATTTGCCAACCAAACCAACCAAATCAAAACATTTTCAGACCACTCACACGACATACTCCATTTCACATAGTTTCTATGGAGACCAATACACATGGAAACTATCAACCACTCAATTTATGCCAAGCATAAACCATTACTTGCTGAAGCATAAACAATCTTAATTCATTTTTAGCATACATCCATCACTGATATGGAAAATTTCTAGGGATGAAAGACCACTTAGCCAATGTTACAGAATACACCATCACACAATATGGAAAAGGTTGTAACATCATCTTACCCTCATCATTTCACCCATGACCACAACCAATCATCAACCATTTTGACTCTTCATTTGAACTACGTTGGTCTGAGGCCCTTCCAACAAGGGCTATGTAGGCAGCACTCAGTTGACATGGATGTCTTCTGGGGTTAGCTCGACCACATCCATTTGTTCATCTACCTGATGGAAAAACTATCTTACCTTTGACCATGACTTAACCGTGTCTAACCCATCCATAACCAACCCTCTTCCTCCCTTTTAGGGAGAACTACAATTGGCTTGAGGCCCTTCCAACTAGGGCTATGTAGGTAGCACTCAGTTGACATGGGGTCCTCTGAGGTTAGCTCGGCCATTCCTTCGTCCATCCATTTGACAGATCAACTATCTCACCTTGACTCGACCAATGACCTTAGAGATCATGCCTATCTCCTTTGACCATGACCACTTCTAAGACAACGTTGCCTTGGTTGTTTTTACATGTATGCTACCTCTTGAATGGTTAGTAGAATTGTTTGAAACCCATATTTCGACCCTCACAAGTACTAGGATCACGAGCAAGTTGATCCCCACTACTTATGACATTTTCATGTTTCCAAGAGCACTTCCTGAGCCTAAGATACTTGGCACACAATGACCATTGGAGCTACAACTTGGATCGAATAACCCAATCAGCTACGACTAAATGTTGGGGCCTAATTATTTCAATTTTGGCACTCCTTGACCTTGACTTGTGACAATTTGACCCAACCATCTCGTGAAGTGGTATGCACGTAATCTCAACTTTTACAGCGTTCACACCTCAACCTTCACCATATCCATCCACTATCTATCAAATTAGCACCTGATTTTAGGTTACCTTCTCTCAACTCCTGCTTTGAGGGGGAATACCTCATCCCATAATTGGGGTAACCAACATTCATTTTTGTCTTGCAGTTCATTAGAACAACCAATAGGATAAAAGGACTACCTCATCCCATACCTAGGGCAATCAACTCCTATTTTTGTCTTACAATTCGTTAGAATAACCAACAAGATAGAAAGGGGCAAATGTAGACACCAAAATCATGTCTAACCCTAGTCGACTCCCCCCCTTGGTCCCCTTGGTACACTTCCTAACATTCCTAACACACACTTATTAATTTAAAATAATCATCTATTTTAAATTAATAACATTCCCCCTTGACACCCCCTTTGACACTTCACCCATGACACCTCACCTCACCCTTGGATTCTTTTTCCTTGGATACCCTCATTTATCACCCTATGACCTATTCTAACTTCCCCTCCACTAATCCTTACGTTTATTTAATCCACCTTCGACCATTTTTGCACGACTAATTACCCCTGGTAGTTGGAAGAATGGGAAAAAGGCTAATTTTATCCCTTTTTCTATTATTCCAGCTACCAACATCAGTTGCCAGTCAGCTAACACCAGTGGGATCACTGACATTGGTTGCTTAAAGTAGCCCTAAAGGCACATTCTCTCCCCCTGGCTCCTGATTCTCTCACGTAGATCCTTATTCTCCTCCCTGAATGCTAACTCTCTTACACCTGCACTTTGACCTCTCTCTCTCTTGGATGTATAGCAAGCACCACAGGCTATAGGTACATTACAGGAAGTCTTCTACAATAGCGGCATCAGTAACCAGTCTTCTACACTCCTCCTTTAGCAAGCAATAGCTAAGTATTCCTCTATCTTTTCATTTCATTAGCTTAGAATGTATTTGTAATTAGTTTTTTGTTTATTGATTCTAAGCCATATTACCAGACCAGACCTAGCTATCAACCAGACCAATCAGACACTCTTTTGGGAGAGGCTAAAAAGCCCTCCTCTTAACCTGACCTCTTTTGACCACTATCCTTTACTCCTTGTCCCTCCTAAGACCCTGTCTAATGCCCTGTAACCTTGTACAAACCCTTTAAGACTCCCAGATCCCTTCTATTGACCACAGACACAACCTCAGACCCATCCATAGACTACTACCCCCACTGATGTTAGCATCCTAACCGATGTCGATAGAATTGACCAACTGACGCTGATAATCTAACCAACATCAGTGACTATGGAAGATCGATAGCAACACACAAGTACACATCTTCTTTGTTTCTTTTGCTTAGTCTTCCATTATTTCTCATTATCAGACATTTTCTTTATCAATTAGTGGACTGACACCCTTCTAGGAAGTCTTTGCACTTCTGGGATCAAGCATTGCTTGGCAGTCCACCTTACATCCATCTAACAATCTCTTTGTTTGAGTCTCTTTCTTTTGTAGGTGTCCTCCTCCACAGCCAAAGAGGATTTCTCTCAACATCTAGATAATGGTGCGTAGACCTCATATGGGTAAATTCCGACCCTGACCACTTATCTTAGTTTCTTACGTCTTTTGAATGTGAAAAGGAAAAATAGTTTGAAACAACAGCATCTAGATCTTGACTCTTCAAGCAATACCATGTTCTTTAAAACTCATGTGTTTCCATTTCTAGGTGAAGATAACAATGAGTTAGAGGACAACACCAATGAAGTCTATGCTCTCTAAAAACTCTAGAAATAGGGGTACAATCTAAGGAATAATCAACCACTCACAACATCAACTCCTCCAAATATTACTATAATACTACCTAATCTTAAATCTAATAATAATCCACCCCCTTCAAGAGGGAATGATCAACCTTAGACCAAGGAAAAACCTAATAAGGGAGTATATAACATTGTCAAAGACATGAAGAAGATCAAATTAAATATAAATCTTCATGAGTTAGCTCAAATTACCAAAAAAAATGAGTTTCTCTATAAGTCTATTATAGGTAATACACCTATGGAAAAATCAAAAATATCTACGAATAAATATAAAGCATCTAACACCAATGTTATCTATAAAATCAAGTCAACAGTTTTACCATTCTTGATAATTATCAGGGCATTTGATAAGAATATTTATATTTTTTTAGTTAATTCTATATCTTCTACAACTATTATGCCTACTTCAATATGTCAAAATCTTGGATTGATGCCAAGCCCTTTAAAGAGGAAAATTTCACAAATAGACAAGACAATATTGCCAATAATAGGTAAATTAAAGTACATGCATATCCAAGTAGCATTTGAACCATGCATTTAGATGATCATTAATATCCTGGTAGTGGACATACCTGAAGGTTATAGACTATTGTTAAGTAGAGACTAGTCCAAAACACTCAACAGATATATTTATATAGACTTTTCTCATATATGGATGCTATGGAGAGGAGTTATAAATCAAATTAGAATTGAGAGAGAGAGCCAAGAATGAAGTATCCCATCAAAAAATACAACATCAAGAATGAAGAGGTAAAGTATGAGTCTTTTAACCTTAGTGTTTATACTTTTACTACTCGAAATCAAGTATAGAAGCTAGAACTCAAAGATTACAAATATCTATGGACTTTACACTTTGATGGTGATAGATCAAGTAAGGATTGGGCAATTGAATGAATATTACTAATATATAAGTTAAGAATCATACACAATACAATTTCCATGCACAAATAATAGATATGAGTATGAGGCTTTGATTTTGGGATTATAATTTGCACTTAAGAATATGGTAAAGTAAATATTATTATTTGGTGACTCAGAGTTAGTAGCTAACCAATTCACAAACAAATACCAATGTAAGTTATCTTATTTGAGAAGGTAAAAACATAGAGCATGAGACCTGATTAAAATATTTGAAGCCTTCAACATAGTATCCCTCCCTAGAGAATAAAATAAAGCTACCAAATTATTAGATATTGTTGGTGTTGATCTAGAGCCCCTCCAAGAATCTAAGGTAAAGAGGTTCTCCATTGAAATAGTGATTTGTCCATTTGTTCTTGATAACATATAAAATTTGAAAATCTTTGATGATGATGAATAAATTATTTAGTTTCTAACAAATTCAAGGTAGTTAGAGTCCCAAATCATCAATGACAAAGATATTAATCACCTTTGTCAAGAGTAATTAAATAGGGAAGGTATTCTCCAACTAAAAGAGAATCACATCCTAGTTGGGTTGTTCTATTTGGAAAGGTCATTTCACATAGACCTTCAATCTTATAAACTTATGTAGGCCAAGGTCAATGAATCAAACTTAAAAAGAGAAAATATAGGAGATGAACACAACTCATGCTATGTTAATATCAATCTTAGATGCACCCCAAAAGAGAGATAGAAAATTAAGGATTTAATCATATGTTATAATACATCATTTCTTAGACATATGAGGACTTGAAATTATATGACCCATAGGTCATTACTCATATGATTCCCTTGAAGCCAAATCATAAGCCATTTAGATAGAGGTAGAGACTAGTCAATCCTATTATAGAGCCTCTCATCTAGAGAGAAGTAGAGAAATTTTAAAACATAAAAATCATCTTTCCACTAATACATTCTATGTGGGCAGACAATTTGGTCTTAGTAAGAAATAAGAATAGTGAGATCAGACCATGTGTGGATTTTAGGAACCTGAATAAGGCTTTTAAAAAAGATAATTATCCCCTCCCTTATCTAGATGAGGTGATACAAATAGTAAGTGGTTCTAAAATGATGTCTTTCTTGGATGGATTTTTAGGCTATAATTAGGTACTATTTCAATCTAAATATATAATGAAGACAATTTTTACCAGAAATGGGGAATTCACACATATAAAAGGATGTTATTTTGGCCTAATAAATGCAAGAGTAACCTTTAAAATGCTATGGATACTGCATTCAAAGGACTGATAGGAAAATGCATAATAATTTACATGATCTTATGGTGTTCTCAAAGAATAGGGATAATCATATAATCCACCTCCAATCCATATTCAATAGATGCAAAAGGTTTGGTGTTTTATTAAACCCAAAGAAAAGCATATTTGGAGTCACTGAAGGCAAGCTCTTGGAATACATCATCACCAAGGATGGGAAATTCATTGATCCTGATAGAATTCAAGGAATTTCAAGGATTTCACCACCTAATATCAATAAGGATCTCAAATAATTCTTTGGAAAGATTAAATGCATAAGGAAGTTCATCTCAAGATTTGAAAAAAATAGTAGGCATCTTAATGCCATGTTCAAGTAGGATGCCAAAATATAATGGATGGATGAAGCCCAAAAATCCTTCTAGGAAATTAATGATGAAATATCATAGGTTCCAATATTGATCATCCCATATTTCATGAAATATTTATACCTATATTCATTCACTTGTGAACATACAATTATTGTTGTCATAATGTAAAAGAAAGATGAAATTGAAAATCTAATTACATTCATGAGCAAAAATCTAAAATATTTAGAGCACAAATACTCCATGATTAACAAATAGATTTTTTCCCTTGTCAAAATGGTGAAGAAATTTTGACATTACATCTTGAGTAATAAAATCACTACCATTGTGCTTGATCCTATGGTCAAGCTCACTCTATCATAGAATGAGCTAGGAGAATGCCAAGGCAAATGGATGGCTAAGATACAAGAATTTGATATAGAAATCAAGCCCACAAAAATCATCTGAAGTTAAGGCATCAATAAGTTCATAACTAAACCTGATCCATTCATCATTATTGAATAGATATTTGAGGCTCAAGTGTTGAAATGGGAATGGTATACCGATATCATATAGTATTTTCTTACAAGTAATTATTCCTTAGGGATTAATAGAGAATAAAGGAGAGATTTGAGACCTAAATACACTTATTACATGATTAAGAAGGGAGTTTTCTATAGAATAAGCTATGAATGTATTTACCTTAGGTGTGTATCTACAGAGGAAGCTAAAGAAATTTTAGAACACTTGCATCAGAAAATAGGTAGTGGTCATCCTTCTAGGAATACCATAGCCCACAAAATCTTAAGAATGGGCTACTATTGGTCAATATTTTTCAAGGATGCTCATGCACATGTGAGGACATGCCATGAATGGAAATCTTTAGCAAAAAGGGAAGTACATACAACAATGACTTTATATCTAGTTATTAAAGGAAGGCCATTTTCCTAATGTGGTTTAGACTTCATTAGCATCATCAACCTAAATTCTTCCACTAGCCATAAATTCATGTTTACTACTAATGAATCTTACACTAGATGGACTAAAGCCATAGCCACAAAGAATTTCAAAAGAAAATGTATGATTTATTTCTTGGAGGACCACATAACAACTAAATTTAGCATGTTTATTTCTTTGGTTTGTGACAATGGATTGGATTTCATATTCGTATAATTTACTGAGTGGGCACATGAAAACTAGATTACTATTTGGTTAGATTCTAACCATTACCCCTAGGGAAATAAATTGGTAGAATCAATGAAAAATAATTTGATAGATGCAATTAAGAAATCATCAGGGGATAAGCCTAGGGACTCGCACAACTTGTTGAAGTATGCTCTTTGGGTAGACCAAACTAGATACACAAAATCCCTTTAAGTTTCACTCTATCTATTGTTGTATGGATGTAGTCCTATATTCCCAATTATGCTAAAATAACCCACTTATTAGTTCATGTAATATTATATGGAATAATGGGATGAACCAGAGTCAAGATTGTTAGACATCATAGAAATTGAATATTATGTTAGGTGTGGAGCCTTATTGTTTTTTAGGATCAAAGGTTAAAATTATGATGTTATTTCAGTCAAGTTTGGATCCCATCCTTTATATCCCTAATGGCATGGGGGGTTGCAAAGGGGGGAACCCCCCTTATGGGGTCTGAGGGGGATGACTCCCTCCCCCCCCCACCCCCCGGATGAGGGATCTAGGTGCCATTCATCCCAATGGGGGTTCTGGGGCAATGCCCCCAAAGCAAAAATTTCTATTAAAATTTCCTTATTAAATTGTAATTTCATAGTCAATATGGGCCATTAATTATATGTTTCTATATCTGATGGTATAAGTTATGATTAGGTGTTTTTTATCCCTAAAATGTATTGAGATATGGCTATGAGAAAAGGAAGTGAAAAAATAAATATAGAGTGGAGGTGGAAAAAGGTTTAGAGGTGTAACAGGGTTTGTTACAGGATTTTATTTCTCCCTTGTATTATTGGAAATAATATACTGGACAAGTTTGGTGGATGTAGCCCATTTTGGGTGAACCACGTTAAATTTGGTGTCTCTTTTTATGTGTACAGTTTTATTTATTTTCATTTTTTGATTAATTCATTTCATATTTTCTCTTGTATATGATTTAGGGATAAATCTAGGTTTTAATTTATCCTGACATATTCAAGGACTAAGGCCTTATAGACATTCAATAAACACTAGGATGTCATCAATAGGTGGTTTGATAAAATAGCAAAGGTCAAAGCATTTAATATTTTGGATCTAGTTCTACTTTTGGATAAAGCCAATGAGAATAAAGGATAGCGTGATAAGTTTTCCCCACTATGTATTAGATCATACTAGATTTTAGAGTTCATGGGAAATAATGCATTTTGTCTGAAGGACCCACAAGGCAATAAGCTTACACACCCAATCAATGAATAGTTCTTGAAGCACTACTTTAGGGCTATGTCATCTACAAACATTACTGATTGATGAAGGATAGACAAATATAGTTGTAGGATTATATTTGTTTGTTGCTTTCTTAGATTAAATTTTCTACTTTCTTAGTTTAGCTTCTTACTTTTTTAGATTAGATTTCCTTCTTTCTCAGTTTATTTTCCTAATTTTATTTGGTTAGGTTTCTTGCTTTCTTAGTTTAGATTTCCTACTTTCTAGATTATTTTTTTAATGGTTTCTTTGGAAATCAAATATGTGTTTTCTCTAACCATAACTAAGCTGAAACTCCAAACCAACTGTGTTTATACTTAAATAGACTTGTAAAAAAATTGGCAATTTGGAACTCATTTACAGATTGGGTATATCTCTATATTTTGAGTCTTCAAGATAAAGGTATGTAATCATGAACCATTCTAGATATTGTCATAATTGAATACTTTTACCAGGTATATGGAAGTTGCTCTCAAAGTATTTCACAAAAATTAGAAATTTTTCTTGTTTTATTGGATAAAATGCACTTATCACATTTAAAACCTATTGAAAATGATAATTTTGGGTATAGGTGTAGTTGGTAGGGATGTTCTGGCAATGATTTATTTTATAAGTATACTAGATCATTGGGGTTTTAGCTCTTCTCTTCTCATTCAAGAACAAAAGAAAAAAAGAAGAAGAAAAGAACCAATAGGTTCAAAAGATAAAAAGACTATCTAAAGAAAATAAAAAGGACCACATGATGAAATAAGGTCAATGTACCTTGCATCATAGTTAAAATAAAATAATGGAAAGAGAAGAAAAGGAACCTATAATATCTTTATCAGGCTTAGGGATGTCTGACTAGAAATAGAGTAATGCTTGAGCTTCCCTTGATTTAATGCACTTTAATAGAAACCATAATGAAACCTAAAACTTCATTAAGACTTTTAAAAATTCATCACAATAAGGGTTAAATGATTTACACATTTGACACACAGAGATCCAAAAAATTGGAAGGCAAGTATATTGTGTGAATCCACTTAAGAGTCTCTTCCATGTTTTTGATTTAAGTATTTTTCTATGGCATACTTCATGATTGATTTAATTATTTTTAACCAAAGTTTTGGGTTCTTTAATACTCAAGAGTATTCCCCCTATGATTTGTAATTTTTTGTACCCAACATACCCCCATTTTTGAAAATGAGGACCCTTATTCAAATTCTACAAATTTGTGCTATAAATTGAACATTAAACTTAATCAAGAACTAGTATTAAATATCTTGTGATGATCTAGTCTATTAACACATAATCTTTATTTGAATTCATCTAATGTTGATAATGTTTGGTTATTATGTTTCCATGTTACAAGTTAATTGGGGTCTCATTTATACACTATCTAAGGGCTTTGTACATTAATTATTAAATTGACTCTTTATTTTAAGTAACTCTTGGTCTTTAATAATCTAATTGGATCTATGTTTAAATAATGTTAAAAATCATTGGTCTAAGTATCTTAACCTAGGCCATTTAAAAAAAAAATAAGATTCAAATAAATGTGGGGTCAAAATTATTAGGGAGCACTTTATTATATTAACCTAAGACTTTATCTTAAGTCTTTTATGTTTCCTAAGAACTTTAGGCTAAGTTAATTTTATTAATCATAGGGTCCCTTTTATTATGTCTTAAACCTTAGTCTAATACCTTAGCTTAAATATTTTCCAAGCTCTGATTTAATGATTTTTATCTTTAGGAACCAATGATGGTTAACCTAGTGGATCAAAATGAAATGGTACGTGTTGGCTCACTTGTAGATGATCTAAAGATGTGAGATTAAATTTCAAAGGTTCCAAGAGATTTGTGAGAATGGAAAGTGTCAACATCTTAGGATCTTGTTTGGTAGATCAATGTTCTATGGACCCTTTCCAAAGTTAACAAATTCAATAAGACTGAAGACCTACAAAGCTACCAAGTGACATGCCCGAGCACGAAAACCTTATTATATTATCTTGGACTCTATCCTAAGTTTTTTTCCATGTTTATTAACATGAATAAAACCTTAGGATTAAATTTATATCCTAAGTGATAAGACCTTATACTAAGATCTTTATCCTAAGTTCTATATCTCCTAGATATTATTAAGCTTATTTTATGTTTGAAGGAGTAAAGAATCCTGAGGAGGTGTTTAAATATTGACGGTTGCATGGAAATAAAATAAATTTAAATGAATGTTAAATTATGGGCATATAGACATAAAAATTATTGTTAGTAAAAGAGTCTTGAGGATGTGTTCAAAAATTGATGGTAACATAGATGTCAAATGATGGGCACATAGACATTAAAATTAAGCTCAACAAAAATTCCTGAAGAGGTGTTCAAATATTGATGATTACATAGATGTCAAAGAAATTCACATGTATGTCAAATCAAAAGCATGTAGACATAAATTTTAATCCATGATAGATAACCATTTGGATTTAAATAATCTCAAGATCAATAAACCATGTTGATTCATATAAATAGATACAATAGTGTGAGATCAATGAGACTTTTCAAAGGTCACATAACTAATGAGAAGCCACCACATGGCATAAAGGCATTTGAGATAGGATTGTAAGGTACACAAATAACCTTGAGGCTACCAAGTGGAACATAGATATTTAATCACACAAGGAACCTTAAGCACCTACCAAGTGGCATATTGGCATTCAATCATGAACAATTAGGATTAATAGAGTATGAATACTTCATATAATTATGATCGATGGTGAAAACTAAGACAAGCTTTTAAGAATTACAAAAACCAATAAGAAGCTACCATATGGCATGTTTTCATGAGCTTAGAGATGAATATAAATAAAATAAAACCAATCCAACCTGAGAGACCATTAAGTAGGGACACGTGTCCAAAGGTAACAATGGTCACTTTTTTAAATTAAATAGATAATTTGGCATGAGCTTTACCACATAGATAGAATATGTGGATCTTTTAACACTTAAGCCTTTGGGTTTCACAATTATTTGAGATAAGGAATATTCCTTTGTTAACTAAGTTTGTATAACATTTTGAGAAGGAATATTCTATTTTATAAAAGTAGGGGCAATATGTAACACATAGTAACACGAAGTTAGTCCGAGTTAAGTAATGATTTTGGTTCTAAGGAATTGGTAAAGGGGAACTTGTCCTTAACACATGTATGAGTTCCATTTATAAATGGATAACTTAAAGTATTTGATAGGTTGTTCTCATAACCTATAAGAGAAGGTATTGTCATGCATATATTTATTTTTCAAGCAATTTGAGCTATAATTGTAAAATTTGTCTTTCTTTACACATGCACATGTTTCATAACTTTTGTGAAGGCTAACTTAAACTCATAACTATAAGAAGACTCTTATATAGTTTTTATCATATCTAGAACTCAAGTTTTGACTATCACATGTAATGACTTTGCATAAACTTGAAGGATGAGGAGACCCCTTCCCCAAGCCTATTTAAACAATTGTAATCCACTAGTAAGAGAGTGTGGGAAAATTTTCCCTATATAAGAAAAAAATAAATTTCAATTTTCAGCAAATGTGTTTATGTATTCTCTCTCCAATTTCTATTTAATTAGTCTTATCTTTTTGGTTGTATGATTTACTAATTCTTAGTGTGAAAAAGCTTAAATGAATTCTTTCTTGTCTTGATTGATATGCTATTACTAGATGTGAAAAAGCTATTGAAGGATTATCAAATTACATTTATTATTGAAAAATAAGTTTATTGATTCATGTTTTGAATGTGTGGAAGTTCTTTCTTTTGATATAGCTTTTTATGTTTATGAAAAAGCTACCTCATATACCTTATTATCCTGAGCCATAATCTCATGATTAAGGGTGTACAATAACTTCCCTAAAAGGAGAAACCTTTAACTGAGGTTTATGATTTTTATATATAAGTATCTCCTTATAATTATAAACTATGTATAATTATGTGTGTGTAATAGATGCTTTTAACTTGCACAGGTTTTGAAATCACTTGTCCATTTAGAAACCAACCAGAGTGGTAACTCCTTAAAACCATAAAGTCTTATTTTTTGCCTTACCCATCCTTCCCTTTTTTTTTTTTGGATATATACCCACTTTATATTAGCAACCATCTACCCATCCAATTCATTTATTAATTAAATACCCTTTAGAACCATACCTCCATCTAAAAACCTTGTCAATAACCTACATGCCCTACCAGTTATTCCATTAATAGGTTATTCCATCCACATACCTATAACTCATGCCTTGGATTGGAGTTTACCTAAATTAATGTCATAAAATTTTATAGGTTACCTCATTTACTATGGTGTGCATAAAAATTTCATCAACATCCTTAGCCTTCTACCACTCTCAAACAATATTCTAGGCTCACTCACTCAATATGCCTCTCATAGGCTCATTAGGTCTATTAACCTTATAATCTACTTGAAAAATATCTAATGGATGTTCATGAATGATAATATTTCTCTTAATTAATGTCTAAATGTCCTAACTCTACTCCTCAAATTATCTCTTTTATTAACTTATGTCCACACTCCTCTAACTAGCTCAAATAGGCCAATTAGGCTTCACTTATATACTCAACACTTTTAATTTAACCCCTATTGGTTAGAAAATAACCTTAAAATAATTTTATCATAATTTTAATATGTAAAAAAACACATTACATAAGTGATAAAATCACTCCATAGGTCGTTCATACCACTTAAGGGCCAAAACCTCCATTAGGCCTAAAAAAGACCTAATGCAAGTAGGTTTGTCTTAACCACACATTACACTTATAACCTATTATATGATATTGAGTATATATAAATTATTTAAAATAATCACATATGTATTCAAAATACCCTTTCTAACGTATACATATGTCTACACCATCTATAAGTCCAACTCACCACTTGAACCGTGTTATTAGACCTACTCCCCATTAGCCCTTTATACATAGGAAAATTTTGTCTTGAATATAAAAAGAATATATTCAATATGATAAAATAAAAAACTAAAAAAATAAATTAATATAATCTCCATGAAATCATGTTTACCATAAAAACTCATTATACACCTTCACTCAAGCTCTAAGCACATAAAAACACTTCTGCAACAAGCTCACTCTATTCTACCATAACATAGTCAAGAAATTTTGATCACCAAAACATGAATATACACTTATCATGAAGAAAAATAAATTCCAATTAACATTTAATACTTATATAAAATTATCATATTTGATATATTCTTCAAATTTGATCAAAACACCCAAACTCATCTTTGCAATATGACCACTCAAAACTGCCTATAGCTCCAAAATCATAGTCATGTACAAGTTCATATTTATTAATTTAAAGGAAAATTTAATTAATTATAATACATATTAATAGATAATTTATGACATATATTTCAACTTAAAATTAATATATCATATGTTCAAGTGTCATTAATTGGTCTTTCAGATCAATTTCCTAGCTCTCTCTTATATAATTCTCACATAGCTGGATAGGCCATTTTGGATTTCACATATCAACACCTTCAAGTTTTATCTAAATATTATATAAGGAATTAATAATTAATATAAATAAAAATAAAAATAAAAAAGTGCATTGTATTAATTGGCTTATGTCATAAGATCTCACATTTTTCACTTCACTTGGCAAATCTGGAATAGTCATTATGCCTTATGAACTAATCATGGTGAGCATGACTTCTACCACATGTAGGATCATAATAAATATATTATAATTAAATTTTATGATCATAACTAAACCTTATATAAAATTTAAACACAAATTTATAGATTTATAATGGCATATATGAAATAATAGATCAAATTCTAAAACTTACTCTTTCACTATCCATCTCCACTCAGACAAGCCATCTTGAGAGCACTATTTTCACCAATTAAAATGAAATAAAAATAATGTAACCAAAATTAATAGGATAAATAGGTATTTAAAAATTACCCCAAAAAATATAATCCATTCCTAAACATCTAAAACCAATCCCTAAATGCATTCTCACTTTGATCGGTTTTTCTCAGTATTCTCACTCTTTACTAGTTTAGCAATAGGTCAGCTTGGGTGAGAAAATTAGTTGAGACAAAGGATATATACTATAAAAAAAACACCATGAACATAAATAAATTTTTTTACCTTCAACATCCATCCACTTTCATGCATTGACTTGGTTAACCCTACCTGTAGCATCAAATTCTTTAGAAATAAGAATGTTTTCATAGTTTTTAATTACTATCCTAACACAACAATACCAAATATATATGATTCAAGAGTAATATAATACATAAAATAATAAAAATATCTTAACCAAACCATTCTATTCACTTTATATCAATATCTCTTCAATTGGGTCACTATAAGAGTTTTGAGAGGGTTTTGGACTAGTTTCCATTATTAATAAATGTTCATACAACCATGTCCTTGAAAACACTTCCTAATTGTTGAAAAAACTTCTTATTAAACTTTTACATCTCTCCCAAAATTATCATGAAACCATGCAAATTTCACATGTGCTAATGAACATCAACAAATCCTTCTCAATCTCTCATCTCTTCATTTTGCATACACAAAAGACCTTCAAATGTGATTTATTGATTTTTCCTTTAAATGAGGACCTAAAACTTCATCAACATATCACACCTAAAAACATGATCAAATGGGCTATTTTCATATTGGGAACTCAACTTGACCCTCTTTTAGACCACACTAGGTATCTTTTCATGTTAGGTCTAAAACTACTAGTTATATTTGGACCTTGATTACACTTGAAAACTTCTTCTTCTACTCTAAAAAAATAATAAAAATATAAAATTAACTCATACCATGCTCACATACTTCCATACATCAAATTCAAAGTCTTATATTCTTCATCTTAAGAAGTTACCAAGCATGTGTCTTCACAATAGGTCTCTCATGCAAGGACTAAGACTCAAAACTCACCTTCTTTCCACTGTAGATGCACTTTCCACATTATTCACATGTTAAAACACATTATAAAATGATATAAAACTATAATTAATCCTTAATTTTAAGTTTTAACATATTAAGACCCCTAGTTAGATCAGACATAGTCTAAGATGAGTTTATTTGCATATTAGACCTATAGATCTTACTTTTGTAGTCACACTTTGATACATATCTGGGTGTTTCAATGCTTCAAATTCATGTTAAAATTTTCTTATACATCCTTATATTCCTTTTTGTATTAATCTCCTAGAGACATCATGCTCCTTCTTGTACTAGCCTAGATATCCCATGCTCAATCCTTCTCATCACTTCATGACATCATTCCTCACTATGCATTACAAAACATTCCATTAGATCACCATGTCTCACATTCCTTTTGACATAAATGACCATACACAAACATATGACATAAATTAAAACTTGTAACAATATCACCCTTTGTCATTTATAAAAAAACATATTTATGGCAAACCATAAATGAACTGATCCAAATAACTTCTCCATTAATCTATTCTCTCTCAATTTTGACATTAATTAAAAATGGTATCTATAGCTACCAAAATGTATTTTCACTTCAAATCAATGGTTCTTAATAGATAAACTTTACCAAATGCTTACCTTAGAATGAGAGAGTTGTTATCTCTCAACTTGCCTTTATGACTCAACACTTTGACCTATGTTTGTCATGATTCCATAAATCTCCATTAGCTCTTTCCTTATAGCTCATCATCTACTCTTGATCTTATTTTAATCCATTCATCTCTTCATACCTTTCCACTTAATCCTTGGACCTAAACTTGATGACAACCTACTAAAAAACTACCTAAAGCAATAAATGTTATCCCCCTTATTTCATGCTTATCATAAACCCTAGATTTTGACAAGCATACCTAAATATTAGAGAACACTTCCTAATCACACAAGATCCTCAATATTTTTCCTTGTTTATTTTTTACTTAAAGAAACACTAGATGTTATTTGACTCAAACTTATTTCAAAAAATGTTAAGATCTCCTCATTAGTCCTCATACTATATGCATACTATTTATCTCCTTTGACCCAACTTAGGCTCATATCTACTAAAGTAGACAAATTCTTAGTCACAAAGCCACCAGGATCCCTCTAAAACCATCCTCTCCTTTCAATTTCGACCAAACCATCATTTTTATACATACATATTAACATCAATATTCTTGTTTGATATTTGGTAATACTTAATGAAGGAACTCCTAATTTTGACAAAGCATCTTTAATTTGATCTTATAAGGACATAAATATACTAGGCCTATATGTCAAATAGTATCATTATTCTAAATAATAATATTAGATGTCTATATACACATATATTCATTATTCATGTGTTATTTCAAAAGGATTATTCCTGCAACAATCTATTCTTTTTATGTTTCACAAACCATCATGTCTTAAACTTAGTTTAGAATGACTTCCACATGGAAATCTAACAATTTATTCTATGATAATTCAATCTCTGTGACATACCTCTGTCAAACCATCATTAAACTCTATCAATATTGTTATGACATATCAGACCTCTTAGTAAGAGTATTTAGATAAGTCTTATTCTTCACACACTTTGTCAAAGTCCTCATACGTTGTTCTCATACATTATAGGATCCTCCCATTCAAAATAAAAAAAACTTGACTCCTGATGGTAATGATTCAAAACAATCAACTCTGCACTCATCTTACATTCACTCTTTTCGTTACTTCATTATCTCATGGAGTCTTGAAAACCTCATTCATGCTAGTCATGTCAAAAGTTTCAAACACTTGCACCATTATCCAAACCGACCTTGTTCATCATTGAATATTCCCATAAGGTATAGTCATGTTCTTATATCTTCATATTCCTCATTGGTCTTGAAGACCAATCTATAACTCATATGCCTTCTCATAACTCCTCTATTGGATATTGGCATCTCAAAATATATATGCTTAATAAACATATATGAAAAACAGGGATACATGCTCATACATTTATAACTCATGAAGTCTCAAATAGACCTCAAATATATCTCATCAACATACTCAGGCTTTTAACAAACCTCTTGCTCATCTATGGTAGCTTTATTGACTCAACTTAGGTCCTCTTGCTTAATGATCAACTCATCCTTGCAAACCTCTTTGTATTGATATATATCAGTTCTTAGTATATTATTTCAAGGCCAAAAAATATATTATTTCAACCTTAATATTTATGAATATCTTGTCAAATCTCATTAGAACATTACACTAGCTTACATGCTTCAATAGTCCTGGTAGGGTATATGACTTAGGTCTAGGTGTAGACCTAAACCAAGTAACACCTTCCTTATACCAAGGTAGTTGACCAAGTAGAGCACCTTAGGAATTATTATAATTCAAAAACTTTATTTTCATGTGAATTTTTCCAAAATTCAACAAGCA
Organism: Torreya grandis; assembly: GCA_037957365.1. Lineage (NCBI taxonomy): Eukaryota > Viridiplantae > Streptophyta > Pinopsida > Cupressales > Taxaceae > Torreya > Torreya grandis. Next base: position 2,546,992 of record JARHVA010002145.1, on the reverse strand, counting down.
TCCACAAATATTTCTTCTTCCACAAGCTAATAAACATATTGATCTTTCAACTCACCTTCACAAGCCTAGACATTATGTGCTTCTAAGATCACCTTAAATATATAAAGCATCCTATAAATGACCTGATATGATACCTATTTTTAGAACAAAAACCACTAATTGGGGGGTGTGAATTAGTGTGCAAACATTTCATTTAAATCCATACTTCATTCATTAACCTTTCAAACCAATCTAGTTAATAAGCAATGCATAAAGAAGTAATCACATAAACAAGAAGAAATATATCAATACATGAACACCATATATATGTGAAAAACCCTAATGAGATATAAAACACATTATTACACAAATTTAAATATTGTCTTATAAGAAATGAAATAACGTTTATTGAGGCACCAACCCCACAAAGAGTTCCAACCTCTACCTAGTCAAACACCCACTCAACTAGTCTTTAGCAAGAACTAACCTTCAAGGAGGATAAATCCCCTTAAGTTACTTGGATTAAACCAAAAAAATTCAAGGAAATTTATTAAATCTCTATCCTACAATTCATATCTAACTCCCTTCTTGACTAAACACCAACCCAGATAAGATAAGCTTGATCACCTCAAGTCACCTTGTTCCTCTCTCAACTGATGGTGACTTCTTATTTAGGTCTCTCTCTTCTATATCTACATTTAAATATCTATAATAAACATAAAAAATATATATTATATATCTCTTATTTTATATCAATCATAAATCCACTCATTCATCTCTCCTTAGCCTTTTACCCCTCTCAAATAGTCTTCTAGGCTCACTTGCTCAATATGCCTCATTTAGGCTCACTAGGTATATTGAAATTATCATATAATTGTATAATATATTATATATTTTCAGGAATGATCCTTTTCCTCTTCCTTAATTTATACATTACCTACCTCTTCTCCTCAAAATATCTCTTTTATTCACATATGTATACACTCCTCTAACTAGCTCAAATAGGCTAATTAGGCCTTACTTATATACTCAACACTTTTGATTTCATCCATCTTGGTTGGAAAATAACAATAAAATACTTGTATAATAATTTTAATAGGTCCAAAATCATGTTACACAAGTGATAAAATCACTCTATAGGTCGGTCATACTGCTTAAGGGCCAAAACCTCCATTAGGCCTAATAGAGACCTAATGCAATTAGGTTTGTCTTAAGCACACATTACACTTGTGACCTATTAGACCATATTTAGTTTCTATAAATGATTAAAACACATCAAATATATATTTAAATATACCATTTATAACATATAAATAGGTACACACCATCTTTAATTCCAACTCACCACTTGAACCATGTTATTATACCTATTCACCATTAACCTTTTATACACAAGAAAACTTTATCTTGAATATATGAAGCATATAGTAAATTTTATAAAAAAACAATCATAAATTAAAATTAATATTTTATAAATTAAATCATGTTCATTATAAAATCCATTATATACCTTCACTCCAGCTCCAAGCACACAAAAACACTTCTGCAATAGGCTTACTATGTTCTACTAGAAACTACCAAAACATAGTCAAGAAATTTTGATCACCAACATATTTATATGTACTTATCATAAATAAAAATACATTAAAATTAAAATTTTATACTTTATATAAAATTATAATATTAAATATATTATTCAAATCTAATAAAAACATCCCAAATTGATATCTATAATATGACCACTCAAAACTGCATGTAGCTCCAAAAACATAGTCATGTAGAAGTTCATATTTATAAATTTAAAGGAAATTTTCATTAATTATAATTAATATTAATATATATTATATTACCTATATTTTAACCTCCAATTAGTATATCATATGTTCTAGTGTTAGCTATTGGTCTTTCAAACCAATTTGCTACCTCTCTCTTTTACAGTTCTCACACATCTAGATAGGCCATTTTGGATTTCATATCTTAGCACATTAAAACTATCTATACATATTATATAAATAATTAATAAGTAATATAAATACAAAAAAAATAAATAACTACATTTTTTACATTGGATTTTTTCATAGGGTCTCACATTCTTCACTTCACTTGTCATACCTAGAACAATCATTCTACCTTATGAACCAGTCATGGTGAACATGACTTCTAGAACTTGTAGGATCACAATAAAGATATTATATTTAAATTTTATGTTAATTAATAAACCTTATATAAAATTAAAACACAAATTTATATATTTATAATGGCCTATATCAAACATAAAGATCAAACTCTAAAACTTAGTCTTCCACTATCCATCTCCACTTAGACAAGCCATCTTGAGAGCACTATTTTAACCATTTTAAATGAACTAAAAATAATAAAAAAAATTTAATAATATTAATAGTTATTTAAAAATTAACCAAAATAATTTAATCCATTTCTAATCATCTGAAACTAATCCATAAATGCATTCTCACTTTGACTAGTTTTTCTCATTATTCTCACTCTTTGCCAGTTTAGTGATAGGTCAACTTGGGTGATAAAATTAGTATAAAAATAATATATATACTATAAAAATAAAAAATTTAAATAAATAAAAATTATTTAACTTAAACCTCCATCCACTTCATGCATTGACTGGTCAACCCTACCTATAGTATCAAATTCTTCAAAAACAAGCATTTTTCTATAGCTTTTACTTACTATCCTAACACACCACTAACACATCAATATGTATGGAGGAGTAATATACCATATAAAATCTTTAAAATATATTAACCAAGCCATTATTATAATTTTATATAAACATCTCTCTAATTGGGTCACTATAAGGGTTTTGAGAGGGTTTTGGACGAGTTTCCATTCTTAATCAATGTTCATATAGATCTATCCCTAAAACCACTTAATAATGATTTTGAAACATTATTATGACCAATATAAATATATCCCAAGATTATTAGGACACCATGAAAATTTTACACATGCCAATGAGTATCAACAGATCCTTCTCAGGCTCTCATCTCTTCATTTTACATACACAAAAGACCTTCAAAACATGATTTATTACTTTTTCCTTAAAATGAGGACCTAAAAATTCATAAAAATACTTGAATAAACATATAAAACCTAAAAAATTCTCAATTAGGATATTTTCATCTTGGGAACTCAACTTGAACCTTCTTTAGACTATACTAGGTCTCTTTGCACATTAGGTCTAAAACTACCTTTCATATTTAGACCTTAATTACACTTGAAAACTTCTTATTCTGATATAAACACCTCATAGACATATAAAATTCACTATTAACATGATCACATACCTCCATTCATCAACTCCCAAGTCTCATACTCCTCTTCTTATCAAGCTACAAAGCTTGTGTCTTCACACTAGGTCTCTCATGCAAGGACTAAACCTCAAAATTAACTTTCCTAACACTATAGAAGCACTTTACACCTTAATCACATGTTCAAACACCTTATAATATTATATAACACTATTATCATACTTCATAGGTATTTTTAACATCTTAGGACCTCTAAATAGATCAAACATAATCTAAGACTAGTTTATTTACATATTAGACCTATAGATCTTACTTTTGTAGTCACAGTTTGAGACATACCTAGGTGATTCAATTATTAAAATTCATGTTATAATGTTTTAAAAAATATTTATATTCTTCTGTGAATTCTCTCCTAGATCCATCATGCTCCTTCTTGCACTAGACTATATATCCCATGATTAAGCCTTCTTATCACTTCATGACATCATTCCTCACTATGCATTACAAGACATTCCATTAGATCACCTTGTCTCACACTCATTTTTACATAAATTACCATACACAAACATATGACATCAATGATAACTTACAACATAAAATCCTTTTAAAATCATTCCCATAGTTGTTTCCACCTCATTAGTGTTCTCTTTATGAGTTGTAATGTAAGACCATGGATAGGACCAGGCCTTCCTCATAAAATATTCCAAAACATGAATCATAATGAAATTACATGTGTCAAATTTTATATAAGTAGTTATTGATTATGAGATACACATCACTGACATTCTTCCCATCTTGATATAGTATGTTTTATGCTTACTTCATTGATCTTTCACTTTTATCTTCTTATTTTTCAATTGCATGTATGCTTACAACCATTTCCCTAAAATTTCCATACTTCCAAACTTAAATTAGTGTGATCAAATTAATGTTTTTTCAATTTTTTTTTCTATTTTATACTTCCCAAAATGATTTAGTATGATTGATGGAATTAATTATTTTATTTGTATAGCATTTGGTTTTCATGTGCCTTCCATTTTATTACATTATTTTCATACTTCCCAACCTGATATAGTGTGATTTTACTTCTTTTATCTTTGGTAAAATATTTTACATGGCTTTAAAATATTTTTTTTCCCTTTTTACCATATTTTTTTTAATTATTTAGTCATATTTTTCTCTTACACATTTTCCATCATGATATAGTGTGTAGTGCATTTGTTTTTTTATTACTTATACTTTTCCAAGTCATTTTTGTCTTTTTTTATTTTTAACCATGAATGTGTATCACATAATGATAAAAAAATAAAATAATAAATATATATTTCCCATAACATATACAAATAAATCTAAATACATGAGCTATAAATAAATATATCTATGCATCAACATTCAAAACCATGTACAACTCATGAGATCAAATCTATCTATTATATATATCATGTGTTTAATACACTACAAAGTATAAAATACAAAATAGATTCAACTATAAGGCTAGGCTATATCTTTTCTATCATGTGGCCTAGCCACACTACCCATAGATACCTAGGATAGTCCCCTCTAAATGGTGTATTGTGATGAGGTAGTAATATATATATATATATATATATATATATATATATATATATATATATATAAGATTACATTATACATACTTCATTTATATAGTACACTACTAAGGTGACATCAACTATATTTCAACTTAGAGTGTACTATATATATATGTAGTATACAGTCAATTTATAAACAAAGGCCCTATAACCTTTTTATTAAACTAAGGAAATTCCATTTCCCATGATAAATTATACACAAAAAATTTATATTTCAAACTCAATTCTCATTTATCTTTCAACACATTAATTTCATTTTAAATAAAAATAATCATTCATGCTTTTCCAATTATATGAAATTCATAAATTCAAATATAACTAAACATAACTGCCTTTACCTTATTTGGGTTTTAACAAATCAATAATTAACACACAGTCAAATAACTACTCTGATATTAATGGTAATATCTCATATTTAGCTAACTAAGACAAACTCAAATCTAAGTAAACAATATTGTTATACAAATGCAACTGTAAGAACCCATATATCCAGTCCCTTTATGAACTATGAAATATATATACATAGTTCATCTTAATAACAACTATACATAATCCCATTCATGTATGATAAATGTTCATAAAATAAATAAAATCAACCATTATAACTTTATCAATATAGTAATATTCATATTTTTATAAATCCAAAATAGTAATCCAATAATTGAATTATCATCTATTGTTGGCAATATGATTGTCATTGATGTGAAAAGGATCAAGCAAGATTGACGGATAGAAGAGCATGTTTCATAGTTGCACTATGCAAAGTTGGAAATATTTTATAGAGACCATTTATGGATTTTTAAAGTTAAATAGATAGAATATCCATTATGTATTTTTCATGTACATTCTAGAAATATGGTCAACAGGTTTAAAGGAGAAGGAATGAGCTGAAAATTGATTTATTTAGCTCTCAGACTAGATAGTGTTTCTTAGTAAAACCCTAAGAGTTTAACCATGGAATCAACATGCAATTTCTATTTTTATATTTATTAGATATATCTTGGACCCAATATATTAAGTTATAACTTAAGCCTTTGTCACTTGAAAAACTAGCCCTCTCAACCTAGTAATTACTAGCTCCTAGAAATGATCAAAGTAATTTATATTTTCCTAAGTCTAAGACTTAACATTTATCCCAGCTTAATCAATAACCCACACTTCATCATACATAGATGATCCAATGAAGTGAAGCAAAGTCAAATTATCAAAAGTTACTCTAAGTGAGCATGTAAGTGACAAGTGTCACGTTCACAGAGCTTGTCAGATAGATATCCAATGAGTATAAGCTTGTCAAAGTTAATGATCAAGCTAGTTGGAAGATAAATTGGCTTCCGATTAATTAGAAATTAAAGATCCAATGGAATATGATGAATTTAAACTCTCAAAGGTCCTTCCACATGATTGAATTAATTTCAAGTATCACAAGCACATGAGTTTATCAAATAGAGGACCAATATAATGATGTCAAATGTCTTAATAGTAAGAAATGATAGCGATGTATAAAAGGCACATGATTATTCTAAGTGTCATATCCTTAAGGGTTTGACAAATATAAATATTAAGCTTTTCATAATATCTAACGTTGCATGAGTGATTATGCAAAGGAGATCCAATGGAGAGAATGGACTCAAATGCTATAAAGTGTTTGATGTTTATCAACATAGTGGTAAGTTAAAGATCGATCAGGTTTGAAAATATCAATAGAGAGAAAGTGATCCAAATATATAATAATTAGTGAGAATGGATAAAGAGATTGATGTTTATCATCTCAATAGAGCTAAAGTTTAAAAGTGTATAAAGATCTAATGGATAGCATGATCCCATCAAAATTTGATCAAATAGATGTGTTTTAAAGTTGATCCAATTAAATAGAGACCATCAGATCATGGCGCTAAAGTCAAGATCAATGATCAACATTAAATTCATGCATAGACAAATATTTAGTTGGAGGAACATGCAAGAACTTATGTATGATCTCTATATCTTAACATAAACAATGATATTAATCGATCCAATTGATCAAATTTGTATTGAAGAGCCTATGCATCAAAACTTGACTTAGTCATATGATATAGATAGTAAAGAGACCTACAATTATGGCATGATGTATGGAATTGAGATGCAAGAAACTTATAGTTCATGTCATAATGAACTAGTGTCTATAATTGACATGATGTGTTACAGTCTGAGTGTGAACACATAGAAGATATTAAATCCTAGATAATTTGTTTATATATATATATATGATATCTAGGATAAAGGAAAATCTATTTGATTCATTCAAATTATGTCAAATATAAAATATAGTGATAGAGAAGAGTAGAGTGAGATGAAATGTGTCAAATTGATACATATATAGACATCGAGATAGAGGTCCATAAAAGAACAAAATCACACAAAGATAATGTGTATAGAATGAGAAGTTATAGATTAGCCTATAAAAAAGAATAGAAATCTAGATTCATGTATGAATATAGTTTATAAATTAGAGTTATAGCTCCATAGAAATTTTTGATAAGTTAGAGCCATCAGATAAGCTCAGTGGGTACTAAGATTAGGGAGTGGGTGCTTTCTTAGAGTTGGTTCTCTTAAATCATAGGATTGGTTTCCTTAAAAGTATAACCAGTGAGGTTTGCTAGTGAGGCTTTAAACTATGAGCCTGGATTAGAATAATAGATTTTAGTAGTTATTCTCACTAGGGTTTTTCCCTTTGGTTTTTCCTCATATAAATCTTGTGTCATGTGTGTTTATGTTTATATGATCTATACATTTTGATTTGATTTTCATATATATTTTAATCTATTTTAAAAAGAATTAAAGGACTAGTTTTAATTCATATACTGATTTACCCCCCTCTCAGTATCTAGTTGTGTTATAATAATTAGTATCAGAGCTAGTATTCCTTTGAAAGTATCTTAATCAGCTCAAGTAGATCTTGGAATAGTGAACACAATGGCTATTCAAGAAATATCTTCATCAAATAAGGCACCTCTATTTGATGGATCTAACTATGTATTTTGGAGCATAAAAATGGAAACATATTTGTCCCCATTATGGTTTGATATATGGATGTCTATGGTAAATGGATATACACCCCCTACTATAACTCTTATTGATCAAGCTACCAAGAAGGCATATGAGATCAATGCCAAGGCAAAGAATGATATTTTTTGTGGATTGTCAAACTTAGAGTTTGTCAAAGTTATGCATTATCAAAATGTGAAAGATATCTAGAACAAGTTGAATAACATCTACGAAGGAGATGAAAATGTAAAGAAGTCTAAGATACAAAATTATAAAGGCAATTTTGAGAACCTTAAGATGAATGAAGAATAAAATATTTTAGACTACCTCCTTAGGGTAGATGAAGTAGTAAATTCAATCAGAGTCATTGGGGAAGAAATGAAAGAGTTAATCATTGTCAAGAAGGTTTTAAGATCTTTACCATCAAGATATGATTCTATAATATTTTCAATATAATAAGTAAGATATATAGATAAACTCACTATTGATGAGTTGCATGGGACCTTCACAACCTATGAAATGAGAATGGGAGAGACATACACCTTCAAGAGAGAATCTACATTCAAATTAGACAAGCAAGTAAATGAAGAAACATTTGCATCTAAATCTAAGGACACTAAAGAAGAAGAAACTAATGTTTTTAGAGGACTAAAGAGAGGATCTATAAATTACAGAGGTAAGCTACCCTTCAAATGTTTTAATTATGGTGAATTAGGTCATTTTACTACTACATGCCCTCATAATAAAGAGGATAACTATGATCAATTAGAGAGTATAAAAAAGGTGAAATCCTAATATACTAAGAAGAATAACTTCTTCAATAGTAAGAAATGTCTATACACAAAAGAAGATAGTGAATCCATGGAAGATAGTGATATTTTAAATGATGATCATGATTATGCTTTTATGGCTAAGGGAAATAAATCCTTATTCATGAAAGTAGGATCAACTTCTATAAATCTAGATCAAGATGAAGTTGAACACTTGGATGAAGAAGAATAATCTAGAATGTAAGATCATATGTGCTCTAGATGAGATTGACAAGATGAGAAAAGAGAATTCAAAACAAAAGAATCTTGGACAAAAGGGAATTGAGAAAATTTCTACAAATCTTGAGAAATTTGATGAAATGTTAATCCACCTAAAGACATAAGTTGAAGAAGCTAAAATAATAGAAGATGTAGTCAAAATGAAACTCTAATTTAAATCTAATCAATGTGTGAAGCTTTAGGTAGAAATAGTGGCTTTGAGAAAAGAACTTGAAAAAGCCAAAGGTTAACTAAATAAAATTCTGAAGTTGACTGTAGGATCAGACATTCTTGATGAAGTGATCAACTCTCCAAATACCTCAAAAGAGAGATCATGTCTTTGTTATGAGAAGGAAAAATTTTCCTCAACTAGTACATCTACTAACCTATATGAAAAATTCAAAGTAGGAGGAAAACCAAGAGCAAATAAAGAGAATGCTTTCAAAGATATAAAGAAAAACTCAAACATAGATAATGTGAATAAATATAAACCCCAAAAGAATATTCAAGAGAAAAATAAGACAAAGGTAAATGATGCTGAAGGATACATCAAGGCGAGAAAGTTGAAGAAACCATAGCTTAGAAGAATTCCTCATACTACACCAAGAAATTCTATGATCATGTATTCCTCATCTTTTTATGATTATTGTTATAGATATAATAATTTTGGTCATAAGGCTAGTAATTTTAGAGTTTTAAGTACAAGGAGAATCAATTTTGTAAGAAAAATTCATTTACACCCTTGGTAGATGCAAATGTAATGTGATATAATTGCAATAAATTTAGTCACATAGCTAAACATTATAGAACTAGCTTTGTAAGAACAAAAGTATACAATATAAATAAAGACATAACTCCTAATGTGAATAAAGGTTCCCAAGTTTCTAAAAAGAATCTAAATAAGAAACCTAAGGATGTGTGGAAAGTGAAAAATCAATCCATGATTGCTCAAACTGCACTCCATGCCAAAGAGCAAAATTTATGGGAGATAGGCATTGGCTACTCAAATCATATGACTGGTGACAAGAGATAGTTCACCAAAATGAGAAAGTGTAAGGAAGGATCTGTTAGCTTGGGAGATAACACAATACTATATATCAAAGGTAAAATAACCTTAAACATAGATGGTAAACTACCTACACATGATGTCCTTTATGTTGAAGAATTGAAGCATAATCTGATAAGTGCCAACCAAATTTGTGATAATGGATATAAGGTCACATTTTATTTAGAAGGATGCAAGCTAAAGATATCTATCAAAATAGTTGTAGAAGGGAAAAGGACTGAGTGCAATATTTGTAATCTTATTGAAGTGAATGGTAATAATTTCTTGATGGGAAAGATTAATGAGAGTTGATTGTGGCATAGGATAATGGGTCATGTTGACTTTTATAATCTAGTCAAAATGAGCTCAAATAAGTGTGTAAGACACATGCCCATGATAACCAAACCTACATATACTACTTGTAAATAATGTCAACTAGGTAAGCAAACAAGGGTCAGATTTCAAAGAAAGGAGTATCCAACTACAAAGCCTCTAAAACTAGTTCATACTTATCTTTATGGTCCTACCAATACAAGATGATCTAAAGGAGAGTAGTACTTCATCTTATTTCTAGATGACTATTCAAGAATGACATGGTAACCTTTTTGAAGGACAAACCTCAAGCCTTTGAGAGATTTAATATTTTTATAGCCATGGTTGAAAATGAGATTGGATGAAAAATAAAATGCTTAAGATCTAATAAAGGTGGATAATTCACCTTAAATGAATTCATAGAGTATTATGAGAAGCATGGGATCAAAAGGCACTACTTTACAGAAAGGACTCCACAACAAAATGAAGTTGTTGAGAGAAAGAACATATAGTCAAGGAAATGACTAGAATAATGCTAAAGGAGGCTAAGTTACTTGATAGATATTAGAGATAAGTAGCCCAGACAATAGTATACATCTTGTATAGAGTTCAACTGAGGGTAAATAGTGACAAAACTCCCTATGAGATATTGTATGGAAATCCTACCTCTATTAATTAATTCAAATTATTTGGAAGCAAATGCTACATTAGAAGAAAAGAGGACAAACTAGGAAGCTTTCAATCAAGATGTGATGAAGGAATATTTCTTGGTTATTACACTCAAATAAAAGCCTATGTATGTTACAATAAGAGGCTACAGAAGATGGTGGAGAGAATAAATGTCAAGGTAGAAGGAATAAAACATGTTTAACCTAAGAATGAAAATAGTAATGAAGAGTGATGTATTAAAGAAGAATCATATAGTGAAGAGGCTTAAAAAAAATGAAAATGCAACTCCAAGATTTACTCAAAAGGATCATCCTAAAGAGTAGATAATTGGTAATAAGAATGAAAGAGTTCAAATAAGGAGAAGAGTTTTAATAAATGAGGAGAAAGTAAGTTTTACTCTAACATCTAAAATTGAGCCTAAGAGCTATGTTGAAGCTATCAAGGATGAGAATTGGCTAAAATCCATGGAAGAAGAACTAAGCCAAATATAAAAGAATAAAACTTGGTAATTAGTTCCAAGACACTCAAACAAGAATGTGAGAGGAACAAAATGGGTCTATAGATATAAACTCAATGAGGATGGATCTGTTATAAGAAATAAAGTGAGATTGGTGTGCATAAGTAGAAGGCATAGACTTTGACGAAACATTTTCTCTAGTTGCTAGATTGAAAACCATAAGAATGTTTCTAACATTATCTATTTGCAAAAAGTTTAAAGTATATCAAATGGATTTAAATTTTTATTTCTTGAATGGGAACATAGAATAGGAAGTCTATATTAAGTAACAATAAGGTTTTCAATAATTATATGAATAATTTTATGTGTGTAGACTAAAGAAAGCACTATGTGGTCTAAAATAGGCACCTAGAGCATGCTATTCAATATTGGACCAATACCTGCAATTACAAGGTTTCAACAAAGGATGTGAAAATAGTAATCTATACCTCAAATCACAAGGTGATCATATGTTGATTATTTTTGTTTATGTATATGACATCATCTTGGGTGGTAGAAATAAAAAAATGTGCAAAGAATTTGTTGCACAAATGTAAAGTGAATTTGAGATGTCTATGCTAGGAGAACTTTCCTTCTTCTTTGGTCTACAAATAGAACAATCTGATGAAGGGATATTCATATCCCAAACTAAGTATGTAAAGGATATGCTCAATAAATTTGGAATGGAAGATAGAAATCTAATTAGTACTCTCATGATAACTAGATTCAAGTTGAGAAAATATGTTGAGTCACTTGATGCAAATCAGACTATGTATAGATCAATGATAGGTAGCTTGTTATACCTAATTTCACCAAGACTAGATATCATGCAAGTAATGTGCATGGTTTCTAGGTTTTAGGCTGATCCTAAAGAATCACATGTCAATACATTGAAAAGGATATTTAGATACATCAAGAGCACATTTAACTATGGCCTATGGTACCCTACGACTAAATATTTCACTTTGACAACATATACATATTCTAATTGGGTAGAAAGTGTGTATGATAGAAGAAGAACTAGTGGTGATTCATTCTTCCTTGGAAACAAACTTATTTCATGGTTGATAAAAAATCAAGAGCCAGTTACTCTCTCTATAGTAGAAGCAAAGTATGTAGTAGTAGTGGCATATTGCGCTTAAGTCCTATGGATGAAGCAAACACTCAAGGACATTAAGGTTGAGTACAAATCAATTATTTTTATTTTTTGTGATAATTCAAGTGCTATAAATATATCAAAAAATCTAGTTATGCATTCAAGAACCAAGCACATATCAATCAATTATCACTTCTTAAGAGAGAGGGTTGTAGATCAAGAGTTCATAATGGAATATGTGCAAACTAAGGACCAGATTGTAGACATATTTACCAAACCTCTTCCTAAGGAACAATTTAAATATCTAAGATATAAGTTCAGAGTGGTAACTCCTACACCACATCACTAAATCACTAGTGATAGTGCATGAGTCTAGGGGAAGTCTCATGGAAGCTTTATTAATCCTTGGAAGAAGAGAGAAAAGTAAACTTAGGCATGTATACTTCTAAAAACTACTAATGAGTTGAAATTTGTAGATTCTTAGACAAAATCCTTTATCTAATAAAGGGAGAGAACACTTTGGACAAATAGTGAGAAGGAGTCCATTTGCCATTGATGTTAAAGGGGGATAAAAAGGGCAAATTATCCTTGTAAAAGTATGGAGAAAAAGTGCAAATGATCTCTGTAAAAGTTTGGAATAACAGATCAAGTGTCCAAGTTGAGTATTAGGAAAATGTGCCATTGCCTAATCAGGAACAAGTATGGTATGAATATCTTATGTTCATACTCATCAAAATCTAATGCAATCAATGCTAGATAAGGAGATAAATTATTAGAATATTAGAACATTAAGTTTGCATCTGAGCATTTGATTTTTCATCAATGCCAAATGGGGAGATTACTGGTAATATGATTATCATTGATATAAAAAGAATCAGGTAGGATTAATGGAGAGAATAACATGTTTCATAGTTACATTGTGCAAAGTTTTCATGCTTTTACACAAACCATTTATGGATGTTTAAAGTCCATCATATAGAAGATCTATTATGGGTTTTTCATGTACATTTTATAAATATGGTTAGTAGGTTTAGGGGAGAAGGAATGAACTCATAATTGATTTACTTAACTCTCAAATTAGATATGGTTTATTAATAAAAACTTAAGGGTTTATCCATTGCATCAACATATACTTTATATTTTAATTTTGACTAGATATAGCCTAGACCTAGTAGCTTAAATTATAACTTAAGCCTTTGTTACCATTGAAAAAATGGTCCCCTTGACCTAGAAATTATTGGATTCGATAAATGATCAAAGAAATTTATATTTTCCTAATTCCAAGACTTAATATTTGTCCCATATTGATCAACAACATGTGCTTCATATTACACAAATGATCCAATAGATCAAAACAAAGTCAAATTGTCAAAAGGTGCTATGAGTGAGCATGCAAGTGACAAGTGTCACATTCATAGAGCTTGTCAGTTAGAGACCCAATGAGCATAAGCTTTTCAAATTTAATGATCTATCTAGTTATAATATCAAATTTCTCATGCTTAATCAGACATTGAAGATCCAATAGAGCATAATGAAGTTAAAGTGTCAAAGGTCCCTCTGAGTAAATGTGTTAATGCCAAGTGTCACAAACACATGATTTTTTGAGATATAGGACCAATGTGAAGATTTGAAATGTCTCAATAGTGATAACTAACAATAATTTACATAAGGAATGTGCTTACACCATATGTCATATCCTTTAGGTTTGGATAGATAGAAAGATTGAGATTGTTAAAAGATCTGACGGTGCATAAGTGATCATGCAAAGAAATGTGCTTAGAAGAAATAATAACAATGTATAGAAGGAATGTGATTACACCATATGTCATATCCCTAAGGTTTTTATAGATATAAATATTGAGGTTCTCAAAATATTTGATGGTGCACAAGTGATCATGCAAAGGAGATCCAATAGAGTGAATGGACTCAAATGCTATAAAGTGTTTGATTTTTATCAACATAGTTGCAAGTTAAGGACTAATTAGGTTAAATTATATCAAGGAAGTGAAAGTGATCCAAATATATAGGAAGCAATAAGATGGGATAAAGAGATTGATATTTAGCATCTCAATAGAGCTAAAGCTTAGAAGCATACAAAGATCTAACAAATAGCATGAGACTATCAGAAGGTGATCAAAGGGATGAATTTTAAATCTGAGATAATTTAATATATACCATTTTATCATGGTTCCAAATGCATGATCAATGATCAACACTTAAAGGCATGCCCAGATAAATGGTTAGTTGGAGGAAGATGCAAGAACTTGCGTATAATCTTTATATCTCAACATAGACAATGATATTGATTGATCTAACTGATAAAATATGAATTAAAGATCCTATTCATCAAAACTTGAGTGAATTAGATTATATATAGTAAATATACCTTTAATTATGATATGTTACAAGGAATTGAGATGTGAGAAACTTACAGTTCATGTCATAATGAACTAGAGTCAATAATTGACATGATGTGTTACATTTAGTGTGTGAACACATAGAAGATATGAAACCCTAGATCATTTGTTTATATATATGATATCTATGAAAAAGTAAAAACTATTAGATCCATTCAAATTGTGTCAAATAGAAAATATAATGATAGAGAGGAGTAGAGTGAGATGAAGTGTGTCAAATAGATATATATCTAGACATAGAGATAGAGGGACAAAGAGGAAGAAAGGCACACAAATAGAATGTGCATAGAATGAGTAATTATAAACTATACCTATAACAAATAATATAGATTTATATTCATGTATGGATATAATTTTTAAATTGGAGTTGTAGCTCCATAGAAAAATCTAATAGGTTGGTACCATCAGATAAGCTAAGTGGGTGCTTAGATTAGGGACTGGGTGCTTCCTTAGAGTTGGTGTTCTTAAATCAAGGGATTGGTGCCTCCTTAGGATTGGTGTCCTTAAACTTTTAACCATTGAGGTTTGCCATTGAGGCTTTGAACTATGAGGTTAAATTAGAATAGTAGATTCTAGCAACTAGTGTCATAGTGGTTTTTCCCTTTGGGTTTTCCATGTATAAATCTTGTGTCATGTGTATTTATGTTTGTATGATATATACATACTTGATTCTATCTACATATATATTTTAATTTATTCTAAAAATAATTAACATACTAGTTTTAATTCATATACATGATTCACCCCCCTCTTAGTATCTAGTTGTGTTCCAACATGTACTTGTACCTAGGTAACACCAAATGATTACTTAGAAGATTAAAATTATACATAGTATCTATTATGGATAATTAGAATTTCATAAAAGAGCTTTAAATTCCAACTAAAATTTAAGCCTAGTCAAATAACAATATCATATTCTAATTGTAATACACATAGTTGTGTGTGTGTACAGTCACATTTAAGTTTTTCAATTCATCAAACATGTGTATTGGTATAAATATATATGTTTATATATATATATATATATATATATATATATATATATATGTAAGTATAATATTTTATGTATAATCATAATTAACCAAATATATACTCAATTATATATTTGTGTGTATATATATATATACATATATTTTCAATATCATTGAAAAATCATATTCTTAGACCTAAAAAGAATGCATTGGTTAACAATTGAATTATCTTACAAACATATACAATTAATTATATTTATCAAATACCCAAAGGAATATATAATAACCTCATTCAAGATAAATATCTTAACCAAAGTATATATATATGTATATATATATATGTATATATATATATGTATATATATATGTATATATATATGTATATATATATGTATATATATATATATATGTATATATATATATATATGTATATATATATGCATATATATATATATACATGTATATATATGTATATATATATATGTATACACACACACACACACACACACACACACACACACACACACACACACCCATTAGAGTCAAATCCCATTTTGAACAATGAATTTGAATTGCTAAGGATAGGATAAAGTTTTCAAAAGTCTATTTGTATCATGGCCAAGACCTATTTTTCCAATCTCAACCTTCCCAATCTACCCTGGGTTAGATATAGGTTTTTGTGGAGGCCAGTCCCTTCACAAAGCCCTATATACTGCCCATTGTAAATTTCCAAAACTATAAACAATTAGATAACCAGTAACCCAAACAATTTGAAAACCCATTCTTAAAAATTATCACACAATTATTTAAATTATAAAACCAACATGATAGAATGTATGATTGATGAAGAATGTTGAGTCAAAAATTGAGCCAATTCCATTTATTTTCCTCTTCTCTACCTTTTGGCTTTTCCTCTAAAAATTTCATGAGCCATCCCCATTCACAGTCCTACTATCCTATTTTATTTATTTTCCATCCTTTATTTTATTTCACTATTACATCCTCTTTATTTGATTAAACTCATTCAAAATTATGCATGCCCAGATAGCTTAACTAACTCACTATCTACATACATGCATATGTAATAAATCCCCATAATTTCATCCCAAAATAATGCTTAACTGAAGTCAATGAATGATTATTTTACCTAATAATTATTGATGCTTATAACAAACCCTAATTAATCATATATTATTGATTTATCAAATCCATATGGAAATGATGAATCCATCATCAACCACTTTAGTCATATAAGTCAAATAATCTCTATGTTAAGTTCCATACACAACTTATCAACTAGTTGATAACCATTGTGTTTCCCCATGTAATGACTAACACAATAAAATCATATAACTTTGGCATTGAAACTATGCATAACAAAAATTATATTTTATATTAAAATATATTCACAACATCTATAACAATTATAATAATTTCTAAAATCATTCAATGATCTATGTTAATATATCCATTTATATATATGAATATAAATACTTAAAATAAATATTTAATCAAATACAATCTATTAAAAAATAATGTTATTATCTTTCAACATAATAATGTAATTATTATAATATAAATATTATAGATCAAATAACAATTATGGAATCTTTCACATCATAAGGATTTACTATTCAATAGAACATAATAAGGCAATGATATAAGTAAACATAAATAAATGATTTCATCTATCCAAACAAGATGAGCTGCATAAGATCATAAAAATAGTGAAATCACTCAAAAAACCAACACAATCATAATCAAAAATTTATATTTTACTAAAAAAAATACTAACAATCATCTAAAGGAAAATTACAAAAAACAAGTTATGTTAATCCAAATCAAATAATTACAAAACATGATATACTAAGTGGTGTGTACAAGGGTTTTCATATTCATTCTCTATTGACCCCCAACATTTCCATATAACCACCCTCTTTAATGATGCTCTCCCTCTATCATGATCTGAGGGATGAATCTATCCTACATCCACCTCATGGCAATGAAGGTAGTTAGCTCAAAACATCATTATTTTCATAAAATAATTTTGTATAATAATAAAAAATTGTCATAAAGTATAGAATATAAAAGTACCTCTAAATCATAGCATCTAATCATATAAATTAATCAACACAAACTATCCCATAATCAACATATGTCATAAATCTTAATCAAATATTGGATAATCAATTAATCAACCATAATAATCCATAGATTAAATAATTTATTTAGCTAAGAGAGAAATCAAGATGCAATAATTTGGGGACAATGAACTAGTTGTAAACCATGTCAAAGTGTAGAACATGTCCAAGAATAGTATTTTGAAAGATTACAAATAGAGGGCTTGTGATATAATTAAAGGGTTTGATGCTTTCAACATCTAATACATACCAAGGGTGTATAATGATGATGCTAACAAACTCACAATTTTGGGTTTGTAGGATGACCTCCTGCATAATATAAATAATGAGTTGAAGTGGCTCATAAATATTGTGGTTATAATATTAGTCTTGGAAAATGGAAGTAGCTGGTAGGTGTTTGAAAGTGACATATAAATCATTAATTTATTATAAGATGAAGCTGATTTCTACACCAAACATCAATTGTAGATCCAAGGATAATATGAGGAAATGATCATCTAGCTAAAGGGAAATAAGTTTTTGAGGGGATTGGTTACACTATAACTCATCTTCAATTTTAATGACCACCTCAAGGATGAGAGATGAAACATGATGGTTAAGGAAGATATCTTTAAGGAGGTATCCATCTCTAATGATAAGCTCTTGAAGTATGGTTAGGTGTTATCTCCATATGAAATTGAAGAGTTCATCAAATTAAGTAGAATATATGATGATATACTCACATGGAGCTACCCATATCTCAAATGTTTCAACCTAGGCTTAGCCTAACATACTATCTAACTTGACCCTAACACCAAGCTACTTAGGTAAAAGTAAAGTTAGGTGTTATCTCCATCTGAAATTGAAGAGTTCATCAAATTAAGTAGAAGATATGATGATATACTCACATGGAGCTACCCATATCTCAAATGTTTCAACCTAGGCTTAGCCTAACATACTATCTAACTTGACCCCAACACCAAGCTACTTAGGTAAAAGTAAAGGCTAGTAATCCTCAAAATTGAGCCTTTAATGAGAAAATAGCTCTCAAATATCATAGTGTTCAATATAATATTTCCAATCAAACATTTTTCATGGGTGGCCAATATAATTTTAATGTGAAATAAAAATAGGGAAATCTGGTTATGTGTGGACTTTAATGACTTAAAAATAACATCCCTCAAAGATCGCTACCCATTTTAATCAATAGACGAAACCCTTCAAATCATCCTAGGTGTACATAAGTTTTCACTACTAGATGGTTAGTCAAGCTATAACTAGATAATTTTGTAGGAGTGTGGTCAGTTTAAAACTACATTCACTACTAAGTGGGGTAACTTTGCATCCTAGAGGATGCGCTTTAGATTGAAAAATATTGGGTCCACCTTTTAAAGATCCATGGATATGGAGTTCAAAGGAATCCTCAATAATATCATCTTAGTCTACCTTGATGATATTACTATCAAATCCACTTGTAATCATTTAGACCATTTAGAGCAAGTCTTTGAAACATGTTAAGAGTTTGGGATATTTTTGAACCAAAGAAAGTGTGTATTTACTATCCATGAGGGAAAATTATTAGGGCATATTATCTCTAAATAAGGACTCATAATTATTTTATAATGAGTCAAGGCCATTATATCTCTTCCTCTCTTGAGTCATAAGAATGGCCTCCAAAGATTATTAGGAAAGATAAACTTTGTCATAAGGTTAATGACAAATTTTACTACTCTGAACAAATACATCATGGTAATGCTCAAAAAAGGTGTTGAATTTAGTTAGACCCTTAAAGGAAAGAGAATTTTTGAGTCCATCAAGCGCGCTATTGCATAATCCCCCACCTTGATAAACCCTGATTATAATAAGGATTTTATCTTTTATGCATTTGGTAGAGCTGAAGGAATCTCAACCAACCTAGCATAGCAGAATGATGACAAATATGAATAACCTATTACTTTATTTAGTCATATGATTAAGGATTAAAAAATATGTTATAGATTTATGGAGAAACACATCCTCATAGTCATAAGGGCACTTAATAAGTTTAAGCATATTCTCTAAAATAATAGGATTTATCTCATGGTTTCTCACTCAAGCATAATGGAGTTTCTAATTAGTAAGGATATTAGTGAGAAAATATTTATTTGGATCACAAAGGTTATGGAGTATGATGTAAATATCTGAATCACCAAGCTAGTTTGAGGGAATGACTATGTGAATAGTTTGTACATGATGTAAAATTTAAGGATAGAGTAGTCATTGCATTGTGTGAAGATTGATCAATGGATCAGAACATAAGGATATTATTTTATATTGGCATGTATCTACATCACCTAAGTAAAAATAATTTTTGAGACTTTAGATTATAATTTATTCCTTATGTGCTTTTTAGTGTTGCATTATTTAGAAGAGACATCAGTGGAGTTCTCTTAAGGTGGGTGGAACAAGATCAAGTAAGCAAAATCCTTAAAAAGTTCCATGATGGGATATTAGGAGGCCATTACTCACCTAAAACCACTGCTATTAAAATCATGTGAGATGGATATTATTGATCAAATCTATTCAAATATGCACATGCATGGGTGAGACTATAAAATAAGTGCACCTTCTTTGTAGGAAAGTAAGAATTTTGTAGCTTTACCCATGAACCCAATACAAGTGGATCAGCCCTTTTCCCAATGGGGCTTAGAATTCATCAGAATGATAAATTTAACATCAAGTTCTAGACACAAATGGATCCTCATGTTGACTGATTACTTTAAAAGGTGGTAGAAATAAATATAAAGTGGGGTTAAAGCTAGAGAGTTTTTTTGTAGAGCAAAAAATAAGAGGTCATTTCATCATCATCAAATTTGTATCATAAATGTAGCACTACATAATTTTTAGATGCATACATATTTCCCCCTTGGGAGGGCATCTTGTCATGAATTAGCAAGGTGTAGTCATGAGCAAGGTATACTAAAAGGAAATGGAAATTTAGAGATACTTACCTTACTTGACTATATGTATGAATGAATCCTATCAAGACCCCATGAAACTATGTGTGTGGGGAGAATCATACTACTTAGACCATCCCATCAAGGGGATTGGACCTAGTGCAAATCTGTGTACTTACAAAACCATAAAAATTGTGTTATAAAAGAGATAAATGTTGTTAAATTATCACTGATAAAATATTGATTTACACCATTTAGAAAAATAATACACAT
Organism: Torreya grandis; assembly: GCA_037957365.1. NCBI lineage: Eukaryota > Viridiplantae > Streptophyta > Pinopsida > Cupressales > Taxaceae > Torreya > Torreya grandis. Next base: position 2,525,735 of record JARHVA010002145.1, on the reverse strand, counting down.
GTATGTAAGAATAAATGCAAATTTGGGAGATTATAAAAAAATAGGAAAACTTTTAAAATATAATGGCTAGTTTGGGGCCCAACATATTCAAAAACTTGCCAAAAATAATTCATTTATATCATCTACATTAAAGGATATTTTTGAGCTCTAGTTTTCCAATGGCCATTTTGAGCATGGAAGCAGTCATTAGAGAGATGATAATAAGAGGATGGTAAATATACTAGCAGGAGGCATAGATGAGCATAATTAGGTTGGCTTTTGTTAAATTTTCATTTTTACCCTAATTTTAAAAATTTATTCAAAAATGAGCTAAAATCTAGCCAAACTTAATTTTTTTGCTTTGTGATCACTATAGGGAAGGGTAGATTAAATTTTTGTTGAATTTTTTAGGATTAAAATGGGTTGTTATGGGTTTTTGGAGGGTTTTGGGGAACTTGTGGGTAGCTAGTGGAACCATTTCTTAGGTTATGGAACCACTACCTATTACAGGTGGTAGTTACATAACCACTATAATGGGATTGACACCACTATATGGTAGTTATGATGTTTCCACATTGGGAAGTTTGTAACCACATAAGTAAGTTACATTACCACCTTGAGCTAGTTTTGTAACCACTTTAGTGTGGTTTTAGAATTTCCCTTGTATATAGGGGTTGTTTTGAAAGTGTAGAAGGAATTTAAGTTTTTTAGAATTGTTTAGATTTGAAGATAGGTTTTCTTGACTGATTGAATAATGTGTGGTATCTTATATTATTATAAGGGGCCTATAATTGATGGAGTAGAGCTAAAGAGTAGGAGTGTATCCCTAAAATTTTAGAATTTATGATGGTTGATGAGTTGGCCTTGCTTGATTGAATATTGATTCTTAATATTACATGGGTAGGGATCACATCTTATTCCACCTAGTTACTATGAAATATTTTTACATATTAAGATCCTAATAAAACCACCTTCATGTTCCCTCAATCTTCAATATATTTTACTATTACTCTCATGTATTTATTAGATCACTAGTCTTCCTATAACCAGATGTCTACTATTTATTCATGATGCCAATAGCCAGTGTAAGGCTCATGGTTGGGTAGAGCATTTTGGAGACACTAATACACCTAACTTAGGTGTGAAGTTTGATGTGAGGATTTCTAAGGTGGTGATATAAATTATCCCCACCTTTAATGAGGACATAATTGGTATCTTTACCTCCTAATTAGTGGGGGATAAGGGTACTAATAGGATTTTGTAGAACTAATCATCGATCATTCGACATATAGTAGGGAGAGGAAAATTCTACACTTGGGTCTAGGAGGTGCTAGCATGGACCTAAAAGGACCTATATCAAGTGGAATTCCTAGTATATCTCTCCATAAACCACACAAATATCATTATGGGTTGGGTTTAGGAGAGAATGATTCCCTATCATGGGGTAATATTGATCAAGGCACTAGGAAACATCAAAACCACTAGGTGGGTAGATGTGGTGCCTTTTCATTCTTTTTTTTATACTATGGGGTCTTTGATAATGGATTATTTTATTCCCCTACCATACTAGGACATGGTTTGGAAATGGGATAATGAGGGATCCTACCTTGTGGCATCTATAATAGATACATAGGTTTGAGATAGACTATTTTAGGTTGAGGTGCATCTTATAGATTAGGTACCCTAATAGTTTGGTATCCTATATGAGAGAAGCCTCCCCATTCTGAATTTGTGTATAGGGGTAGTCATAAGGTGATAACTATGAGAATGGGTTGACTTGCATGGCATATACTAGTGAGGGGAGTACATATCACCTGATTAGTTCCATAGGAAGCTATAGGAGGAGGAGGGTAGGTTCGAGTGGGTTAGTAGTAGTTGATGGGTCCACCACCACAATTACCTTTATAAGGACCTACATAATAATAATAGTTAATAGATGGAGAGGGTGAGGTTGAGAGTGAGGGTGAGGGCCTAGTTTATGTTGAGATAGAGGAGGATTTTGACATTGATGAGGAGGATGTTGTGGGTGATGACTTTGATCCTGAGTGGTAGGAGAGATATCCATGTAAATTATTATTTTTTTCATCATTCTTTTATTTTCAACTAGTTGCTTAGATAGTTTTATATATGTTGTATCTTTATCATGCTAGTTGGATATAATGCATATTATATTCCTTTTGATTGTAGATATTATGGGAACATAGAGGAGTATGAGGGATACCCTAATCAATCTATTCTAGTTGAGCACTGGCCAGACATGAGATTAGATATTGATGGATCTTGTGCTTCTTATAGGTATTTGGTGCCACACTAATGTATTTTACATAACATACCATACCTGGACTCTAATGATAAGATTGAGGATAAATAACAATACCCTTTTTTATAAAAAAAGGAGAATAGAGGCCGTAATGGATACCATGGTGAGGGTAGGAGGGGATGGGGCCTGTAATCATAGGACTAGGTAGAAATCATTAGAGGGAGGATTAGGTAGGGGCCACCCTCCTAGCCATATAGTAGTAGAGGATGGAGCAGTGATAGGAGGGGAGATGAGTAGGAGGCATCATTAGAGTGACATCCCTAGTGATTATACTACTTTAACACCCTTCTAGAGGAAGAAGATAAATTTATAAGATCTATTTTGTAGTTTATTTTGGTGACTTTCATTGTATAAACTCGATAGCCCATATGGTGCATATATATGTGTGTGTGTGTGTGTGTGTGTGTGTGTGTGTGTGTGTGTGTGTGTGTGTGTATATATATGTATATATATATGTGTGTATATATATATATATATATATATATATATACACACACACACACACACACACATGTGTGTGTGTATGTATATACATACACATACACACATGTGTGTGTGTGTATACATACAAGACTTCTAAGATTCATTTTGTAGTTTATTTTGGTCATTTTCATTATATAACCTTGATAGCCCATATGTTTCACACACACCCACACCCACATATATGTATGTATGGATGCAGATGTATGCCTACACACACACACATATGTGTATATATGTGTGTGTGTTTGTATGTATATACATATACATATACATATATATATACACACATATACATATACATATATACATATATATATATATATATACATACATACATACATATACATACACTCACACTCACACACACACATAATAGTATACACACACACACACACACATACACATGTATGTATATATCTATGTACGCATATATATATATATACACACACACACACATACATGCATACATATATATATATATATATATATATACACACACACACACACACACACATACATACATACATATATATATATACACACATATATACATACATACATACATATATATATATGTATGTATGTATGTATGGATGTATGTATATATGTGTGTGTGTATATATATATATATATATATATATATATATATATATATATATGTATGTATGTATGTATGTGTGTGTGTGTGTGTATATATATATATATATATATATGCGTACATAGATATATACATACATGTGTATGTGTATGTGTGTGTGTATACTATTATGTGTGTGTGTGAGTGTGAGTGTATGTATATGTATGTATGTACATATATATATATATATATATATATATATATGTATATATGTATATATGTATATGTATATGTGTGTGTATATATATATGTATATGTATATACATACAAACACACATATATACATACATCCATACATACATACATATATATATATACACACACATACACATATACATACATACATACATATACATACATACAGACATATATATATATATATATGGGTGTTATTTTAGTGTATGTCTTTGTTAATCATTATGTGATGTGATTTCATTACTTTTACATAAACTTTTCACTTTATGCACTCTTGAGGATTAGTCAAGTGAGAATGTATGGATATATGTATTTTCTCTTCATTTTTAATATGTTATGGGGAAATGCTTGTGTATCTAGAAAAATAATGTATGCAAATGTTTTAATAATGATATATGTTCATATCTAAATACAACTAGGCTAATATTTTCTTTATTAGGTGATTTCTTGATTGATTTGTTCATCTAATAAGTTACTTCCAATTTGAGTGAGGGATGTAAAGAGGGTAATATAATAAATGTGAGGTGAATCATGACTCAAAATTTTTTAGGACAAAGGAAGATGACCTCATCCTTATGAGTAAATGGGGATGTGTACTTCTTATAAAACCTATAGAATACTATCTTTATGGATTTATATAGAAGGAACTTAATTAGATAGAGTTGATGAGTTGGAAAAGGCTACCTTATATGAACATAAACATATACACAATCCTTTCTGAAGAAATTTCTTTCTAGACATTATTTTATATTTTAATATTACTTTTACATTTATCTTATATTTCTCTATGGGACCCCTAGACCTAGTCTTTTGTGACTGGGAAGACACAGGGATCATCACCAAAGGCTAGATGTAGTTTAGAAAGGGAATCGTCCCCTTATGCCAACCCCATATAAATAATAAGATGTGAGGGCTCAACATCGAAGGTTAAAAAAGGGTGAGAGATGCATGATTTTTTATTTTGTATTTTCATAAGCTTTCAAATTTCATAGGAGCATCTATATATACTCTTTATGTTTTCTCTCTTTGTCTCTCTTTTAAGGATCCTACTCCAAAACCTTGGTCTCATAAAACTAGTAGGATGCAAGGTGTCATCACCAAGGGCTAAGTAAGGCAAGAAAAGTCACTTATATCTTAGCATGCTAATGTTATTTATAAGGCACTATAAATGAGGACTCTATCATACATAAGTTTCTAGACTCCACTGTAGGCTATAATTTCTATAAGTTGTGTAATAATATGTATGAAAATATATGTGTTCTAATAGAATTAGGACAAAGACCAATGTAACATACTAATTTTGAGGTGGTGAAGGACTATGGGAATAAGATGAATGTCATGTGTAGCATTTTATAAATATTTGTATTGTGCAAGTTGACCAATTAAATAATCATGAAATAATGTTTTTACTATGTTGATAGATATGAAACATATGAAAATGTAATACATGTTAAAATGTGGTGGCACATGAGAACTAGATATAGAAATGATTTAGATGTAAAGATTTTATTGACACACCAAACTCTTTACCTTCTAAAGTGCAAAATTGATAGGCTCCATTATTGAAATCTTTGGTTATTAGGTAAAGGCCTAGTTAATTGGGTTTTAATTTTTGACCCTCTCCTTTTTTATTGACCTAAATTTCAAGTCTAAGGACAAAGTATCCAATACAAATTAGATACTTATGGATGTTTTTATTGTATTTCCTACACATGAAATTAGTGTAGGCAATGTAATTATTAATAGATATGATATTATGCTCATCTAAAAGTTATAACATAGACAAATGTCCTTCTCTATATTCATATTCATTAAGGAGGTCTTGAAAGGAGATGTGAAGGCTAGGTATTTCTACTTCTAAAGCTTGAATAGCTTAAGACATAAAAACTAATGAATAAGGGGTTTATCCCATGGGTGTTTTAATAGTTATTCTTTAAGCCCAGAGTGATGGATAGAGTTGTATATGTCAATCCCCTTTACAATCTTGACTAGGATTAACTTTAGTGTCTTATTAGTAGCCTCATCTTTATCATTATCTTGTAGATCAAATACAAAAGTTAGGTAGTGTGAAAAGTTGAATTTCTCACGTAGTTCATGAACCTTAGGGTTCTTGAAGAGGGATATATTATTGTTAATGAGGAATTTCGGGATCTTGAATCAATAAATAATTTGGTTATGAATAAACTTTATAATAATATATCTGGTCATAATTCTCATGGGCATTTCCTTTGCCCATTTATTGAAGTATTTAGTTGTTGTGATGATGAAATGGTGTCCATATAAAGGAATAGGAGATATTTTACCTACTAATTCTAGGCCCTAAGTGGAAAATGGCCATAGAGTGATGATGGGTTACAATACCCTAGGAGGCATGCATCCTTTATGAAAAATGTTGGCATTTTTCAAATTTTTGTACATACTCAATGTTGCCATGTCCTAGGGTGGGCCAAAAATATCCCATCATGTGGAATTTTTAAGTGGTCAAGTGGCCACCAAAGTTTCCACCACACACACCAATGTTACAATGAAATATGACATTTTATAACACTTTTTGGTCAACACACCAGAGTAATATGTCATCAAAAGCCTTGTGATAAAGAATTGTGTCTAAGATGATGTACTTAGATGTGATAACACAAAGATGTATCTTATGTTATGAATTGGTATCTTTGGGTTAAGTTATATCAACAAGGTAATTGATGATTTATAAGTACCAAGGAGAAGAATTGATGGCAGGTTTTTCTATATAGCCTATTACTTCATTGGGAAAATTTGTATCCGTGAGGTTGTTAACTTCTAGTGATAAGTCAACTAACCAATCTATGGTGGTTTTCCCCTTAATGTACTTTTTATTGATATAAGTCAATTCAAACTCACTAAATAATATGATGAAATTCCCAACTTTCCATGAGAGGGATTGCTAGGTTAGGAAAGTTTTTAAGGCTTGGGATCTTATAGAAAATTTTATTTATTAATTATGTATATAGTGTTACAACAACTTTATTGTAAACACTATTTCTAGGGATTCCATCTTTACCTAATTATAACACATATCATAATCAATAAGGATATAAATAATTAAATAAATTATTCACTCCTTATTGATGTCATCTTCTTGAGACAACATACCTATGAGAGACACCTCAATCACCCTTATGTAGAGTATGAAAAGCTTTTCTGGCTTGGGTGCCATGAGTGTTGGAGGGGATATGAGAAAATATTTTACTATGTTGAATTATTCTTGAAAAATTTTCACCTAAGTTGGGATAATTGTATTTTTATCATATTGTTGATGTGATGCATAATGTAGGTGAGGTCAGGGACAAGTTATTGGATAACTCCTAGTTTTCCTAAAAATGTCCTGACACTAGATTCATCCATGGGAGTGTTAATTTCTAAGATAGCCTATATTTTAGTGGGGTTGATGTCTATCCCCCATTTATAGATGATTTATCCCAAGATTTTACCAATAGTGACTCTAAACATGTATTTATTTAGGTTAAGGCTAACTTCCTATTTAATCAATCATGTAAGGATAATATGTAATACTCATAGGTGGTCTTCATTCTACATTATTTTTCGAGAATGTTGTCTACATAGACTTCCACTATCCTATGAATAAGTTCATGGAAGATGTGAGTCATGGACCTTTGATACATTGCCATACCATTATTTATGCCAAAGGGAATTACAACATAGCATAAGGTTCCCCTAGATGTGGTGAATTAATTTTTACTTTCATCTTCATCACATATGCAAATTTGTTTTTATCCTCAAAAACCATCCATGAGTGATAGTAACTCATATCCTATTGTGACATTGATAATGATATCAATGCACATGAGGGGGAAGTCATACTTCAAGAATGCCTTGTTGATTTCTCAAAAATCAATGAATATTTGAATATGGGCAGTCTTTTTAAGGATGTGGATGATGTTAGACATCCATTTAGAGTAGTTCACATGATTAATAAAATTCTCTTTTAGGAGCTTAATATCCTCCTCTTTTACCATTGACATGACCTTGGTTTTGATGGGTCTAAGATTTTGTTTAATGGGATTTGCATTGGACGTGGTAATCATGTTTTAGATGACTACATAAGGATTGATTCCTATCATGTTAGTGTTAGGGAAAGTATAGACCTTGGAAAATTTTGAGTTGTTTATGGTCCTCTACTCCCTATTTTGAAAGGGAATATCCTAGCTTCAAGACCTTGGGTTTATATTTTTTCTTTATATTAATGTCAATAGTTTCTTCAATGAGGGATATGATTCATTATTTGAATATGTCAAGATTTGAGGTAAGATTAAGGTCTTCATCCTTAGTATTGAAGACATCATGATCATCATTGAATAAGAGGTAATATTATATATAGTAATAAGATTCATAAAACATGATCCCAAGGGTTGAGTTGGGATAGAAGGTAAATGAGAAACCCCTTTTATGATGAAAAAAAGGGAGGTAATCATAATCTTGTAGGAACTCAAGTATGGCATCATCATTTTTAGCTAGATAAAGGACAAGAGGGTCTTCATCTTTCCTGATGTGGGTGACTATTTTTTCATTAGTGGCCTTAATTATGAGAGAATCTATCCTAACTAAGACTATAAAATCCAATTCTTAGATTATTGGATGGGGGATGAAACATGATGATGAGGCATCCATAGTGTTGATAAGCTAGTTATTTTTTCTAGGGACTACTTATATAGAGATCAAATCAAAGTCTTTGTTGACCTCATGAATTATAGTATTGTATAACTAGAGGTGTTCAACCTTGGTTTGGTAGACTTTAGAAACTTGGTTTGTGACTAGCTGTGAATCCCCCTAGATCTTTAAGTTTTGGATCCATAATAATGAAAGGTCCATTAATCATGCATAAGATGGAGTGGTCATTAGGGAGGAAATTTTATTTTCTAATATTTAAACAATGTGGACATTGGATCCAATGATAGGTTGACTAACTCTGTCATGAGATACAATGTCTACTTCCATTCTATCTTTTAATTATATGACTCTTATCATATGAATTTTGTCTTGAACTCATATAGTGGAGGATTTGATGTCATGATTTCTTATTTCCATGGATTGGTTGTGTTAAATGGGGTGACCTAAATATTTATTATATCATTGATCCTAATCAATGTGCATTTGGTGGTTACAAAAAGGATTATGGTAAATTTTTAAGTTTTAATTTTGGCGAGTGATAGGAGTACTCAGAAAGGCTTTGATGTTTATGTGCACATATACTAGGAACATATTTATGAACTTATACCTTTGATCCTTTGGAAGTCTTTATATAATTTTATTATAATTATATCATCCTTGACTATTGTGGCATATGACTCTTTGGAAGAGGCAATAGACATTGGGGTCATAATAATTAGGTCTCATATTCTACCCTTATTACCCAAATACTTATTGGTTGTTGGACAAGTAATAGTTTTGGTTTTAGAACTAGCGTTATTATTCATTTAACTAATTCTAATTTTGGTTATTATTTTGATATTGTGTATTATGAGGTGGTGGTTGGTTTAAATAAATTGTATTAGTGTTGTGAGGTGGACTTTGATTCCTACCTTGTATATTTTTGGTGTTAGTGTTGGAGGTATTAAAAGGTGGGAATTGACCATTATTTTAGAGTTTTATTTCTTGGTTTTATCAATGACAATATTGGTATTAGAATTTCTATTTTATTTTATTAGCTTGGGACATTAGTTGTTCATGTTTTTTAGGTTTTGCTTCATAGTTTGATATCCCTCACTATTTTGAGTAATGATATGTTTACTGGTTTCATAGGTTTTTCTTCAACTGTCAATGGTTACTTTATCAATGTAGAGTGCACTTTCAATGGTATCCTCATATGATTAGTACAGGAAATTATGGATGTCTTCCCTCATTTATTTGTTAAGGTAACAAAGTAAAAGATCTTATAACTCTTTTTGGTCTATGTGGATAAAGGAATACAATACCTACCTCCATCTTATGATAAATTGGGTATCTATTTCATTATATTCTTGTTTGATATGCAATAACTCTTGTATACCTATATTTATGAGTTTGTTCATATCAAAATCTTTTACAAACTCAACCATCAGTTATTAGAATTAGTGTATGGACCCTTCAAGGAGGTGATAGTACTAGTCAATGGCTATCCCTTCATGTGTCTTAGGGAATATATTTACTACAACCCCATCCCAAGGTAGGATCTCCCTAACCATGGTGGTATAGAATTTTACATGTGCATTTAGATCACCTTCCCCTTTTAATTTAGGAATATATAGTAGGGGACATGTGAGAATAAATCCCCATATGTTAGCATCAAGAGGTTATTTAAGGTATTCAGTGTAGGTTCCCATGTTATTAAAATATATAGCCACTTAGTGATGCTAGTAGGAGAAGGTGGGGTAGTGTATGGGTTGGTCTAATATCTATTAGGAGGTGTGGACAAAAATTGATAGGGAAACATGTTGTAGGATAGGGAATAATTATCTAGTATAGTAGACTTTGAATACATGTGGAAATATAAAAGGACACTATAATATGTGAAAGGTATTGTGCCTTGTTATGTTAAAGTGTATGGGGTTTGTTATAATGTTATATGGGTTGTTTGTATATGCATTATAAATTCATCATGTCTATAAATCAATCCTAACTCAGAGAAGATAGATCATACCATAGACTTTTGATTGGGGACAAATTAGATAATTTGGAATATGACCAATGTGGGGATCTACTAGACCTAATTGGGGGATATCTTATCATAATACACAATGTAAGGGAGGGTTAAAAATCCTCCAATTAGGTACAATCATGTATAAATCATAATATAGTCCTATGTTTTCATATACCTCACTGAATTAATAACAAATAAATTAAAATCCAATCTAGTTCTCACCAAAGCTTGTGGCACAAAGTGGGAGTTAGAAAAAATAAAAGTAAACATGAATAAGATACATATAATTATGTCAATGTATAGAAAATCCTATTGTATGGAAGAAAATTAAAAATTCATATCTATCTACTCTTACAAAGGAGGAACAAAGTTAGAAATACTTACTTTTAAAGATAACCTGTCGAGCCTCAATCTCTCCCTTGGCCAAGGTGCTTTGCAAGAGGTTTTTTTGGTATGTAAGGATGACAAGGATAAATTATATATAGGATAAACAACTTATAAATGCATCAAAAAGACTTATTCATAATATAAGATCTATATCTCTAAAAAAAATTATGAACCCCTAATCTTACTCCTCAAGTAGAATGGTGGATAAGAAAATGCACAATAGCTCTTGCTTCTTCTTCTCTTCTCTAAATAATGGGAAAATGAACTTTTATATATAGGTATATTTAACCTTAAGCCCTTCAAAAAAATTTAGATGATAGGGTTGACCTAGTCAACCTACCATAATTTTAGACAAGAATTCACTAGGTCATGGGATAGGTTGGCCAAGAACCAACATAGACCCTAAGTGAATTTCACCCAAAACTATATAGGGTTGACCTAGTCAACCTAGCACAATAAATAGTCAAAAATGGAATAAAGTTAGGAAAAAGGGACAAAAAGTAAGAAATGAATAAGGAGTGTGCAATAGAGAAAAACAAGCTTAGGGATAAGCTTTTTAGGATAATGTGTACATAACAAGTGGAAAAAGGGACAACAATCCTACGAAGCACTAATGGTCTTCCCACCCCTTTCTTGGTGCACCCCTTAAGGCATGCACTCAGAGATATTGAGACTTGATGGGTCATTGTAAGATAAAAAGTGTTAGTAATCAAGAAAATTTTGAAAATATTATGTGTATATATATTCCCCACTCAAAGCTCATCATGTGTCACATGAGCATAACACAGGATGGTACTTCTAGAATAAAACATGATAACACATAAAGTTGATGCTAAGTAAAATGCAATAAGGAGAAAATAAGATAAATGAAATGATAGAATTGAAAAACACATACCTTTACTTACCTTAGTTTTGTAGATAAATAAGTATATTGTAAGACAAATAAAGGTGTCCAATGTGAAGAACATTAGGCGAACATGTAGAGATTAATGCAAAAAATAGCCATTGATTTTTTTTTAATATAGGCATATAGTAGTGGAAATTATTCTCTATGAAATCATGATTTGAGAATATTTTAGGGTTCAAAAAATGATTTAGTAAAAACAAAGATATGATTAAAATAAGTAATCTAATGGAAAACATTTGAAAGGTAAAAAATTGTGAAAAGTAAGTTTTAATAGGGTGAAAGGGAAGTCATTTGTTATTGTTGACTTGCATGTGAGAGAAAAAGAGATCTGATAAACCAAACAAGCTAGGATGGTGAGGAGGTGACAACTGAGATGAGAGGGACTCCCAACGGTGGTAACAAGTGTAACACAGGTAGGCAATTGAGAATCTCAAACTTGCTTTTGAATATTTTATTGAAATTAAGTGTTTTTTTAGAAATTTGTAATTAAGAGAAATTCTAGGATGTAAAATAAACCCAAAAAAGTTACTAAGGGTATTAGAAACCAAATAGGGAAATGGGTTTAAAGGGATTAGAGTAATAACTACCAAAAGGAATTTATTACTAGAAATGGAAGGGGTTGGTAGGTAGAATTAACTAGGTCAACCTAGTCAACCTAGTAGGCTGAAAATTTCCTAAATCCACACTACTAACTTAGTAGGTATGTGTTGACTTAGTTTGTTTTCTAGAATGTTGAATTAGTACATGACCGACCTAGTATAAAAATCCTCTATTACAACTTAGTACTAAAGAGGGAAAAAGTAAAGGGCCAATTTAGTTTATTCAGTCAACCTAGTCAAAAGAAGGAAATTTTGGTCAACCTAGTGTTTAACTAAGTGACTAGAATAGTATGAAAATGAATGAAATAGACCAAAATAGTGATAAGAAGGCCTAGAATGGATGACTGAGTATTAAAATTATTGAATAGGCTAGAAATAGGTCAAATTGACAAAAAAAAATGAATAAATTAAAGTAAATTAGGGTTGTTTTTGTTAAAATGTGAAAAGAATGTATTGTGATTATAAATGACATGGAATATCTAATACATCTATTATTTTTCTATGGTTTTAGGGGCATCTAAGGTTTTTTCACTTATTGGATATGACATGGATCCAAGACCTCTTGGAGTGATTGTTAGCTAAGGATTTTTCAAGATTGATTGCATTAGGTCTAGGAGGGATTGTAGATATTTTTAGGATCCCATTGAGTTCAAATTTGATAGTCATGTTCCTGGGATCCTAGGAATGATTAACTAATACATTTAGGTGGGAGGTAAATGGGGATATCATTTAGGTAGGTATCACCCTAGAGGACATCCATGCAATCCTTGGACTACTTATAGGAGGTATGCCCATGTTTATAGGAGTACCAAATGGATAAGAGGAGAGGAGAGCCTTAAATATATGAGCGATGGGCTTAGAGAGGATATATCCTAGATTGAGAGTTAGCTTGTTTTATATTTATTCATCTCATATTTTATATATCTAGAAGGTAGTTTTAAGACTTGTGATAGATGGGTACTATGTCATAAGTCAGATGGAAAGGTACCACTGTATGTGATAGCCTTATGACAGACTATATTGGAGAATAGGGTAATCTATGACTTAGGCTCTATCATTTGGGTACATCTTATGCATGACATGGGATGTTGTCTAGAGGGTAAAATTATATAAGGCCTATTATATTACTAATTTCATGGATATATGAGAGGTTTTTGATATATCATCTAGCTAGGTTACCCCATGTGGTTGATGATTGGTTGCCTCAAGTATAAATGTAGAAATAAGATACATTAGAGTGGGTCATGCCCCACATGTTAGTGATATACATAATTAGGCAAGAATACATTATGTGATATCCTTATGGCTAAATCACTATAGTAAAGCTGAGCTAGGAGACAATGGCATTGATATTGTCATAGATACAAATTACAAGCCATTATACCTAGTGGATAGAGATGTATCTAATGGTGCACGTACCATGATAGATGGGACTCCCTTAACTAGTGGCACTAATAGTGGTGCCTAAATTTTATGCTAGGCATGTGAGAGAGCTAGGGGAGAGGAGGATTAAGACCACCCATTGTTAGGGTAGTGATTAGACCATGCCATGAGAGACCATGGATTGGTCGAACATGACATGCAATAAAGCGAGAAGAGATAGATGCAAATGTAATAGTACTAGAGGTACCACTACCAGTACAAAATTAGGATTAATGACCTCCTCAGTCATACCAATTATGGAAACATAAACAATAAGAGAGAGAAGAGATAGTGGTCATCCTACATGACCCATCAGGTAGACTAGGATAGAGTTGTGTGATAGAGGTACCACTTAGGTATAGCTTGAGATGAGCATGAGTGGTGACCCTAGGATTTGCATTTGGGATCTACCCTATAGAGGAGGTAATTAGAGGACATGTTTATGGGGAGACCATTTTTAGTGGTCATACAGATGGCAAGGTAGTATTAGGCAACACATAGATAGGTAATAATAGATGGTTTTTAAATTTGTTTAAGTTATTTGAGATAGACTATAGATAGATAGATAGATTTTGAGATATATTAATGATCTAGTATCTATCTAGTTTGATTTTTGTATATACTATAAAGGAGGAAACCAAATGGGGATCCCAAGTTATGGGATCAATTTATGAGATCTTTGACGAGGTGTTGGCACCTTATGACCCAATGATGCTATAGGATTCTAAGATAGAGTTTCCCTTAGGAAGATAGTTTAGACTAATAAGAGAGGCAACAAGATGACTATGGGAATGCAAGGAGGAGCCATAAACACCAACAAAGGTGGGAGTGGGAGTGGAATAGACATGGCAAGTCTTGGCTCAAGAGAGAGCCATGCATATGTCTACCATGACCTAGCTATCATAAGTACATGCCTAGCTAACATAGGTACATGCTAAGGTGGCCAACCTATAGGGATATGTGACAGGTCTAAGATATTATATATCATTTCTATAGTTTACTATCCATAGGGGATAGTCTAGGGCATCTATGGGTAGCATGGCTAGGCCATGATATGGATAGGATAGACCCTAGCCTTAGATCTGGGATTATGTATATTATTATATTTTGTATTGAAACACATGATGTATATATGGATATATTATTTTGATAGTTGGATATTGATTTTATTTATTTGTATTATGGTTATGGTTATGGATGCCTAGATATATTATTTATAGCACATGTATTTAACTTTTATTGTATATGTTATAGGAAATATATGAGTTGTGTTTTATTTTCTAGCATTATGTAGGAAACATGCATGGTTAAAAAGAAATAGGCAAAAAAGACTTGGTAAAATATAATCAATACAAAAATATATTATACACTATTTCATGTTAGTAAATGTGTAATAAAAATAAAATGACTAAGTATAATAAATCAAAGGGTGGTAAAGAAAATGGTAAAAAGTTTTTTTTTAAAACCATGAAAAAGATTTAGTACCAAATTAAAACAAGTAAAATTACATTAAATCACATTGGGAAGTATGAAAGTAATGTAATAAAGTGGAAAGTATGTAAAAGGATGAATGGTATAAAAAAATCAATTAAATCAATCAATCATACTAAATCATGTTGAGAAGTATAAGATAAAAACAAAATTTTGAAAAATTGGTCTTAAATTTATCACACTATTTCAAGATGGGAAGTATGAAAAATTCAAGAAATGGTTGGATTCTTACATGCAATCAGAAAATAAGAAGATCAAAGTGAAAGAGTAATGAATTAAGTATAAAACATACTAAATCAAGATGTGAAGCATTTCAATGATGTGTAACTTCATAATCAACCACATCTTGTCTCATATTTGACACATGTAGTTTTGTTGTGACTTAGATTATTGAAAAATTTTATGAGGAAGGCCAGGTCCTATCCATGGTCTTACACTACAAATCACAAAGGGAATACCAATGAGGTGGAATAATGGGAAATTTTGGTAATAAGGGATGTTGTTAATAGGGAGGTAAAATTTTGGTAATTTGTGAGAAATGCCAAGTCCTATCCATGGTCTTACAATGAAACTCACAAATGGAATCCTTAGGGGAGTGATTAGTGAACAAAGAAATATTTATCAAGAGGAAATATGAGGAATGTATGACATGAAAAATGGAATGTAAAAATCATAAGTTAGGTATCTTATGAGGAGACTTTAGGAGATGAGAGGCATATTAAGGACATGAGAAGACACTAAGTGACTAATGACCATCAATGTACAATTGAAACTTATTCACTATAGACACTAAGATGTTTAGGAAAATAATCATGGTATTAATATTAATTGATGAATTTATATTGGTATAGTAAAAGTAAAATGGACCTACTTCCCATGACATGTTCTTCATTCCTCAATTCCCATTATAGAGTCATTAGTATACTACAAATATTGGGTACTTGCATGAGAAAGTGGGTATCACTATTCTCATTTTCTAATATACTATCCTACCACACCCCAATGGACCTCATCTCTATAGTGAGGTTGACTATGGAGTTTGACCTTTGACTAAAAGGAGATGTGCTTTGAGTCATGTATTTTAGTGTGATTTGACTTGTAAGAACATTGAATGTTTTTGCCTTTTGTATCATTTATTTTTATTAAATGATTTATATTTTGAATGTTTTTAAGGATTTTTTAATATTCCTCCTCCATATGGACTTGGAATGACCAATCATGAGAATAAATTAATACACATGAATGAATTTTAGGCTTAAGTTAAAAGAAGCTAAGTAACCAAAGATAAGACTGACTAGAACACTTAGGCTTAACAATGAACCAACATGTTATCTCAAGTTTCAACCATGTATATGCTTAGTTTATGAAAAGGAAATAAAGGAGATCTAAAGTGGATCAGTGAAAGGAGACTATAATGAGATTAATTATTTGCTAACTGATCACATGGTTAAGAAGTAATGACTAAAGGGAACAAACTTTGTATAACCGAGTCATAATGATAATTATTTATGTATATAGAGATAAGAAAGTAGAAAATCATGAAAATATAACAAATAAATTTTTAAGAAAGAAAATCAAGAAGATAAATGAATTAGTGATAAATAAGATATCCATAAGCAAACATAAATGGCATTATGAGCAATATAGAGTGTGAAATTAAAGTCACCATGTAAGATAAATAAGAATTTGAAAAAATGCTAAATGATATAACAAATAGATAAAGATAATATTGAAGCATATGTCTAATCTAAATAAAAATTTAAGAATACCATGCATGTGTTCATAATTAGTAATAGATTTTCCCATATACATTTTCCAAAACATTTAATAATTCTCTATTAAGTTAGATGTGAACTGTAGCTAATGTATCATCTATCTTCAGTGAAAACTATTAAAATAATTCACATATAATCCTATCAACATAAAAGGTACAAATTCTTGAAGGATTACATTGAAAAGGGATATTAGGTAAGGGATTCTTAGAAGATTACATGGGAGTGGACTCTAAGGGAGATGAATGAATCATTGATGGAAAAGGATCTATAGTTGAGGGAATCAGAGGTGGAGAAGGATTCATAGGAGGTGGAGCCATGGGAGAAGAAGGGGGGGACTTATTGTGAGAATGACCTATGGGAGGAATGGTAGAAGTTGTAGGAATTGTTAAGATATGATATTTAAGGTGTTACTAAGGGATGCAATAAGGATTAGTATGATGAGTGACACATTAGTGCCAAAGACAATACACCTATTCATACTTATGAATATACTTAGGTAGTAACTTTAGGGGAGGTCTGGCATTTTCTAAGGACTAAGGGGTAGAAGGATGTAAAGTGTCAATATATTTTCATGATTTTTGATAATGCATAGATGAATGATTATATGTGCCATGGAAGTAACAAATACGCTTGTGAGTAGGCTTAGTAAAACTACTCATAAGATAAGGTGTGATATAAGTGTAAGGAGTGTGGAAAGACTAATCAACACGTTTGATGGGAAATGAAGCCATCTATGGTAAAAGAATCAAACCATCACCAAGAGAAGGTGGTGGAGGGAAAGGGACTAGACTAGGCTCAACAAAAAGAGTGATAGGATCAAAGGCAAGGATAGATTTAGCTAAAGTAGGAGAAATAATGGGCTCTAAAGTGGGATCTAATAAAGGAGGGGTGGGGTATACAAAAGGGTGAAGGAGAGTTTCACACATCTTAGGGATAAGTAGGCTATAGGGGTCATGATACCTAGAAAAGTGATAGGGCTGAGTCATAACATGATCCATAAGTATACTCCTATGAGGTTGTTCATAAATTAGAGGTCTCTGTACCATCTCTATAATATAATAAAGATTAAAAATTCTAAAATTAGGAACTATATACAATGGAATATGGGAAGATATACTAAAATACTAAGAGGAATGATAATGGATAGTCTTAACATCATGTGCCTCAACAAGACCACCTAATAATAGATCATCTAAGGTATAACCATCATCATAATCAAGTGTACATATATCAATGAAGTAATTAGGGATGACATTGTCATCCAATGAGGTGTGATGAATGTAATGTTAAGTCTTAGTTAAGACAATGGGGATGTCATCATAAGGTGGTTTGTGAGAATGAGGTTGTAAAGAAGTAAGAAGTTGAGAGATGAGATGAGATGAAAGACAGAAAATTTTAATATTGAGATTTATCTCATCAGGCTAATCATTATTAGAATCTAAAATTTTAGGGGGAATATTCCTAACGAGTTTGATATGACTATTGTAACCTTGAGTGGAATTGATGAGAAAGTTTAATCATTGAGAGTCATGAAATAGAACACTAGGCAAAGGTTCAATAGTAGGAATGGTCTTGGAATTGTTTAAAATTTTAAGGGTTAGTATCACCTTGAATACTATAGATATATCCATTGTGAGGGAATTTAATGCATTGGTAGGAAGAAGAAGAAACTACTTATATATGTCCTACCAAGTAGAATGTTGTAAGATAGAGGAAAGTTAAATATCATCACCTTCACATGAACAATGATAAGTGGGATGGTAATAGTAAGCCACACAAAACTTGAAGGAGGAATATGCCTTAAATAATATCCTTGACATGTATTATGTGTTAAAATTGAGATTGAATTAAGAATATCCAAGGGTTTTGATAAAATCTAGAGAGGAAACGCAAGTGCTAGAACCCTCATAAATCAAGGCATGCTTAAGTTAGATATCTCAAATTTGGGCACTAATGATTAAAATAGTATCATCCACATGAAGAAAAATCTCATCAAGAATCATAGAAGTGATGGTAAACTTTAGGGAAATATAAGTGTTCATTTTTTTATCAACATGGGTGGACATATCTTTGTATTGTTACAATATGTTATCTTTAAATCTAGTTAAGGTTGCTTCATGTCCTACTAGGGGATGATGAGGGATGTTCATTTAGAACAAAATTTACATGAGACAATTTTGATGATGTGGAGAGGTACTCATATGCTCAAGAAATGGAATTTGGGATGGGAGATTAATGAGTTCCATGATAGGATCCCACTCATCATAACCTATAAGAAGATTGTTAGAAATAGGTGCATAGAGTTGAAGGAGGTCCTTGGAAGGAGGATTTGAAGTACATTAAAATTTATGTTGATAAGAGGTAGAAGTTTTAGAACAAGGTTATAAATTATGTTGAGAATATGAATAAGTTGGTATAGGTTGGTTGTGAGAATAACTAGAGTAAGTGTTGATACAATCTTGAGTATCATTAGTGTTAGGTAAATAATATGGAGGAATGGTAGAAATAGAATGGGAAGTGTTATCCAAGAGAGGAGTTGGAATTTGTTAAACAAAAGTTATAAGGTCATATTTCCCCAACTCATTTCAATGAGTTGGAGAATAATCTTAGATAATGTGAAATGTGTAAAACAATAGAGGGGTATAGATGGGTTGAGGATCAATGAAAGAAACCACCCTTCACATATTATTCTTATTAACCACATTGTCTTCTAGAGTTGGGTCAATATTACTATCTACATTATTGGTGGAAGTGGTGTTCTTATCTTGGTGATTTGGAAGGGGGTCTTTATAGATAGATAAATTAGCATTAGCTTTATTCAAATCTTGAGATTTAGTATTAGTTTCATGGGATTTGAAATCAATGTTATAGGCTTGTTGGTATTTATAAATGATAGAATCATGGTCAAAATTAGGACCAAGAAGAAAATACATGGCCTAATTATGAAATTGCCTACATGTCTCATGAGAATGACCATAAATAAGATGAAAGCAAAAACATTTGGGATCACACTAAGATTTCATAGGATGAGTGGGATTAAGTTCTTATGGGAGAGGCCTAGGTAAAAATTTATGTAATTCAACTAAGGATAAAGGTTTGTGAACATTGATGTTATTAGGTGAAGATAAATGAGGATTGGTGAATTTTTGAGAAGGGGGAGCTAGTCCCCAAGATTGGTTAGGAACAACAACTTAAATAGTGTGAATGGTATCATAAGAGTCCATGACACCATCATTGGTATCATGATGATTCTCATTCTTAAGTAAGATATGAGTACCCATACAAGGTTGGGGTGGCTTAAATTGATGCATAAGGAAATATTAACATTTTTCTTGATTAATGGCCTCCTTAAAATTACATGGAAAGAGAGTCCATACCTAATATTGAAACTTGGGAGAAATAGCATTTGTAAAGAGATGTGAAATGCTATCATCAGCTATGTTATGTTCACATTTTTTGGATAATGTTTTCCACATTTGAATAAAATATTGAGTAGGTTCATTTTAAAGATAATTAAAATTGATAAAATGAGCTAATGTATTCTCAAGAAGATCACTAGTTTGGAGATTTTTGACTAGAGCATTTATTAAATCTTCCAAATTAGTAATAAATTGAGTTTTAAGTTGGTTGTACCAATCTAAGGCATCACCTATGAGGGTTTTGGCTAATATCTTGGTAGGAGAAAAAGTATTCAATTTGACCCAATATTTATAGAGATTTACAAATTTATTTAGATGAAGAGTAGGGTCAATTGACCCATTGTAAGAAATGGTAAGGGTGATACCTCTTATATGGATATTAACAACTTGAGATGTAAAAGTTTCATTTTCAAGATGTTCAATTATCTTATTGATAAAAGGAGGTTGAGGAATGAGATTACCTTTGGCATCCTGAAGAAGAGGAGGCAGAAAATTTTGATTATGCATACCCCATGGCATATATTGAGGGTGGGTTTGAAGATGGATAAGGTGGTTTTGCATTATCAACATATGATTTGTATTATGAGCTTGAAAAGTATTATTTTTATTAAGTGTTTTTAATAAAATTTTATGGGTTTAAGTTTCATTGTTGGTATTGTTTGAAGTATTATAATTGGAATTAGTGGCTTGGTTAACACTATTGGTGTTGGTAGGAACTTAAGAAAATTTGATAAAATGTGAGGCACTAGTGGTAAAATTTATTATGTATAAAAATATGGAATACTAAAGGGATGACAAGAAGAAGTACTAGAAGCATGATTACCATGGGTATAAAATGATGCACTAGTGTAAGAGTTGAGGAGAGTGGGTCTTACGAGAGGCCCACTAGATGTATAACCTACCATGTTAGTGGAGATACTAGGCATGTAGGTAGAAGAAGTTAAAAAAAAGAAGTCAAGGTATGATAAGGGTTAAAAATAGATGGAAGAGGCTGAGAATCAAAGAAAATAGTATCCCTAAATCCATGTGAGAATGTGGGAGAAGGTGAATGAGGATCTTCAACTTAACCACTAATCATGAGATGCTAAATGGTAAAAGGATCATTTCCTCAATATTAAGGAAAATCAGAGATAATGAAGAGTATTTCAGGTGTATACTCTAATTTGGGTTGATCTTCAAATGATAAGAGAGGATCATGAAGTGAATATGAATGAGGAAGGGTCCCATAGTTCATTGTGTAAGTGGCTATATGAACATTACTCTCATCTAGGAGAGGAGCCCTAAACTACTTATGGGAGACCCTACAAGGGTTGGTAAGACTCATCATATCCATTGAATTTAACTCATTATTATCTTTAAATAGGAAGTTTATGATGAAATAAAAGGACTAAATAAGGCAAAATTGATGCAAAAACAAGGAAATGGGAAGTGATAGAAAACTATACAGAGTCAACTGGGTCAACCTAGTATAGAAACTAGAGTTTGATAATTATACAGAGTTGACAAGGTTGACCTAGTATTGGAAATATGAGTTGAAAAAGTGTACATAGTCGATAGGGTCAACTTAGTACTAGAAATAGGACTTGAAAAAGTGTATAGAGTTGACAGGGTCAACCTAGTACTAGAAAAAAAGGGAAATAGACAACCTATAAGAGACTGTGTCGAGTAGAATGACAATATACTAAAATAGGAAAAATTCTAAAATGTACTTTGAAAGAAAGAAATGAAAGGAAACACACAATAAATTGAGTCAATGAGTTTGATACAATTAAGGCACACAACATAAAACCTTGAACCAACACTAGTCGATGCAATTTTTTACAATACAACATAAAATTGAGCAAAGAACAAGTAGTCAAATTTGAAAGAAAAAGCTAATTTAATGGTCATCCTAAATGTTGTTAGATTATTAAAATATTATTTTAGATGTGATAGGGAGTTATCTATAATTAAGGAACTATAAATCAATCTATGGATGGTTTCATGATGTTTAGACTGAAAGGGATCTATATTAACAATGGTACTAACTTGGTATTGGGGCCTACCCCCTTGCTTCACACACCATAGTGATAAGGGTGTCGAGTGCTTAGCTAATATATACCATTAATCACATGTTTATACTTGGCCAAAAAACCAAGTCATCTTCCCCCTTGGTGATGAAATCCAAGTAGGTTTGATTTGGGTAGATAATTTTTAAAATGCATTTTAGAATTTTATGATTTGGTGGTGTGTGTATTAAATTAAAAAAAGTGAAACTAAATAGTATATTGAAAAATCACCTAATTAGACTATGTGATCTATTATAATCATGCAAGCAATAATAAATGAAAGTGTGAGCTAATTACTAACATATAAGTGTTAATTACAACTTTTAAAAATATTATAGTGTCATTTTAGATGGTAGTGCATGAAGATATTACATAACATAGTTGATGGTGTCACTATTATTCTCCTGAAGAAAGGGTATAAAAAATAGCTATGTCGATAGTGTTAACTAGTTTTCTAGATAGAATATAGAATACCAAACTACGTCAACAGGGTCAACCTAGTTGACTATACAGGGACATTTTTAAAGACTATAAACTATGGAAAATAAAATTGTAATGAAAAAAAAATTGATAGAGAAGGAGAGAAAGGAACCTTGGTGGGTTGGAGGATTCTTAGAATTTGCAAAATTTCTATTAATGTTAATTGAAAGTTTTTCCAACTAAGTTGACTAGGTTGACTTAGTTCTATGAAACCCTACTGCTAAAGCCTATAAAAATTTGTGGAAAAATGATTGATATTAATGTCAAAAGGGGCACTATGGATGTCATTTTTGTCCAAAGATCAAGTAGGATTGATGGAGATAAGAGCATGTTTTATAATTGCATAGTGCAAAGTTGTCATGCTTTTATAGAGACCATTTTTGGACCAATTAAAGATCAATTGATTATATTTTTATTATGGGTTTTTTTAGTACATTATAGATATATGGTTCACATGTTAAGATGAATATAAATGAGCTCAATGATTATTTATTTTATCTCTCATCCATATCATAGCTTCTTAGTAAAAAACTAAGGGTTTAATCCATAGAATTTGTAGGCATGTTCTATTATTATGTTGAATGGTTATATACATGAACCAGTTACTTAAGTTATAACTTAATTCTTCCTCATCATTATGTAATTGGACCCTTTTAACTATTAATTATTAGCTTGAGAAATGTTTTAAGACTTTATATTTCCTAAGTCCTCGACTTAAAATTTGTCTTAGCTCGATCAATGGTTAGCACTTAATCATACTTTGAAGATATAATGAAGCATAGTAAATTAAATTTGTTGCAACCACCTTTAATTAAATGTGATAGTGACAAGTGTCACAATCATGGAGCTTTCATAGTAAATATATGGAGTGGTTTAAATCCAAATAGTCAAGGATTAATGTAAGGATGCTAAGTGTCTCAATATTGGGAACTGATAGAAAAGTTGCAGAAGGCATGTAAGGATTCCAAGTGTCACATTCATGGGAGATCATTAGAGATAAAGTTTGATCTTGTTAGAATATTTAATAGTGAGTGTAATATCATGCAATGAATATATAATGGAGTTATTAGACTCAATGGGATAAAGTTCTTGATTTTTATCGACATAGAGGTAAGTTAAAGACAAAGCTTGTTTGACAAGATCGATGGAATGTATTCATTCTAAAGACTCAAGAAGTAATGATATTAGACCAAGTTCTCAAGGTTTAAAATTATATAGAGATAAAGTTCCTTCAACTTTGAATATCTAATGGCATGTAGGAGCTCAGATCAAAAGATCCAATATATGCATTTTAAAGTTAGAACATTAAAATCTAGAAGCGTACACAGATACAATAAAGAGCATGAGCATATCATAAATTGATCTAATGGATGAATTTTAAAGTTAAGTAATTTGAATGAGAACCATCAAATCATGGCATGAAACTTAAGATCAATGCTCAATATTTAAATAGATGTTCATCTCAATGGTCAAGTGAAGGAACATGTAGGTAATCGATAAATTATGATATAGACAACAAAATTTATTATGGTGATAAATCAAATTTGTACAATATGGCATGTGAATAAAAAATAGAGTCCATTATATGCTTAAAATAGTAATGAGACCAAGAATCATGGGGGTGGAGCATGAGTTCAAGACATGGAAAACTTACTATTAAAGATAGGAACTAAAGTCCAATAAAATTTAGCATGTTGTGTTAGCAAATAAGTATGAACACATAATATATGAAACCCTACATCAAATGCTTATATATGTCATATAATACATAGTAAAATGTTATTAGTGTACTTAAATTATGTTGAATAAAGAAATATAGAGACACAAATATAGAGGGGTAAAGAAGAGAAGTAAAGAGAAGAGAGGAGAAAGATGTTCAGAGCATGAGCAATTACACACCAGACCTATAATAGAGAATTAAAATTGGTTTCATTTATGAATCAACATTATAATTTATACTTGTGTCTCCATAATATATATCTGATTGGTAGGTACCATCAAATAAGCTAAGTTGATTCTCAGTTAAGGAATTGGTGCTTTTCTTAGAGTAGGTGCTCTTAAACTAGGGGATTGGTGTCTCCTTAGGGTCGATGACATTAAACATTATAACCAATGAGGTTATTGATTATGAGGCTAGATTAGAATAGTAGATTCTAGTAGCTATTCTCATGTTGGTTTTTCCCATATTGGGTTTTTGCATAGTATATCTTGTGTTATGCATATTTGTGTGTATGTGATCTCTACATATATTTTTAGTCTACATTAAAAGTTTTCAAAAAGGAATAAATTAGTAAATCTGATAATTTAGCCCCTCTTAGTAGATACTTATGTTCTAATAATTGGTATCAAATCCTTGGTTCCTTAGAAGAATCTTAATCAGCTCAGGTAGATCATGGATGGTGAACACAAATGGCTATTCAAGAAGGATATTCCTCAGATAAAGTACCTTTCTTTGATGGAACAAAATATGCATTTAAAGCATTATAATGGAAGCATATTTATATTCATCAAGGTTTGATATATGGATGTTTGTTATAAATGAATATATAACCCCTACTATAACTCTTATTGATCAAGATTCAAAGAGGTAATACGAGAGCAATGCTAGGGTAAAGAATGCTATCCTTTGTGGATTTTTTAATTTAGATTTTGTCAAATTGATGCATTGTCAAAATGCAAAATATATCTAAAACAAATTAAAGAGTATTTATGATGGTTATGATAAGGTAAATCAAGATAATCTATAAACATTCAAAGGCAAGATTGAAATCCTTAAAATGAATGAAAAAGAGAAAATTATAGACCACCTCCTCAGAGTATATGAAATAGTCAATGCAGTTAGAGGCCTTGGAGAAGAGATGAAAGATCCATTCATTGTCAAAAAGGTTCTAAGATCTTTACCATCAAGATATAACTCAAAAAACATTGTAATAGAGGAAGCAAGAGATATAGATAAGCTCATTATTGATGAGTTTCATGTAACATTCACAACTTATCATATGAAAATGGGAGAAATAAATACCTTCAAAAGAGAAGATGCATTCAAATCATCCAAACTAGTGAAGGAAAAATCACCTAAATTTGGATCTAAGGAGACTAATAAATAAGAATCCAACTTTGTTAAAAGATTAATAAGAGGGTCTAGAAAGTACAAATGTAAGTTACCCTTTAAATGCTTCAACTATGGTAAAGTAGGACATTATGATGTTAAATTCCCTTATAATAAAAAGGATAAATCTGAGCAAGAAGAGGATAGTAAAAAAGATGAAACCCCACAATTCCAAGAAGAATAAATTCTTAAAAAATAAGAAAGGCATGTACATAAAAGAAGATAATGATTAATTGGATGACAATGATAGTTCTCATGATGACCATGACTATGCCTTTATGGCTGAGGAAATGAAAGTCCTATTCATGACATTAAGATCAATTTTTAGGGATCAAGAAGAATTTGAAGACTCAGATGAAGAAGGATAATTGGATCTAGAGTGTGAACTCATTTATTCTCTATAATAAATTGATAAGCTAAAAAAAATAACTCAAAATAGAAGAAGCTTGGATAAAATGAGATTGAAAAAGTGTCCAAAAGTCTTGAAAAATATGATCAGATGGTGGTTACCTGAAGACACAGGTTAAAGAGGATAAAAGAATAGAAGATATAGTCAAACTTGAACTAAAATATAAATCTTATGAGTGCATGAAGTTAGAAGCAGATATAGTGGCTTTGAGAAAAGAACTTGAAAAGGCTAAAGATCAAACAAACAAAGGTCTAAAGCTAAAAGGAGGATCAAACATTCTTGATGATTTGATCAACTCTTAAATGCCTAAAAAATATATATCTAGTCATGTTTATGAAATAGGTAAAAGTCCCATAACCAGTACATCTACTAACATATATGGTAACTTCAAAGTAGAAGGAGAATTAAGAGAAAAGAAAGAGAAAGCTTGCAAGAATACAAAGACACAAGCACTATTTATGTGAAGAAAGTTAAAAGATAAAAGAATCTTAAAGAAAATAAAAAGATAAAGGTATCTGATGTAGATGGTTACACAAGAGTGAGAGACTTAAGGAATCTAGAGTTTAGAAGATCTCCTAATCTTGCATAAAGAAATGCTATGACTAGGTATTTTTCATCTTTCTATAGTTATTGTTATACTTGTAATTAGTTTGGTCATAGGGACACTAAATATAGTGTTTCACTTAAAAAGAGAACAAATTTTATAAGCATACATTCATTTGATTCCTTTTTAGATACACATGTAATATGCTATAATTTCAATAATTTTGGTCACATAGCTAAACAATGTAGAATAAACTTTTTAAGACTAAAGTACAAAGTAAGAAGAAAGGTATACCTCCTAGTGTGCAAAAAGGTTTAGAAGTATCTAAAAAGGTGAAAAATAAGCCAAATAAGAAACCCAAGGATGTGTGGAAGTGAAAGATCAATCTATGATTTCTGAAATTACACTCCAAACTAAGGACTAGAATTTGTGGGTAATAAATAGTGGTTGCTCAAAACATATGAATAGTGACAAGAGAAAGTTCATAAAACTAGTAAAATGTAAGGAATAATCTATCAACTTGGGAAACAAAACTGTAGTAAAGATCTAAGGTAAAGAAACCTTGAACATAGATGGAAAATTGCCTACACATGATGTCCTTTATGTTAAAGGATTGAAACTTAATCTGCTATGTGTTATCCAAATGTGTGGCAATGGATATAAGGTTATATTTAATACATAAGGATAAAAGTTAAGGAGATATAAAATACTAGTTATAGAAGGGAAAAGAACTTAAAGCAATATCAATAATCTTGTTGAAGTGAATGGTATTAACTTCCTGATAGGAAATATTTTTGAGAGTTAGTTATGTCATAGAAGAATGGGTCATATCAATTTTGAAAAATTGGTAAAGGTAAGCTCAAATGAGTGTGTTAGACATACATGCCTAAGATAACCAAACATATATACACTACTTACAAGGAATGTCAATAAGGCAAGTAGACAAGGGTCATATTTGAAACAAAGGAGTATGCACCTACAAAGCCTCTAGAATTATTTCATACTAATATTTGTGGTCCTACTAAGACAAAAGGATATAAAAGAGAGAGATACTTCATGTTATTTATAGATTATTACTCAATAATGACATGGGTATCCTTTTTGAAGGACAAGTTATAGGCATTTGAGATATTCAAGATCTTTAGGGCCATGGTAATGAATGAAATTGGATGAATAATCAAATGCTTAAGATCTGATAAAGGTGGAGAATTCACCTCAAATGAGCTCATAGATTAATGTGAGAAGCATGGAATCAAAATACATTAATCTATAGCAAGGACTCCAAAATAGAATGGAATAGGAGAAAAAAGAATAGGATAGTCAAGGAGATGGACAAAATAATGCTAAAAGAGGCCAAGTTACTTGATGGATACTAGAGAGAAGTAGTCCAAACAATATTATATATATTGGATAGAGTTTAACTAAGGGTAAATAGTGACAAAACTCCATATGAAATATGGTATAGAAAACCTACCTCTATAAATTATTTTAGAGTGTTTGGGAGTAAATGCTACATCAAGAAGAAAGAAGACAAATTAGGAAGCTTTAAATCAATATGTGATGAAGGAATATTTCTTGGTTATTCCACAAAATAAAATCCTATATATTTTAAAACAAAAGGATACACAAGATTGTATAGAGAATTAATGTCAAGGTTGAAGAAGGATTGAAACATGTTAAACCTAAAAGATAAATCTATATTAAAGAATCAAATTTTGAAGAAGTAGCTAATAAATATCATGAGGAAATGAATGAAAAGACACCTACATTATTTGTTCAAAAGGATCATCCTATAAAACATATAATTGGTAATAAAAATGAAGGAGTTTAGATAAGGAGAAGAGTTTTAATGAATAAGGAGCAAGTAAGTTTTTATCTAATATCTAAAATTGAGCCTAAGAGCTATGTTAAAGCTAACAAGGATGGAAATTAGCTAAAATCCATGGATGAATAACTAAGCCAGATTGAAAATAATAAAACTTGGGAATTAGTTCCAAGAACTTCAAACAAGAATGTAATAGGTATAAAATAGGTCTTTAGAAACAATCTCAATGAGGATGGAACTATTATAAGAAATAAGACAAGATGGGTGTGCAAAGGACATGCATAAGTTAAGGGCATAGACTTTAAGGAAACATTTACTCTAGTTGATATATTGGAAGCCATAAGAATGTTTCTAGCATTATCTATTTACAAGAAATAAAATTCTATTAAATGGATGTTAAGTTTTCTTTCTTGAGTGGGAACCTAGAAGAGGAAGTTTACATAAAACAACCTGAAGGTTTTCAGATGATAGAGGAATAAGATTATGTGTACAAATAGAAGAAAGATTTGTATGATCTAAAATAGGCACCTAGATCATGGTATTCAAGATAAGACTAGTACCTACAACAACAAGGATTGAATAAAGGATGTGTAGATAATAATCTATACTCCAAATCATAAGGTGAGCATATGTTAATTGTTTTTATATATGTATATGAAATCATCCTTGGTGGTAGCAACAACAAAATATGCAAATAATTTTCTACACAAATAAAAAGTGAGTTTGATATGTCTATGATTAAAAAAATGTATTTCTTCCTTGGTCTATAAATACCATAAACTAATAAAGAGATATCTATATCCCAAACCAAGTATGCAAAATACATTCTCAAGAAGTTTGGAATGGAAGATAGAAAACTAGTTAGCAATCACATAATAACTAGATGTAATTTGAGCAAAGAGGATGTATCCCTTGATGCAAATCAAACTATGTACAAATCAATGATAGGTAGCTTTTTATACCTAACTACATCAAGACCCGATATCATGTAAGTAGTGTGCATCATTTCAATATTTCAAGAGGCTCCTAAAGAGTCACATGTTAATATAGTGAAAAGAATATTTAGACATATCAAGATCACAATTAACTATAGCCTATGGTATCTTAAAAGTGAATATTTCACTTTAATAGCACATACAAATGTTGATTGGGTAGGAAGTGTGGATGATAGAACAAGCACTAGTGGTGGTGAATTTTTACTTAGAAATAGACTTGTTTCATGGCTAGGTAAAAAGTAAGAGTCAGTTACTCTTTCCATAATAAAAGTAAATTATGTGGCAGCAGTGGCATGTTACACTCAAATCTTGTGGATGAAGCATACACTTAAAGACATAAAGGTAGATTACACATCACATACCTTTATTCTTTATGATAATTAAAGTGGTATTAACATATCAAAGAATCCAATGATGTATTCTAGAACCAAGCACATATCAATTAAGTATCACTTCTTAAAAGAAAAGGTTGTAGATCAAGAGGTCATAATGGAGTATGTGCTAACTCAAAATCAAGTTGCAGACATATTCACCAAACCTCTTCTAAAGGAATAATTTGAGTATATAAGATAGAAATTGGGAGTGATGGCTCTTACATAACATCATTAGATCTTAGTGATAGGGCATGAGTCCAGCGGGAGTATCATAGAAGTCTTGTTAATCCTTAGAAGAAGAGATAAAAGGTAACTCAAGTATGCATAATCTTGAAAATATATAATGAGTTTATGGTCACAAATTATTAGACACACTCTTTTATCTAATAAAGGGAGGGAAAATTTTAGATAAACTATAAGATAGTTGGATTCCCTTTGCCATTGATGTCAAAGGGAGAGAAAAAGTGCAAATGCTCTCTATAAATTTTTTAAAGAGTAGACTAAGTGTCCAATTTGAGCTTAGGAAAATGTTCCATTGCCTAAGAGGGATAAAGTTTGGCATAAATAGGTTTATATCAAGTTCATAAAAAGCTAATGCAATAACTACAACTATAATCAATGCCATCATTCAATATGATCAAGAGAAGGATCATAGCATTTAGTTTTCCATCAATGCCAAAAGGGGAGATTGTTGTTAATATGATTATCATTGATTTAAAAATGGGAACTATAGATGTCATTGATGTCAAAGGATTAGGCAAGATTGATGGAGAGAAGAACATGTTTTATAATTATATAGTGCAAAGTTGTCATGCTTTTATAGAGACCATTTCTAGACCAATTGAAGAGCAATTAATTATATATCTATTATGGGGTTTTTCAGTGCATTTTAGATATATGGTTCATAGGTTTAGATGAAGATAAATGAGCTTAATGATGATTCATTTTAGCTATTATCCATATAAGATTTTCTTAGTAAAAACCTAAGGGTTTAAGACATGTCTTTCATAGGCATGTTTTATTTTTATGTTTACTATCTATAAATGGGAACCATTTACTTAAGTTATAACTTAATTCTTCCTCATTATTGCACAATTAGCCCCTTCAACCTAATAATTACTAGATCGAGTAATGTTTTAAGACATTATATTTCTTAAGACCTCAACTTAAGATTTTTCCTAGCTTGATCAATAGTTAGTTCTTAATCATACTTTGAAAATCCAACAAAGCATATCATAGTCAATTTTTCAAAGGCACCTCTTAGTAAATGCTCTAGTGACAAGTGTCACAATCACAAATCTTGTATAGTAAATCTATAGAGTACTATTAAGCTAAATAGTCAAGGATTAATGTGATGATGCTAAGTGTCTCAGTAATAAAAACTAATAGCAAAGGTGTAAAAGGCATGCAAGGATGCTAAGTGTCACATTCATGGGATCTCATTAGAGAAAAATTTCAAGCTTGTTATAAGATCAAATGGTGAGTGGATGATCATGCATTAAAGATATAATAGATTGAGTAGACTCAATGGGATAAAGTGTTTGATGTTTATTAACATAGATGTGAGTTAAAAACAGATTTTTTAACAAGATTGAAGAAGCATAATCATTCTAAAGACTCAAGAAGAAATGATATTAAACAAAGTGATTGAGGTTTAACCTTAGATAGAGATAAAGTTCATGCAACTTTGTAGATATAATGGTATGTAGGAGATCAAATCAAAATATCTAATAGATGTTTTTTAAAGTTTAAACATTAAAGATAAAAATTGTATAAGGATTAAAAGAAGAACATGAGCCTATCAGAACTTGATCTAATGGATGAATTTTAAAGTTGATCAATTTGAATGAGAACCATCAGATCATGGTGTAAAATTTAAGACCAATGGTCAAAATTTAAAGATATGTTCATCCCAATGGTTAAGTGAAGGAACATGTATGTGAGCCATAAATTATGATACAAACAATGAAATTAATTATAGTTATTAATCAAATGTTTGTGTAATGTGTGTGTGTGTGTGTGTGTGTGTGTGTGTGTGTGTGTGTGTGTGTGTGTGTGTGTGTGTGTGTGTGTGTGTGATGGCATGTTCATCAAAACTAGAGTCCAGTATATGCTAAAAAGAGTAATGAGACCAAGAATCATGGTGGTGGAGAATGAGTTCAAGACATGGGAAACTTGTTGTTAAATATGGGAACTAAATTCCAACATAATTGAGTATGATGTGTTATAAAACAAGTTTGAATGTAGAGAATATACAAAACCTTGGTGTGTCAAATGCTTATGTGTGTGTATATCTGTGTGTGTGTGTGTGTGTGTGTGTGTGTGTGTGCATGTGTGTGTGTGTGTGTGTGTGTGTGTGTGTGTTGTGTGTGTGTGTGTGTGTGTGTGATCTAGGATATAGGAAAATATTGATGGTGTAATTAAATTTTGTTTTATAAAGAAATATAGATATGCAAAGATAGAGGGGTAGAGAAGAGAAGAGGAGAGGAGAGGATAAAGGAGAGAGATATGTAGATCATGAGAAGTTACAAACCATACCTATAATAGAGAATTATAATTAGATTCATTTATGAATAAACATTATAATCTATTATTGTAGTTATATAACATAGGTCTGATTAGTAGGTGCCATCAAATAAGCTAAGTTGGTGCTCAGTTAGGGAGTTGGTGCTTCCTTAGAGTAAGTGATCTTAAATTAGGGGATTGGTGTCTCCTTTAGGTCAGTGAGGATAGATTATAACAATCTATTCTAGCAACTATTCTCATGGTCATTTTTCCCATATTTGTTTTTCCATGGTATATCTAGTGTTATGCATATTTGTGTGTATGTGATCTCTGCATATATTTTTATTCTACATTAAAAGTTTTAAAAAATAATTAAATTAGTCAATCTAATGATTCAACCCCTCTTATTATATAGTTTTGTTCCAATAAAAATAACTACATCGATAGGATCAACCTCATTTATTTTTTGCAATTTTAAAAATGTATTGTGTCAACAAGGTTAACCTAATAGTCTAATATGGAAGTCTAAAAGGGTACTATGTTGATAGATTTGACCTAGTAGCTTGTATCAAATGAAAAAATGGTAAAGTTACATAATTACATAATAAAATATATTAATATTTATGTGAATATGTTAAACATGTGCATAGAAGTTAAAAATATACTGACATTGTCAACCCAATATTACAAATATAGAAAAATAAAATGATAAATAATGAAAAATGTGAAATAAAACCTATGAGGGTTAGATTCACATCAGATTTAGTAGAATGTATATAATCAAAAATGCATCATGTTTATAAATAAATCCTAAATTGGAGAAGATATATCATACCATACACTTCTGATTGGTTCTATTAATGGCTATGTAGGATGGTACCAATCCATTTATGTAATGTAAAATTTTGGATGGGATGATTGGGGTTGACATGTCATGGATGTGCATCTAATTGGAGCACAGGTATAGGGTGGTGGCCTTGATGGATAAGTAAGGGTATCATTAACTATTGCACAAGCACATATTATAGTGTTATAAGGAAAAGTGGCCACATTTTAGGTCCATATTGTGACTTTACATAGTTAGGTTTCCATCATTACATTAGAGAGAGATTAGGCTCAGTCCTCATTTGGTCTGGTGACCTAGGAGAGTGATACCCCGAGATAGAGGGTAGGAGCAATGACAACACCAATAGGAAGGCTACCTAATATGATTATTATGACATGGTACTTGGCCATAGTGGAGGATTTAAGATAATATGAGGCTATAGTGCTGACATAGTGTCCAAAGTAGCTAAGATGGGTAAAGTATAGGGCTAGTTTAGTAGGTGGACCAGTTATGACAACTCTAGGGTAGTGGGCCTTGATAGTGAGTGGAATTACAAGCATCTCAAGAGGAATAACACTAGATGGTAGTGTAGGTGTAGGATCAAGAGGGGCTAGTGGTAGTGGTTCCCTAATGGCATGATATGTGATATGTTATGTAGGTGTAGATGATTTTAATACTAGCCTACATGTCAATGATGCAAGATGTACATGCTTTGAGAGAGAAATTATACATTATTACATGTATCATTTATTTGGTGTACATAATGTATATGATGATTTTTATGATGCTCATGATATAGATGTGATTATAGATGTTATTTATGGTTCATGGTTTTGATGTTTTAGTGTTTTATGATTTATGCTTATGAGATATAGACTTAGTAGTTTTAGGCATGTGATGATTTATGG
Organism: Torreya grandis; assembly: GCA_037957365.1. Taxonomy (NCBI): domain Eukaryota; kingdom Viridiplantae; phylum Streptophyta; class Pinopsida; order Cupressales; family Taxaceae; genus Torreya; species Torreya grandis. The sequence continues at coordinate 2,491,425 of JARHVA010002145.1, read as the reverse complement.
ATGATGTTTGTGTTTCATTCATGAATATGATGATGAATGGTTCAATTATGGTTATTGATGTGGTTTATGATATGATGATGATTTTTATATGATGTTTGATGGTAGATGGATAAGATGATACTTATGATTTATAAATAGATAAATGATGTGGTTCATGATGTTTTGATCATAGATAGATATATGATGTGGCTCATAGATAGGGTTCATAATGTTATGTTAATTATTGATGTTTTTAATTCATGATCATGGAGATGTGATGTGATTATGGTTAAGGATGTAATGAAAACACATAATGTAAGATAACAAACTAAATGTAGGAAAAAGAAATGTTAATCATGAGATGTATGTCTGCATGAACCAATGATAAGAGGGTAACGAAAAATCATGATGCCTTTTCATTGGTAAGGACATAATAAGATTGAATTTAGATTGGATTAATGAATATAAGCCTTTTTAATTCTTAACATTATCATGCTTTGGTTGATATAATGGTGTCTTGATCATATTGTCTCAAGTAAGCTCATAATCACTGATTTATAGATAATGTAAAGGGGAGACATGTGATAGGAAAATGGGATGATAGGTAGAGTAACCTTATGTGGGTTAGCTTACCAATTTCATAGAATACCTAAGAACTAAATTAGACAAGTCCATGTCTTAATTCTAGGTGTAGACTAATTGATGCGGGAAGTCTACTAATGCTATATATGAAAGTTGATTGCAGCTTTCTTGGAACAACTTCTTCTAATTTTTATATAGGGTGATTTATTGCTTTTGATTTGATAGGTTATGAAGCTAATCAATATGAGATGCTTAAAATTATTGATTTGACAAATTTTACTTAGCCATCCTTCAAGGGAGTGGTCTAAGTTTGGGTTTATATGTTTGGTAGTTGTCTTTCAAAGGAGAAGTCTATCTTTTAAGAAATTTAGTTTTGGGTATTTATCCTTCAAAGGAGTAGTCTAAAATGTTAGAGACATAACCCAAATAATATTTTAGTATCACAAATGTTTTGATGCAAGGTTTTAGACATGGATAAGTCTAATTAGGCTTAGAGGTTTACCTTTATGAGGGTAAAACTTTTAGCATAAAAAGGTTAATAATAGGTAGAAGGGGTGGTTTTTGAGAGACAAATTACCATGAGATTTTGTCTTATTAGAGATGAAAATTATCCATGAGAACCATGTGATGGGTAGAGTCATGGTACCCATATTTAGGAATAGGCTATGACTATGATGATAAATCACATGGTTTTATGTTGTAATATGTTGTCCTCAAAGGGAGGGATAGGTAGGTGAGGGTGAAAATATCATAAAACAAGGGATGAGATTAAGTTAGACAAGAAGGTAATTTTGATCCCTATTTAAAAAAACAAAGGATGCAGATATGAAGCATTGAGATGTTCAAGTTCTGGTTTACCTTTGAGGGAGGATAAATGATAAGCACCTAATCTATACTTATGGGTTATGATGTAAGGTCAAAACCAATTAATATTAAACTTGCATATTTTGTTTTTCTCCATATTGGTTACATGTTGGTTTTCCTTTAAGATGAGGTCTTTGATATTGAATTCTCAATCTTTTAGGTGTTTATTATAGGTGCACTTGATTCATTCTAGATAAACATGAGGATGGTTAAGCACTTATAAGTGATGTTCATCAAGTAGCTCAAGTCATGCTAGATGTTATTGATAATAGTCACTCTTAGAAATGATCTCGTATAAAGATATATGAAGAGAGGGAATCTAGACTTTGAAAGTTAAGACTACCTCTGCTCTAAAGATTAGAGAGAAAGGGGTAGAACCCATAGAGGTTTGAATTCTAGTGTAATAGGCCCATAAAGTGAAATGGATGTGCAAGTGCCAATCCTAACCTAAATTACTAACTATTTTGGTTAACATTTTATTAAGGGTTTTGTTTAAGGCTTCCACTTATCCATTTACTTATGGATGGTAAGGTAAGGAAAATATTAACTTGATGCCAAATGCATTGTGAAGACCTTAGACTTACTTATTTTTGAAATATTTACCATTATCATTGATGATCTTATGGGGAACACTGAAAGGATAGATGATGTGATGGTTGATCAAGTAGACAATCTTGTCATTTTTGGTTGAGATGAGAGGAATAACTTCCACCCACTTGGTGAAGTAATCAATGGTGGTAATGATAGATTGGTGTATTTGTGAAGAATGAGGGTTGATTTCCATAATGAGATCAAACCCCCATTATGAGAAGGGAAAATATTCTTTGGATACCTGAAGGCCATGGGTAGGTGCATGATGTAAATTAGCATGTTGTTGACATTTAACACACTTTTTCACATAATCATAATAGTCCTGGTTAAGGTTGGGATAATCATATCCAAGGTGAAGTATACATTAAGTGATAACTAAACCACTAAAATTTACACTATATATTTCATTATGCATTTCCCTGATAGCATGAGAAGCTTCATGACTATAGACAATAGAGAAAGAGACTGTCAAGGCCATGCTTTTAAAGGATTCCCCCTAGTATGGTATAATGAGAGGTATTCTAAACAAAGGCTCTTTGAGTATTTCTAGATAGGTTAGGAGGAATGATTCCAAGGTTGAGGTAGTTGAAGGTTTTTTCATACCAAATGTCAGATGAAGATTGATCTACACTAAAAATGGTCAAAAGGTCAAAATGAATGTAAAAGGGTATGATAAAATAGTGGATGGTAACAAAGAGTTTAGAGTTGTAAGGTTGAGATGGGATTTGGGAAGCAAGAGAAGCCATTATATTTGTGAACTTGTTGGTATATCATGGAACAAACTAGATAAGGTAATGATTTAATGATGCTAAGAGTACATCTACTAGGTGTTTGTACTTTTTCAATAAATCATTCTTACATTGGTAGGATCCATTAAACCTAGTTACCACAAGTTGGGAATCTCTTAAGATACTGATTATCTTGACTCCCAAGGCTAGAGTGGTTTGGAGACCTATTACTATGGCTTCATAATTAACCATATTATTAGTGCATTCAAAATAGAGTTTAAAGGAAAGTGGAAGATGTTCATCATCAAGGGGAATGAGGATAACTTTGGCACCCCCATCAGACTATCATTTGGAGCCATAAAAGAACATGGTAATTTGGTAGGTGGGGTCCTCTTGAGAAAGAGTCATGATGGACTTGTCATGAAATGTAAGAGGAAGTAATTGGTTATCTAGTAGAGGATATTAGGCCAATTAGTTGGAAATGACTTGCTCTTTAATTGACTTCTACTAAAAGAACTCAAGATCAAACTCAACTAGGAACATGAGCCACTTAGCCATATGTTGGTTTTGGTATAGTTTAAAGTGCATGTACTTGAGTGGGTCAGTTTTAGTGATGACATAGGTTTTGTGTTTGAGAATGTAATGATGAAGTTTTGAATACAAAAATACTAAGGTGAGGTAAAGTTTCTTAAAATGGGTGTACTGAGTCTCATACTCTATAAGTGTTTAACTTATGTAGTAGATAACTTGCTCTTTATTTTGTTCATCATGGTGAGAAATCATTGACCCTAAACAATAGTCAGTAGAAGATATATAAAGGTAGAAGGGTTGGTATTATTTAGGTGGGGTAGGAATGGGTGGATAAATAAGGTGTTCTTTGAGTGAATCAAAGGCTTGTTGTCAATCCTTGATCCACTTAAAAGAGGTATCTTTCTTGAGAAGATGGTGAAAGGGTTGACATCTATCAAATAAATAAGAGATGAAGCAATGGACAGATTGGATCTTCCCTTACAAGATACAAAGTTGCTTGAGGTGGGTTGGAGGAGGCATCTCCAACATTTCTCTTTGGTAGGGTCTACTTTGATTCCTCAAAGAGAGATGATAAACCCAAAAATATTTCTAGATAAGACCTCAAAAATAGATTTATTAGGGTTAAGTATAACATGGAAATGGATTAGGCATTCAAAGATGATGGTGAGAATAGATAGCTGATTATTTTGATGTTTATATTTACCAAGGAGATCATCTACATAGTCCTCTATGATTTTATCAATTAGGTCATGGAAGATGTAGGTCATCACACCTTGGTAGGTTGGTCTAACATTCTTTAGAAAAAATGGCATGACCCTATAGCTAAAGTTTCCCTATGGGGTGATGAAATAAATTGTATGTTGATCTTTAGGGGAAATCAATATTTGATTATATCTATAGAAACCATCCATGAGAGATAACATCTTGTGGCCAGATGTAAGATAAAAAAAAGTTAGTTGATGCTAGGCAAAGGGAAGTCATCCTTTAGGAAAGCAAGGTTTAGGTCATGAATTTTGATACAAAGGTGAAGTCCCCGTATGGTTTTGGTAATGGGAATGACATTATAAACCCATTAAGGATATCAAAGGGGTGAATGAATTTTATAGGTAAGAGACATTGAAGCTCTTCTTTAACTAGAAGGGTGATATAAAGGTGCATCCTATAAAGCTTTTTACAAACAATCTTAGCATTAGGATGGTTGACAATGTTATGGAGGGATATGGAAGGGTCAATTCTAGGTATATCTTGATATGACCAAGAAAATTCTATGTTGCAGTCGTGATGGAATGAAGGGTAATTATTTTGCTTTGCAAAATCTAAGGATTGACCAATCTTGATAATATGAGGGTTATGTTGAGTACCTACGTTAAAATCGATAGTGGAATCATTCAACATATTTTGGCTCTTAGGAGGAATGGATTTGTGGATAGAAGAATCCCCTACACCAAGCTAGGTGAGAATGGAATCATCATCCTAATTTTGGATGGTGTTAATGGTAGGAGAATTATTTTATACCATTTCAAGATGGATGAGAGGAAGGGTTTTATTTCACTCATCCTTTTGATAAGTCAAGGGGCCCAAAATAATAGTATTTATAAAAAAAAATTAAATGAGATTATATTTAAATCCTTAGACTTTAAAGGAGATGGGATTAGTGAGGTTGGGGTATTCTCATCAATGATGGTGGTGGATTTAGGTGAGGTAGGTTCTTCAATTGGTATGAACCTAGGGTCAAATAACTCATGAGGTTTTTGGGTTTTGATAAAAGGTAACTCATGAAGTCTATGTTCATAATGACCTAGGCCAAATCCCTTCTAGGCACACCTATGGAGGTATAATTTGGAAAATGCTAGTTTTTCAAGATAGGTGGGAAGGTAGAGGTGGATATATTAGATAAGAATGATGGGGATTTTGATGCTTTGGTGGAAATAGGTGTAGTTAGAGAAAAAGGAGAAGGTTTACTAGATGAGGAATAGGTAAGTATGGGAGGTTTTACATTTTTAGTAGAAGGATGAGATCATGGGATGGTTCAAGGATAGGGTCCTAATATAGAAGGTGAGTGTGAAGGAGGGGGTATGACTCTAGTTCAAGGTGAGAGTTTGGTTAGCTATACCTTCTTAGTTGGTTTGTTTGAGGATTTATTTATTAGATTAAAAGGGGTTAATTCCAAATTCAAATATGGGTAAGGCTAGGTGTAGGAAGTATTCCTATATTCTTGATGGGTTTGCGTAGAGAGGTGTAAGGTGATTTGAAAATCTTAGGTGGAAGTGGGTTGGATGGTTCTCATATGGTTTTTAAATGATAAAGGTTTGAGGGTGGGGTTGAGGTAATGATAGGTTTGATGGTGGATGTAAGTGAGGTTGAAGGTTTATGTTTATTTTGGTAAGGGATCCCAAGATGGTGCCAAAATGTGGCTCTATCTAGGTTGGGTTGAGAAGTGAACTCTAGATTTTGGACTAATCTTGAAAAAGGCTTATAAACAGGTTTATTTCCTTGGTCATTAGTTTCAAAGGTTAAGCCCATAGGTAGAGGTGAGGGGATACTTTATTAAACTTTGTTTTTTATGGAAGGTGTCAAGGTTTGGGAGTATGGTTCCTCCATGGAATGTGTAGGTAAGGTGATATCTTCTTTTGGGATGGTTCTGGAAGAGAGAATGGGTGGTTCTAGGATAGGGGAGGAAGGTTTGATGGTTTCAAGTGAGGAAATGGGAATTTTTGTTACCTTTATTTGGGTGTTAAAAATAATGGTGGGTAATTCAAGCAATTAAATAGGTGGATTGGGTGAAGATATGGTTGAAGAAATGGTTGCCTCCTTTAGTATTTATATTTAAGGAGATGTGGATAGGTCCATGGTCTCATTAAGCAATAAAATAGGGGTGCTTGTTTCCTCTGTTTGGTGTCCAAAGGAATAGAAAGTGAGACCATCACTTGAATTAGTGTAATGGAGGAAGAAGTAGTTGACGTAAAGGTATATTCAATAATAGGTTCACTAATAATGACATTAACTATATGGACCTCATAAGTGTGAGATGATTCTAGTTTATTATCATCATAACTAGTGGAAGGGGCATGGTTGGGAAAAGGTTTATGGAAAATGTCAAAGGACTTATCTGGGGGCAAATTAGGATTATCAAGTACAAGTTTTCCCTTATCAATAATGTTTTATACAATATAATTAAAGGTATTTCACCTACTAACATCATGTCCAATGACACGGTGGAAAGAACAAAAATCATTCTCATTGTACCAACCAAGTGTAGGGATAAAAGCATCAAATTGTTAGGGAGGTTTCATTGGAGTAAGTTGTATAATGTTTGATTTGATTAATTTTTCCAAAATAGAAGCATAAGACTCCCCTATCATATTATATTGTTTTGGGGAAACTCAATTTTGGTTTGGTTTTGTTGGTTAGAAGAATTAGAGGAATTAGTTGGGTTGAGTTGGTTGACATTTAGTGATGGAGTGGTTTTAAGGACAATCAAGTTGGTTTATGCCTTTGGTTTGGTATTGGGATGGTTGTATTGATTGGTGGTCTTGATTGAAGGAGGGTCATTAAATTTAAATCTATAATTTTTATTTCATAGTTTTAATTTTCCCTCATCAATGGTTTTGATTTCTAATTTTCATGCCATGGTAAAAGCCTCATCAAAAGGTTGAAAAGTTTAAAATTGAAGAGTAGGTGAAATATGTTTGGCAAAAACTTGAGAAAAAATATCAATCAATTCAAGTTGGGGTAAGGATAAAGAAAGTTGGTTGATGAGACCTCTCCATCTAGCTATGAAATTGGCAATCGATTCATCATCAAATTTCCTAATGGAGTAGAGGTTGGTAATAGAGATTTTCTTAGATATATTGATTGAGAAATGATATAAAAAGACTTGGGGAAGTTGAGAAAAGGAAAATATAGAGTTCTTGGTGAGATCACTATACCAATCTAGGGTTGGTCTTGATAAAGACATGGGAAAGGTATGAAGGAGAAGAGCATCATCATATGCAATCAAATAACAAGAATGGTGAAATGTGCATAAGTGTTGTTGGGGGTCCTCCTTCCTTTGAAACTTAGAAAAAATGGGTAGTTACCATTGATGAGGATAAGGTCAGATAGGGATAGATGGATGGATAGGTTCATAGTAGATTTGGCCATAAGATAAAAGGTTATGGGCCCTAGAGATAGAGGACTCTAGGTTCTTCATTTTGTCCATGAACATTTTAACCAAATCCATTTGAGGTTGGGAAGATCCATAATTAGATGGTCAGTTTGGTTGAGTTTGGGTGGTATCAATATATTAATAAGAGGTAGAGGGTTGAGAAGATACCACATGTTGGTATGTGGTCATTGGAGGTTGGGATGGTGCCACATAAGGATTGATGGGCATAAAAGGTTAGGTAGAAGGTGATATGTATCCTTATGGATTAGGAACATAATGGTAAGATGCCATGGGTGTTTATGGATGGATTTATATATGTTTATTTGGAGGTATGGATGGGTTGGTAGATGGTTGAGTTTGGGTGGTAACTCTTGTCCTAATAGTTGGAAGGGTAAGAGGTATGGAAAGTACCAAATTTTGGAGAGGGGTAGAAATTAGTGGGTTGGTGCTAATAATAATAATGGTGGAATTAGGGGTGGAATATACCCCCATGGTGGATGAGGTATGGGTAACAATATTTGAGTTTTATCCTATGTTGGAGGTGTTGGTTGGTGTAGGGGGTGTTTGGTTATTGGATGGAATGTTGGATTAGGTTTCAGTGGTGGTAGTCTATGGGCTATTGGTATATTAATAGGTTTAGGTGATCAAAGGTTAGGTAAAAGTGGCACCAACCATAAGATGGGGTGGCATACCATAAGTTGGATCTATAGGAAGAAACAAATCAGTAGAGGTGTGATGAGCTAAGGTGTTGAGATAATGTTGGAGGCCCATAGGGTTGTAATAAATGAAGGTATCAAAATATAAATCACCCTCAACAACTATCTAAGGCATGGTAGGAGGGGGAGAAATATGAGGATAACTCTCAACATTTGAAGTATAATCCATGGATGAAGAAGATGGTGGTTCTTGGTTGATTTGGTTCCTTAATTATTGTCTAGTAAAGACCATGTGAGGAATATAAAATAAATGATGAAAAAACTCAACTCAAACACAAAGAAGGAAAAAGGAAAAGAATCTCAAGGAAATCCAAAGATACACTAAAAGTGAATTTAAAACTTATGATTCTTTTTATATTGGTGTTGTCTTATGACTTAGAAAGTGTGAAGAGGAAAATTTGGTTTTTAGATCAAGTACTAAAGAATAAATCTAAGGTTGGTTTTAGGCTATGTTTAGGTGCTCAAAAACAAAAATCTATATTGAACATTAGTACTTGGCTTGATATTGGGGCCTACCCCCTCACTTAAAACACTATAGAGATAAGGGTGTCAGATGCTTAGCCAAGATATACTAAATTTTGAAGTTTATACTCAAACAAAAAGCTAAGTTGGTTCTCCCCTTGGTAATGACTTCTAAGTAGGATTGCCAAGAAAGGGTAAGGTTTACTGTTAGGTGATAAAATCCTAATTGGGCCTTACCTCAATTTTATTTTGATATTTTGATTGATTATGTGACTTGGTAAAAGTGTGTGATAATAAGAGTGAAACTATGATTAATTACTTTTCTTTTAAGTTATTAGATGAACTAAAACAATCAAGCAATCAATGTATGTAAAGTTTATTTTAAGCCCAAAAGTAAGTTTAGATTTTATTGAATAAGCAAAGATTAAAGGAAGAAAGGGGCACCTAGATGATGTTAGGGTCCAACCAGGCATGCAAAAATGTTTTTATTAATTTTTTCTTATTTCTTAGTTTTAGAAGATAAGAAATTAGTAATAAGGGTGTGGTAAAAATACCTGGTTGTTGATGTATGTGTGGTCTAGATGAAGATGTAGAACTACTCTTTGGCTTAGAAAGAATAACTTGTAGATAAGAAAACACTACCAAGAGGGTTTTTAGTATGATAGTTAAGTGGGTTGCCTAACATGAGCTAGATCTTAGAAGCATGAGCTTGCTAAGAGGCTAACAATCAACTCTTTAATAATAATTAAGTTGAAAGAGATAAAAGAAAGATACTTGAATTAAACAATAGAAAGTATTGAAATGAAATATAAGAAGTAGATGAATCTTGTTTAGAGAAAATTACTAAATATAGTAAAAGTGGTTCAATACTAATGCTAAAGTAGATAGGGTCAAATTCAAAAAATTAGATAGGAGTGTGTGAACACACAGGGACAAAAAAAGTTAAATTTTGTTGGAGGTAAGAAATAAATTGTTATTATTTCATGCCATAGTGACCATCAATAGTTGGGCTAACCATCAATTATTAGGATGACCATTGGTTATTGGGTAACCATTGATGGTTGGGCATGACCATAAATGGTTAGGTAACCATCGACTATTCTCTATGGATTTTTTAAAGTATTCAAAAAAAGAGGAAGTAGGTAGGTTTAAAGGTCTGATAATGTTCTATGGAATATTTTATTAGAAATGGGAGGTTATAATATAGGTGAAATAAATTTTGATGGGGTAGAAAGGTGAGAAACCAAAATAACAATGTTGAAGTATAAATATACCTATTACTTGATAAGTGGTTGATGGTTGATGGCTAGAGCCATTATGGTAGAGTAACAATACTTTGCCTTTAGACTTATTTAAATAGAGGTTCAGATCTCTATTGTTATTACTAAATCACTAGAAGAAGACTAGATGGAAAGCTTAAATACCTTTTTGAGAGAATTCTTGTGATGATCCTTTTCACCTCCTACTCCCTTAATTTTATAGGTAAAGAGAGATGGAGGATAGAAGGTTCCCTAGAGGGTGAGGCTTCTAATTTTGATGTTTGGGAGTTTGATATCACTATCAAAAGTGAACATAATTAATTATGGCTCATTATCTCACACACAACTGGTGATTTATTATAAGGGTGAGGACCTGACCATTGATGGTTAGGCTAACCATCAATAGTTAATATGACCATCAGTGGTTGAGTGTCTAGAGGAAAAATGTCAAGGTAAGTTAAAAGGGGTGTTTTAATGTTTGTTAGTAACTTATTGAGTTTAGTTAACTAAGTCAATAACTAGACCCAAGGTTTGATAGTTTTGTTATTGGGTTAAGAAGGGTTAGGTGGTCCTTAAAGTATCTTGAGGAATTTTGATATCTAGTATAGTTTTCTAGTGTTTACACTCACTAAACTAATAACAAGTAAAGTAAAATCTAATCTAGTGCTCACCAAAGATTGTGGTAAAAAGTGGGCATTAGGAACAATAAAATTAAACATTCATAAGATAAATCTACTTACATAAATGTATATGGAATCCTAATGCATGGGAGAGAAGTACAAATGCATATCTATCTACTCTTACAAAGGAGGAACAAAATTTGGAATACTTACCTTTAAAGAAAAACCTATCAAACCTTAATCTCTCCCTTAGCCAAGGGGATTTTCAAGAGGTTATTTTGGTATGTAAGGATGATGAGGATAAACCAAATCTAGGATACACAACCCATCAATGCATCCAAAATAATTCTCAACAAGATAAGATCCATATATCCAAAGAAAATATGAAGCCCTAATCTTGCTCCTCAAGTAGAATGGTGGATAAGAAAATGCACAATAGATATTTTTTTTTCTTCTCTTCTCTAAATAATGGAAAAATTAACTTGTATATAGGTTTATTTAACCCTTTTGGTCTATAGGGTTGACCCAGTTAACCCAACACAATTATGGACAAGATTTCACTAGGTCACAAGTTAGGTTAGCCAAGAGCTAACCTAGACCCTAAATGAATTTCACCCAAAATTGTACATGCTCAACCCAATTGACCTAGTATAGTAAATAATCAAAAATGGGCTAAGGTTAGGAAAAGGAGGATAAAAGGTAAGAAATGACTAAGGAGTGTGCAATAGATAAGGAAAATCATAAGAGTAAGGTATTTAGGAGACACGTATGTAAATAACAAGTGAAAAAAGGGACAATAATCATACAAAGTACTAATTTTTTACCCACCCTTTTCCCAGTGTACCCCTAAAAGTGTGCACTCATAGATATTGAGAGTTGATACATTTTTAAAAAATAGAGAGCGTTAGTAATTGATAAAATTTTATAAATGTTATGTGTATATAGTTTGTGTGTGGCCTATTGAGGTTAAGGTTGGACGTATCTCATCTATAAAGGGTGACTAATGTGGGATATGTGTAACCTAGAAGCATAGGGAATTATAGATTTTTTTATTGAATTATTTGTAAGTGTTGGAACATACGTGTACACATCATACTAAAGTTTAAATGGATGGTTGGTAAGATGAATACAATTTTGAGACATTAGATTGAAAAACCTCATGGGTGAGAATGTCTCCAAGAGGTTAATGAGAGACATGGTTCTAATATGTTATTTTCTCTTGTAATGGTGGGATCATGTAAGTTTGTTGCTATAATGTAGGGTAAGTTGTCATTATAATGGGGAAGGATGAGGGATGAGTTGGAATAAGGAGGTTTTATCCTATCCCTTGGATTAGATCTTGTTGATTATTTTCTAGGTCATAGATATGACCCACTAGGGTGTTAATGAGCTGATTTGGCATTGTGTTGGTATTGGGGCCCTGGGCCTTTGGTGTAGGGAGGTAAATACTTGAGATGAGGCCATATGAGGGGGTTAGTTTAGGATAAGATAATCAAGAGTAACATTGTTAGTGGGTTCTGATGGGTTGGAGGCATCTAGATTCCTTTTGAGAGGATGAATAGTGGCTTGAATGGAATTGGCCTCATCCCCTAAATAATATATCCTTCCTAAATAGTGATTATATTTGGTGATACTTTATGTGTATGGATTTTCAAGATAATATATGTCTAGATGGCCATGAAAGGAGTGACTAGGCATATAATTTTATGATACATAGTTTTGGATTTAAGGTAGTTACTTGTGGTTTTTGATACATCACGTATCTCTTAAATGATAACCTTTTTCCTTGCTTGAATGCCAAGAAGGGAGTAGTTGTAAGATTTATGTTCTAAGTTAGTGTTGAAGGTCAAGATTTTCTAAACCTTTCTAACTTGCTATAAACAATATTTTTATAATGAATTAATATGATGAAAACAAAAGATACAAGTTATGATTTTATGTTTTGAAAGAGATAAATTACAATGATTTTAACCCTTCAAAACAAACAAAAATCAAAAATTCAAAACCTTCATACATTCATCTACATTTTCCTATGTTTTTATGTTTATCCACATGGTTGTTTTAAGTGCAAGAAGTTTGTATAGATCTTGAATGAAGAAAAGTCATCTTAGATGGAAATGAATTGATTATTTTATAATTTATGTTTTTTTAATGATTGACAAGAGGTGTTTTTAATTTGAAAGGATAAAAATTTATTAAATGCAATCATAAATCATAACTAATTATGTTTTTGGTAACAAAGACAAATGAAAGAGTTACATATATTTAAATATCAATTTTTCTTATTTTCTCTTTTAAATGGGAAAATAATTTAAAAAAATAAAAATATATATTTAATCTAATTTAACAAAGAATAAATAATGTAAACCAATGTTTTGGCTTGCAAGGTCTGTATTGCTCTCACCAATGACACTTTTTATTTTCAACTATGCATTTGACTCAAAAATGTGAGAGGTTGAATCTTATATAAATTATAGAAAGGTTATGTCTACAAAAAATTCTTGATAATAATATATAATGGCAGTTTTTAGATATTTAATTAAGCCAAAATTGGCCTTCTTATAAAAAGAGAAAGGAGTTTGGATGGGAGAGTTCAACTAAGTGTGATAGTGATTTTAACTTGAGATGAACTAAATAAGGATAAAATTAGAAGAGTGAGTGATCTGGGCATGATTAGAAACAAATACAAGTGTTACAAACAAGAAACATAAAGCTAATTGTGAAAAATACATGAAAATATGAGTTACATGAGTTAATATTTTGAGGCATTTCCACTGTGATGGAACCACCACTTTATACATGGGGTAGTTGTATAACCATAATTTATTTTGTCAAAACCACCCTATAAGATATCTAAACCACCCCTAATTTAATGTATGATCACCCTTATATTATAAAAACACCTCTTATTTTACATAACCACTACAATGGTTGTGAAAACTAAGGAGTGGTTTTTAATTGGATGGGGTAGTTTTATCACATTAGGTGTCCATTTTAATACTCATGGCTAGTTTTTAAAAATAATGAATAAATGATGAGTAAGGTCATGATCAAGGGGGTTATAAGGGGTCAAAAAATGAATGTGTAAGAATAGAGGAGGGTTAGAGATAGAGAGTTTCCTATGAAGCACAAACTAAAAGGTCATTACATCATCATCAAATTTGTATAAAAAATGTAGTACTATGTAATTTTTAGGTGCATACAAGCACATACTACATTCTTGAGGAGGACCCCTTATTACCAAATCTCATGAAGGTGTGAGAGGATATATAAGGTGTATGGTAGTTATATTTCTTTGGATCTCAAAGTAAAAATGGTACATGAGCTAGAGTGGTAATGATCTCCCCTCAAAAGGATAAATACTTCCATTTATTTAGGTTGCATTTTGGCTACACAAACAATGTTGTCAATTATGAGGTCATGATCCAAGGTCCCCAATTAGTTAGAAAGAAAAGAGATAAAGTGTTATAGGATGTTTGGGATAATGAACTAGTCTTAAACTAGGTTAGAGTGCATAACATGTACACGAATAGTCTATTTAAATCTTATAAACATAGGGCTTGGGACATAATTAAGGGGTTATATGATTTCAACATATGATCCATACCAAGGGTGCATAACAATTATGTTGACATACTCACAACTGTGGATTTGAAGTATGATATCCCATGTAATATAAGAAATGAGTCCAAGTATATTTTTGATCTTTTGGTCAAACCATCATTCTAATATAATTCAAGTAGTTGGAAGGTGTTTTAAAGTGATAGATAAATCATTAATTTATTATAGGATGAAATTGAGTTATAAACCAATAATCAATCATAAATCCAAGGCTAATATGAGTAAAATATCATATAACTAAATGGAAATAATCTATTGATGGAATTAGTCACACTATAAAACATATTCAATTATGATAACCAACTTAAGGGTGAGAGAAGAAATGTGACAATTAAGGAAGAGATCTTCTAGAAGGTATCCATCTCTGATGACAAACTCTTGAATTTTGGTTAGGTTTTATCTCCATATAAAATTTAAAAGTTCATCAAACTAATAAGAAAATATGATGATATATTTTCATGTAACTACCAATATCTCAAAGGCTTTGAACTTGGTTTAGCCCAACATACTATCTAACTTGACCCCAACACTAAGTTTCCTAGGTAGAAGTAAAGGATAATAAACCCCAATATTGAGCCTTTAATGATAAATTAGATCTTAAATCTCATAAAGGCCAATATATTATTTCTAATCAAACATTATTCAAGGGTGGCCAATGTGGCCAATCTAGTTCTAGTGTTAGAAGAAGAATGGGGTAATCTGGGTAAGCATGGACTTTAGGGACTTAAATAAAGTGTCCCTCAAAGATCACTATCCCTTCCCAATAATGGAGAAAATAATTCAAACTATCAAAAGCATAGATATATTTTCATTGTTATATGGCTACTCAAGTTATAACCAAATATTTGTGCAAGAGTGTGATTAATTTAAAATCGCATTCACTATTAAGTGGGGTACCTTCACATACCATAGGATGTCCTTCAAATTGATAAATGTGGGGACAACCTTTCAAAGATCCATGTATATGGTTTTCAAGGTAATCCTCAACAATTTCATCCTAGTCTACCTTGATGATATTACTATCCACTCCAAGCATACGAAAAATTATTTAAACCATTTAGATCAATTTTTTGAAAATTTCTAGGAGTTTGGGATCTCTTTGAACCCAAGTAATATCATATTCACTATCTATAAGGGAAATTTACTAGGGAATATTGTCTCTAAATAAGGATTCATATTTTATTCATAATGAGTTCAAGTAATTATGTATGTTCCTGTTTTAGGTAAAAAGAAAGGCCTCCAGAGATTCTTAGGAAAGCTAAACATTATCATAAGGTTCATGCCAAATTTTTCTACTCTAACCAAGTCCCTCACAGTAATTCTCAAGAAAATAATTACATAAATTTGGATCCCCAAAGTCAAGAAATTTTTTAAGGTTGTCAATCACATTATCTCACAAGCCCTTACCTTGATAAACCCTAATTACAATAAGGATTTTATCCTTTATGCATTTGACAGAGCTGAAGGAAACTCAACCATCTTGGCATAGTAGAATAATGATCAATTAGAACAACCTATTAATATATTTATTCATACACTCAAGGATTATAAGCTATGATATAGATTTATGGAGAAACATATCCTCATAGTCACAAGGGTGATCAAGAAGTTTAATAATATGCTCTCCAATAATAGGATTTATCTCATGGTTTATCACTAAAGTATTAAAGAGTTTCTACTTAGTAAGGATATCAGTGAAAAAAGTGCTAGTTAGATCACAAAGGTGATGGAGTATAATGTAAATATTTGAATCATGAAGCCATTTCAAGGTAAAGGACTATGCAAAAAACTAGTAGATGTAAAATTTGAATACAGATGAGTCCTTTCACTTTAAAAAGATCAATCAATGGATTAGATCACCCCATTGATTGGACTTAGAGAATGAGGATATTATTTTAGATTGAAATGTAGTTGAATGGCCTAAATAAAATTTAGTGTTGTAACTTTAGATTACATGGTACTCCTATGCCCTTTTTAGTGGTGTACTATTCAAAAGATACATCAATGGAGTTCTCTTAAGGTATGTGGAATAAGATCAAGTAAGAAAGAGCTTTAAATATTTCAAGAATGGGATATTAGGAGGACATTACTCACCCAAAACCACTAAGATTAAAATCATGTGATTTGGATATTATTATCCTACTCTATTCAAACATGCACATGCATGGGTGTGAATCTATAGGAAGTGTAACTTTTTTTAGGTAAGCAAAAATTGGTAGTTTTACCCCTATACCCAATACAAGTGTATTAACCCTTTACCTAATGGGGCTTGGAATTCATTACAATGATAAATCCTCCATCAAGTGCCATAATAAATAGATCTTCATGATGACCAACTTTTTCATAAGGTGGATGGAGGAAATAGTTCTCAAGGAAGCCAATGATATTTCTATTATGGATTTATATGAAATCTTTATAACAAGTTTTAGTGTTCCAATTATCATTATTTCTAACAATGAAATTTATTTTCTTAGATCCAAAATCAATGAGAGTAGTCAAACACAACATACACCTAAGCACTTCCTCATCTATTAGCCTCAAGGTAATGGTTTGGTCAATTTCACCAATAATTACTTGATTTACATCAACAAGTAATCTATGGAGGACAATCAATGAGATTGGAACACTAAACTCAAGATGGCCCTCTGGGCATACTGAATAATGCCAAAAAGGATGTTTTAGAATTAACCTTTCATTATATTTTATGGGAGGGAGACAAGGTTTATTATATCTTTTGAGTTGCCTTCATTAGAAATATCCCATCAGCTAGAGTTGTATGAGATCAACCCCCTGATAGTAAGGTTGGCATAGATTATAGATCTTAAAGAAATAGGAGCACATGCCATGCATAATATGGAGATTCATTAGGTATAGACAAAAAGGAAATTCAATAGGAAATATATTTCCATAAGGTTTAGTTAAGGAGACTTAGTATTCAAATGGGATGTAAAAATGGAAAAAGTTGACAAGCATATAAAGTTTGATTCTATATGGAATAACCCATACATAATAACCAATTACAAGCAAGCCTATGACTTCCAACTCATAAATCTAAGTGAATAAGTGTTTAACATCCTTTTCAATGGGATTCATCTCAATCATTATCTCTAATAATCATATATTTTGTAAATGGTAGATTAGATGTTTTAATTTACCTAAGTGCCATGTGCACATGCTTTTGTTTAGATTAATTTCATTTTATATAACCAATAATTCATGGTCCATGATTAGTTTATATTTTTATTCCTCGAATCACCATTCAACATAGTTATTTTCTTTGATTATTCTCTATGAAAGGTATCTCAATTTACTCTAAATCTAGGCAAACTTGTCACAATTAATTACACAAAGTATAAAAAACAAAAGGCTTTAGATGACTCTATGCCTAATGGATTACTTCAAGGCTATTGGTCCCTAATTAGTGGGAAAGAAACACACAAAGGTCACTAAAATTATTGACTCTTCAAATCATCCCAACCCATGTGAAACTCATAGGACCCTATAGGAGGCTTTAACACTTGCACAATATTAATCTTCTCAAAAGGATAAGGTATGCATAAATGATTTTGTGCCAACATATAAAGCTAATTTTTTTTCATATTTTTACATCAAATGAGTGTTGATTCATTCCTATAAATAGATCTTAATGTGTGTATTTAATAAAATATATTCATACACCTCCATCACATAGAACTATTGGTGTGAAAGTCTATCACATAGATTTCCAAGGCTAAACTATGTAGAAAGGAGTACATAATGCACAATTTCCAACCTCAAGTGCATGCCTAATATCTTACTTCTTCTCATATGCTTCTACCCAAGAGAATATTCATGTCCAAATGAATACGTTATGGGATAAATATTAGAAATCCACACTTTCACTCTCATAATTCATAGGTTGTGATCCATGTTATGCACCACTTCCTTTTCAAGCCAATATAATCTCTCAGATGCATAGGAAGACCCAAAAGATTAACAAAATGGACTAGGCATAGGAGGAGTCAAAGACTTATGAATTTAATAAAATATTTCCCTCTACACCATCATATGGGTTTGTAGATTTTATACACCACTACACCATTATGTTGTAATGCTCATCCTCCTATACAACCTTCCATGCATATTATTTTCATAATATGCATTTAAGTATCAAGTCATGTGAAGGACAAACATTATGCAAGCCCACACTTGGATATTTTATTAAATATGAGTATTTAGAATGTCAAAGATAAACAAACACAAACCATGCTTAGAAAAAAACCAATATTATAGGAATAATGAAAGGCACGTACTTCCCCTTAGTGTAAAACTATACCACACATGTAAAGATTATATGGATAAATCTAAAAAAAGCCTACACATACTCCACATCAACAAGTATTCCAAGTGGATTGATAGGTGGTGGCAATAAGAAAAAGTGCTAGTTGAGCTTGATTAGATGTTGAGGGAGGATGAATTAGATCAAAATTAGATGCAAAGGTAGAAATTAGGTAGACAATACATGCACACACATCACCTATAATTTCAAGATCATACTTATGTCCTCAATTCTCACATAGATTTTCTAAATATCCAATAATGACCTTCTATCTATTTTTATGACCAGATTGTTATCCCTAACTTTAATGAGTGTGGATTACAACTACTATTACATAGGAGTCTATTTTTATTGAGATTTGAATTCTGACTTTTGAATTAAATTCCTATTCACCATCTCAATTATTGAGTTAATTATAAAGGATCTTATCCATCTTTATAAAAACCTTGACTTTCAGTGTGAAAAATAACCCTTTCCTTGGTCTAATATAGCACTACCCATTTGAGTTGTAATATCATCTTAAGCCTTGAAATTAATAAGAACAAAGATAACTTTCTTCATAATATGCATTCTATGGGTATTAATCATTATTGATATTTATATGTGGATCTTCATCTCTCTCATTATTGTCCTTCTTTGACACCTCTACTTGGAATAGAAATTTTATGCAATTCTCAACATTATGTATAAATGGGTATGTTTAGGTGTCATATATGTATCATTTATCATCATCTTAATGTTACATTATGTTACCATACCTCTACATGAAATAATTATGCAATTGGTATCTGGTTTGAAATTTATGTGCATTCATTTCCTTATTTTTATTATGGCATTAAGTGGGTGAGGTGCTCATTCTATTCTTGGTGAATCACTGTGTTATACTTTAGTAATCCTATTACCATCCCTCCCCCTTTTACTTTATCAAAATTAGGTTTAACATTAACTATAGATTTCATTTCTTCTTTTTATAGGTCTGCATGCTAATCCTAAACTAGGTGCACTTAGATTAGAAGGAAGTCAACCTTCTATGGAGGTTTATCTCAAGGAGCATAAGGGTCCCATGTATTGGGTACATTCCCATTATTGTAATGATACATAAGATATTTTACACATGTCGATAACTAATCTGAGTACTTTTGTGCCCTATTCCAAGTTATCACTTTTTATACCCATATTAATCACCCCCATACCCTAAGATATCCATGGTTACACATGTAAAATTATAATATCCCTTATGATTGATATAGAAATAGGATAAAATATGGAAGTTTTGCTCACTTGAGTGATTGGTTGAATGCCTTTTGTAATTTGATTATGAATTGTTTGGTATGTCATAGGTATTTGTTAGGTGAGAAATGAATGGGGATTGATCTTGTATATATATATCAATCCCTTTGTATAATATCTTAAATAAAATCACTTAGGTTGATCATAGGTATATGTTTCATTTGTAAATTGGAGGACTTTAGAAAACTAGACACCTACATTAGAATGAGACACTTATATTAACACAAGCAATAGAGTGAGAAGTAAGTTCCTAAGAAGTAAAAAAGTAGTTATAGGTCTAGGAATTTCAAAGATAGATGATAAGTAGGTTTACAACATTTTGGGCAAGATATAAGGCTTGGGTCATCATAATGACATTGGTTAGACTAAGTGATAAGTAATGAACTTAGAGATATAGTGTATGCAATAATTTTGGTAGTGAGGAGGTATAAAAGATAAAGGTACATCCATGATATGTATTTTCCAAGTGTACAATAATGAGGTTATATATAATTTATAAATAGTTCCTATAATTCCCCCTTTAATATAGTAGTGAAATTGCTAGTTTTTTATGAAAATAAATGCATACCTAGGTGTGAGTATAACACACCTTGACTTTGCTTAAGTCGAATTTGAGTGATTTTTTGGTGATTAACCTGAAGCCAATATCATGTTATAGTATATAATTAGTGCATATAACCTTAAATTGAAAGCATTAAAATTAATAAAATTGAAATAGAGGAAGGTTTAGAAGTACATGTGTATTGATGAAACTACCTTTCTTTTTGGCACATTTATTTGAAAATATATATCATTATGAATCATTAGAGATGTGATTAGGACAAATACAAAATTGGAAAATTCATATATATAGAGAGAGAAAGATATTGGAGGACACATGCCCCTAAATTTAGAGAAAAGGTGAGTTACCACCAAGAAATTGAGATTAGCTCAACCATACAACCCAATCACACTTATAACTTGGTAAGTGTGAGTGAACCAATTAAAATCACACTATAAATCTAGTGAGGTTAGATTATGTAATCAATTACAACCTATAAACTTGGAAATATTGAGTGATTTAATCACCTCAACCATACCCAAATTAAACCAACTACTATAATAGATTGGCTCAATAAAGTCCATAGAATTCCAATTGGTGGGTGATGATAGTCCATAGAAGTGATTGAAACCTAAAACTTAATTAATTTTAAAATATTAGTTACACATTGCATATAATATGCAGCTTAGATATGCCTCATGTTGAAACTATGTATAACAATGGTAACAATGTATATAATTCTACCATAAATGTGTATTTGAGTCATATAATTGTGCAATTTTGCCAATTTAAAAAATTGTGTAAGTGTGGAGAACATGTTTCTAAAACATGCCCCCATTATATTATGAAATTGAGAATTGGTGTATGTGTGGAGAACATGTTTTCATAACATACCCCCATTGTATATCTAAATCTAAAAACTGGTGTATGTGAGGAGAACATGTTTCCAAAACATGCCCCTATTATATATCTAATTTTTTGAAGAATGTGAAAGCCATCCCTTTATGACATTACCTAACATAACCCCCTTTTATGACATTACCCAACTAACATAACCCCATATAGAAAGAATATATATATATATATATATATATATATATATATATATATATATATATATATATATATATATATATATATGTATGTATGTATGTATGTATGTATATATATATAAGTATATATATATATATATATATATATATATATGTATGTAGTATATATATATGTATATGTAAATGTATATATATGTATATGTATGTATGGTAGTCACCTTACCTCAAAAGGATAAGATAATTATATAATCTATGTATGAACCATGTATCATATAGAAAGAATATATATATATATATATATATATATATATATGTATATATGTATATGTATATATATATCATTGAATCATGAAGAATGTAATCATATAATGTCCTAAGGTGAATTGTTTAGATCATGGTAACATATAGATAGTAACATTAGAAGATCAATAAGAATTCAAGCACACACACAAGAGTACTCAAAATTAAATAAAAATACAATGGTACAATTATACCTCAAATAAGGGGCATGTTCCAATGTTGCATAATCAAATGGACATGACTTATTCAAATGTACATAAAGGAAGGAATTACATATTGAAATGTAAAAATACAATAAGGGATGACATATTCAAATGTTAAAGAGGCAAACAAAGGCATGGGGGATACAAAAAATGGAGCATAATAAAATACTCAAAAAATTAATACAATATAAAGGAAAGACACTCAAGGAAGTTTATAAATGAAATCACAAGCAATTAGCATAAACATAACTTACTAGTCCATGGATCATATATGTTAGAAAAAAATGTTAGGTACATAACATATTACGTATTTTATGGAATATATAAGCATGGATAAAGAAATTTGTAATTAAATAAGCTCTATCATGATAATATAAAATGACCATAGAATAATACAATTGATATCTTTTCTGATCAAATAATCTAATTCCCCCAATGTCAACATGACATGAGTAGAGGGAAGGCCCAACATTTGAAAGTGGATAAATCATGTATTTGTGTATACATAATCATACTATAATGATGTGTGAAACACATATGTATATATAAAATATTGATATGCCATCTACCAAAATAAAACCATCAACATATAGGCCAATAAGCTAATAGAACATGTAAATGCTAAAATATTTTTAGATTTTTAAAGTTTTTGGATTTTTAGTATTTTGGGAATATTTGAAAGGAAAAAATATCCTATTATCTAATCCAAATTATGCTCATATGTATCTCCCCACTATGAAGTTGGTGGCATAAACTAAATATATTTCCAAGAAGCATGCATAAGTGATATATTTGTCATTGTAGTATTTATAATGATTTGCATATGTATAATAGGACTCTGTGTTCATGAAAAAATAATATAATGAATTTGGGTTAGTGTAACCCATCATTGAATGATCTATATTTATTTAGAATAATGTTAATATGAACATGCATAGGTTCTATGGATATCTCAATATCGTGTGTAGTAGACGAGGATTCTATGGAACCCATTGTGGATCTCTAATGTAATGGCCTCTCAAGTACTGGAAACATAATAAAATGTAATTTACAATTGATTACCTTTTTTCATAATATTAACTTTATGAGGTTTGATAATTAATTTTATGGGTATAAATTTCTCTTTTTCAAGAGCATGCTCATATGAAACTCTAGAAACTATAATTACTCAATTGACATGAATGTATTTAACACACCCATACATTGTATAATGTATTTATTAAAGTGTATGTATCAAATTTTATCCCAATAACATACCAAAGACAATATAGAATGCATAATTGAGAAGGTAGTAACCACATGTTGGGGATCTACCTATAAAGGTAAGTCAATCTTACCAAGAACCTATTGTGATATCCCATCAAATGCTCTAATTAATCTGGTCAAAGGATATAAATCATGATTTGTATAACCCAAATTCATAAGTAATTTCATAGTAAAAATATTATCACTTACACCTATATAGGCCAATGATCAAGATATTCTTGAATGAATATCACATTCATCATCTCAAATATCACTATCAACAAAATCAATAGGTCTGTAAACCATATGAGGTATATGTTGCATATAGGTACCAATAATCCTATCTAGTGGGTAATCATGATGAGATGGAGTAGGATGTGAATTATATGCCATTTTTACTTCAAAATCTTTCTTAGAATGGTCTTACAAAAAAATTTTAAATATTTTTTACTTCTGGTGATAACTAGGTTGTGAACCTAATTCCTTAAGAGGATCATCAAATGTAATCTTTTGGTCATTGATGAGGTATTGGATCTTATGATTAAAGGTAAAGAAAATATTTATAGAATGCCCATGGTCTTGGTGATATTCACAATAAACATTCATATCATACCTTTTGGGTATAGTTCTACTTATATAAACCTATATAAGATGATGGGTAGATATGAGGTGACAATCTACAGGATACAAAAGTAATAAAGTGAGAGACTCAGGTAATCATGTAAACTATATATGTGGTACATTGGATAACATAAATCAACTAGGTTAGTATTATATTACATTAACCATGGTGTTATTTCCTTTTTGGGCTTAGGAGGTTTGATCTTATAACTTAGTTTGATAACAAACTTGGTATTAAATGTAGATGTAATCAATGTGTTTACTAAATAAATTTTTTCAATGAGATAAGATTCATTTTAGAGTATAAAATAATGTGTCATAAGTCATCAAAATATTTAAACTTTTTGAATATAATGGACTCATGTAAATTATTAAGAAAATTTTTCTTGAAAATATATTGAATCTCTTTATCTACCATAGGATTGGTCATTATATCCAACATTGTCTTGTACCTCAAGACATACTTATTAATAAGTTCATTGGTTCATTATTTCATCTTTTCAATTCAGGCATAGGAAACCTTTTTAGTAATTTTATAGATAAGTGTACCAAAAAATAATCTACAATAGGTTTAAATTCATTTACTAATTGAATAGGTAAATTATAAAACCACATTATAACATAATCCTTGAGGGCCCTTGGAAGTCATTTGGTCAAAAGTGTACCATTTGAGGAATAATAAAGTCATACAGTAAAGAAGGATTGAATATGTTATTCATGATCATCCTTTACATCATAAAATATGAACCTAGGTGCAATAAAACAATTTGGTAATGGATGCAAATATATCTTGAATGCAAGATGATTATGAAACACATCATAAGAATCAATATCATGAGGAGACTTTAAATCCTTTTGTTCAATATTTATGACCTTATCCTCTAAGGTATTTATAACTTTAAGAAGAGTTTACACTATATACCCATTGGGATTTAGATTAGCTAGTTGAGTATTCACTAGAAGGGGAATTAAAAATGGTTTGAGTAGTAATAGGTAGTGACACCAATATTTGAATTAAATAAATAATTAACCTCATGGTATATGTGATATTAAAACTCTCAATAAACAAAGGTTAAATGACATAATCCATTTTTCCATTATATGTAGGGAGATTGATTGGTATGGAATCAGTTATAGTACCCTCTAAGGATCCACCATCACTAGTTTTGACGCCTTAGCCTTACCATACTTACTAATTTCATCTCTTATAATAGATAAAAATGCATCCATTAAGCCCTTTTGATTATTTATATGAGTGATCAATGCTTCTTTATCTTCCACTTGAAATCAATTTTTTTTAATTACTAATTTTGATTGATTACAAATGAAAAATTGTAGAATTTGAATAGAAAATTGAAACCCTAGGAATCATAAATTTTTACATTCACATTAATCAATTTCACCAAATCTTTATCCCTAAAATATAGATTAATTAATAAAGGTTTAGATGGGTAGAGATAGCCTAGGATATAAGGGTGATAAATTTTATCTATAGTAAGACAATTAATTACCAAACTTAGATACAACATATATTAAATTTATTATGTTGAGA
The DNA here is from genome assembly GCA_037957365.1 of Torreya grandis. Classification (NCBI taxonomy): domain Eukaryota; kingdom Viridiplantae; phylum Streptophyta; class Pinopsida; order Cupressales; family Taxaceae; genus Torreya; species Torreya grandis. Next base: position 2,466,203 of record JARHVA010002145.1, on the reverse strand, counting down.
TATGATAAAAATAAAAATTATAGATATGATGGATGATTGGTTTCATTAATCCATTAATTTAAACATATTCATTGGTTGATGTCATTAAAACTAGGGTTGGTATCCAATGATTGTATGCAATTTTTGCCAACAATTATGTTTTGGGGTTTTTTATTAAGGATCAGCTAACTCTAAAATTATAATCTAATAAATATTTAATTGAAACTTATATATTTGTTTGGAATTTTAATTTTAATATAGAATTAAAATTCTATAATAAACCCACTTGCTTATTAATAAACACTCTTGTTATAAAGAAACTATTATTAACCAAACACACTTGATTATCAAAGTAAAACACAATCTAATCTAACTATAGAATTAAATTTACTTGAACTGATAATGATTGAAAGAGAAATTCTATAAAAATCATAAACAATAACTTGAAACAAACACACAACAAACATGTAAGTTAATCAAACCACACTTATGCTATAAAGCTTTTGAAAGGATTAAATGAAAAATAACATAAACACACATAAATACCAACATAAATTTTATCTCCTTGGGTGAGTGGACCCTTACTCTCCCTTAGAACAAAATTTATATCAACTTAGTTTTATAGGAACATTCAAAGCTTCATTATTTATAACAAAGGTTACAATCTATAAAGTAGATCTAACATGTACTTGATATTTTTATAATATTTAGTTCTCTCTCTTTTTATGAACACTCAAACACACATAATAGTAGGAAGACATTGTCTTAAGTTTTAACATTCCTATAAATATTGTCTCAAAATATAATAACGAACCAATAAGATCACAACTACAATCTACTTATTTTTAAAATAGGATAAGATGCTACAACCATTTCTCATGTTGTAAGGTGAAACTTTGGGAAATGAGACATAACAATATGCATGGATTTACATTGGTTATAACATATGGATATTACAAAATTTTCTTGTTCTCATAACCCAAAATACCATAATACATATAATGGTGCTTTTATAAAACATTACTATAAGTATCATATCTATAAATAAAATGCTATAAATGGTAAGTGTTTATATGAATTTTAGAATGTCCCATGAACATCTTGGAGAGGCATATACAACATTGCATGATCATCCAAAATGTCTTTGTTGAGATTTTCATATGAATGGAAAAACTTTGGAGTTTTACTAATGTATTATGGATATAGTTTGTAACATTTTGGAACTCACCTGTAGCTCTCTAGATCTGATTATTGTACTTCAAATATTGACTGTTGGACTCCAAAACTTAGCTAATAGACTTTGAAGATTCTTTGAATAGCTCCATCATATGCCCATATTTCCTTCAAGGGTTAGGTTACTTCCCAAAAATCCATATCATTCTATTATAGTGTATTCATATCACCTATACATGAAAAAATAAGGGATAATCATACAAATAGTTAGGACTTAGTGGTAAAATCAAGTAGGATTGACTCACACATACAAATTAATATATAAGTACTTGTATTCTACTTCAGACTAAAACTAGGTCATAAAATACATATAATATTATTTCTAAGAAGGTAGATTAGCTAGTAAAAACAAGGTAATTATATGGATATAATGAGACATATAATGGAATCATAATTTACCCCACACTTTACCATTTTCAATTCCTCTTGTAAACTACAGCCTTTTTTCCTCATAGTTAAATACTCTACCCTACAACATGTGGTTGAGATCATAAATATCATAGTGAGTACCCTAATTTTCCTTAATTTCATGTATAAATCCCATATACATAAGAATAAATGATATCCATCTCTCAAATTGCTTATTGGACTAAGATGATGCATTCTACCATGGTGACACAAGACTAAGAAGGAGTGGTGGCCTAAACCTCATACCAAAATAAGGTTTTATTTCCCCCTTTACTGAAGACATTGAAATTATATGTATAACATCATTGGACCTACATAAACACTTTTAGATATTGGTGGGAGATATTGCTTTTCTTATCTTCAAAGGGATGTTCAATGTATATCATCTTTTCATACATGCAATTACTACTCCTTTTAAATGGTGTTGGGTAAATCTTTTAAAATATTTCAATGTTTTATTACAGGGTCTACAAGTAATGATCAGACATATTCATAAAATATTGGTCATTGAATTCTATAGTAAGTCTAGGTGAACTATCAAATTGAGGTCTTATATAGAGTCCTATTGTCTTTTCTCTATGAAAACATTCATCAATCCTATGTTTCCATGAAAATTGATTTATAAAAGTGGAAATTAAATCCTTGAGTTGTATTTATCCCATGAAAATCTTGACCAAGAATCTAGACATATTTCCCATAATGAATTCACTTAAAAAAAACTCACATAAAATATCTTGATGGTATGGAGTATTATTCACAAAAATTTCCAAAAAATCTTTCTCATCTTTGATTTCATGGTTCTAGTCATAAAACATTATTATAAATTTCCATCTATAGAATTTTTCTTGAAGAAATAATTTATAGGAAGAATAAGGTCTTATAGAGGCCAAAAACTTTTCTCCTAGATCATAAGCTACTTGAAGGGTAGCCTTGGATTTCTAAGTTTGTTGCCTTACCTCATCACAACATTATTTTAATCTATTATTTTCTTATTTAGGCCTCCTATTCTCTAGTTTGAGCCTTATAAATTTTATGTAGGTTTTATACCCAATGGCCATGGAATCATTATAAGATAAAAAGGTTTGGACTCCCTTTTCTACTTGTTTCCTTGGATGTGGATCAACCTCTTGGTATAACACTATTTTTAGCTCAAATATGTTTTATCTAATCATCCCTATCTCATTATATTTTTAAATAGACTAATTATTTACATATTCTAATTATTTTTTCAAAGAATATATGGTATTATCCTTACCTTGTAACTACATTCTAAGGAAGGTAATTTATTATTCTTGTTTATTTATGGTGGATTCAACTTTATAGAAAAAAAGGGATTGATATAACTCTATTTATTCATATTGACTAGAGAATTATACCTCTTCTTCATGTTCTTAAATTGGGGATTTTTCTTTTTTAATAAGTGGTTTAGATGGTGGTGGAGGAGATGAAGGTGAAGGAGATGAATGTAGAGGAAATTATGTTGTAGCTTCTCCAAATTGCTTCTTCCTTATCTACCAATTCTTTAATTCCTACTCCAAGTATTTATATAGCATCTTCATGCCTTATTTTTCCTTCAATTCCATCATGTATGATTCCATATTCAGTCCTCTCATGTATGCCATCTGCTACAATCCCTTCAATTTTAGGTTATACCCCCACACATGGATTTCCATAGGTGGTTTCCTGATTAATAGTCCCAAGTGTCTCAATTGCATCTCTTTATAGATCATCATCTTATTTTTATTCTTCTTCTTATTGGAGAAATTTCAAGGATAGGTTATTCTTTTGGAGTTCCTTATTTTCTTCAAGAGTATCTCCTTATGATTTTTTGAATCCATCTTTGGAGCTTATCTCTCTTCCTTTGAGATGACTATGTGTTATTAAACAACTATTGCCTCTAGATTAATTTTATATATTTATTGTGAAACCCTACATTTCAACTTCATTCTTTGCATTTTATTCTTAGATGGATCTAAAGTAACCTTTGATATTTCTTGTAAAACTCTAGGTCTCAATTTATTATTTTGTACTTTCTCTGGAGTTGGTCCTTCAATAGATTTTCCATAATTTGAGTTAGACCTCATTTTTTTGGATTTATAAATTGATATTCTCTTTTTTAAGGCTGTATCTTCATTTTATTCTTCAATAATACTACCTAATTTACCTCTCCATTTGGATATTAGAGGAAATGGTTCTTGTAGATGAGATGAATGAGTTGATGATGTCTAATAGAAGTTGTTCTTTTTTGATGTTTTAATCCCATAACTATTATGAATCCCATTAATAACATAGAAAAATTCACCCTATATTCAATTTTATGTAAACTTTATCTTAAATGTGTGGTAATCCTCAAGGCATCATAGTCCAATGAGCCATTCTACCCATCATAGGTAAAATAATTTATTACCCATAAAGTAGTTATCCACCATGGCTGATTTAGGCTCTCCCTTTTGATTTATTTAGAAAATCCTTAGGGGCTAAGAATAAAATCCAAATATTTTTCCTCTTATTCATGGATTATTTTGATGAGGTAATTGAAATTAGACCTGCCTACTATTCATGTACCTTCATTAGAGATGCATGATATCTCACTAATTGCTTGATTGGTAACTGAAATTATTACTATTCTTATTGTGATATAGTTATCCTGGAAATTAGGAATGAACTCTTTCAATAACCTATCATCATACCCATAAAAAAATAGATAAATCAAGTCACTTATTATTCAAAAATGGTAGCTAACACTTCATCATCCAATAAAACATCTATAGACTCAGGCTCAGATCTCTTCTTTTGGCCCATTTTGTAAAGTTGTAGAACTTGTGTGAACATAAAAGCAGAATATCAAGAGGATTATTATTAAAAATAAGAAATACATATTTAAACTAAAATATTACTACATTTGGATAGTTTTTTTCAAATAATTTAACACATGCAACATTTACCCTATTTTTGATTATCCAACTTTAGAAATTGTCTGAAGCTCTATCCTTTATCAGATGTGACTATTATTAGGTGGAAATAATCATTATTGCATGTAGGATACTTATAATTAGTTATCTATGATATACCTTAATCCTTACCCCCATGTTGGGTTGTGTTTCCATCCCCAAAAATCAATTTCCAATTCTTTTGAGTTGACAGTTGACTTTTAAAATGCATTTTTCTCATCATTACCAATTATGTTATAGAAATGACATCATGCCATATATTTTTATTTGTTTAAAAGAGAATATATTTTTGATGTGTTATACTCTAGCTTGAAAAAGACACTTTTATTTTTGAAATTATCCCATTTTATTTATCTATTTCTATAACATTTACTCTTTTTGGATAATCTACCTTTATGAATAAATAAACATGAAATTTTAACAACCTAGGTCTAATCCTTTACATAGAAAATAAAGTACAAAATACCTCAATTATTATGATGTTTTCTCTACTCCTTAGAATGCCACTTGTCCTATCATGATTATACAACATTAATTAGTTTAAGATCACATACAATAGAGTAAAAAAACCAATTTTATTGCTTTTATTCCTTAAGAAGCTTCCATCTCTAGTTTACAACTTCTCATTTTCAAATTTATATATACATATTTTTTATTTTAATTTTATAAACTTTTTCTTTTTTTGAAAAGGACTATCATTTCTAGTTTTCAATCCTCTCCCTTACTTGGGATTTAATCCTCATCCTTTGACTATGATGGAAGAACAAGGTTCTTCCCCATGGCCAAATTCATCTTGAGACTGAATTTGCTTGAAAAATTCATCCTTGCTTAGAGGCTGTTGATAGAGTCTTAGTTTATGCCTATTGACTAAAAGTGTATTATTTTTTATATCTATTGGAAAGTGATGAAATTGATCCATTATCAAATATTTCTCTATTTGGTAAGGTCCCAACCATCTAGTCATGAGGTTTCATTAGAAGTTTTGAAATATAGAATCAAATAGAAAAAGTCTAATCTCATTATTTGAATATTATTTCATTGATATGGGTGTCATTCCACTATTATACTTGATTTTTTAGAAGTTTTAATTGTTTCAAATATTTTATTACCATTTCATCCAAATTATTAAGCTAAATAATGCTCTCTATGTGTACTTCATCAAGATATATGCCCACTTATACTACTATTCTCAAAGTTTATAATTTAAATTGTATGGGAAGTAGAGGTTTATTTCCAAACACAAGCTCATAAGGTGAGAAACCTATGGTTGATTTATATTTGGTATTGTAGGCCCGTACTAATTTAGGTAGTTTGTTTTCTAAATATTTTCTACTGATGTTGACTATCTTGGTCAAGATGTTCTTTAAATCTCTATTAGTAACTTCAATTTGTCCATTGGCCTATGGATGATATGGAAATGAATTAAAGTGGTTGATATGGTAGTGATATATGAATTATTTAATCATATTATACATGTATTGAGGGCTTTGGTCATATAATATAGCCTTGGGTACTCGAAACCATTGTATAATTCTATAATACATAAAATCATCAACTAGATCTTCTTTTACAATTGGGAGAGTTTACACCTCTACCCATTTGGTGACATAATATATACACACAATTAAGTATTCATTTATTTTATATGGTGGGTTAATAGGGCCAAAAATATCCGATCCTAATTTCTCAAAAGGTCTTATAACCACATGAGGATGGAGAGGAATTTCATTAGACAATGTGTGATTTCCATTATTTTGGAAAGGATCACATTTACATACATATATATTCACATTTATGTGAATTTAAGGCCAATAGTACCTAGCCCCAATAATCTTATGGAGAATCCTATTGGCTAAATAATGGCCTCCTTCAGGTTCATCATGACAAGCCTTTATGATGTCATAGGTCTCATCCTCTCTTACACACCTATAAAGAACATGATCAAGTCCAAAAATAAATAAAACACCATTAAATCATTTAAAATGATCATTATCTCTAATTAATAATTTATTTTCCTTATGAGTAAAAATACAAGGAAACATCTGTGTGTCCAAGTACTTTTTCATGTCATAAAACCATGGTGATTATGCTGAAAATATGAACAATTTCTTATTAAGAAAGTTGTCTTCCACTAGCTCCTTTTCAATTGAAACATTCAACCTTGATAAAAATTTAGAAACCACATTAAATTTTCTAAGTTTATCAACAATGGTAATGTAAAATTTCTACAAAATTAGTAACCATCTAATGATTCTGCCTCCTACCATTGGCTTGTTCATTAAATATCATATGGATGAATGATATATGTAAACAAAAATATTATATCCAGTGATGTAGTACCTAAATTTTTTTTATTACATATATAATAGCTAGGAGTTACTTCTAAGTGGAGATATAATTTATTTTATTGGGGATGATAGTCTTGCTAATGTAGTAGATAGAGAACATTTTTCCTTTTTCATATTTTGATTCTATAAATTCCCCCATGGTATTATTAGAAGAATATGTATGTATGTGGAAAGGATGTATAAGTACCTCTCAGAATGTGAATAAAAAATATTTTCTATTTTATTGATTCAAAGCCCTATTGGCATTTGTCAGTCCATAAGAATTCACTATATTTAGTAAGAAAGGAAAACATAGGTGTAGCTATTTTCTGAAGTCTTCTATGAAATATTTGTAATATCCTATACATCCCAAAAAAAATTTGATATTAATATGATTCTTAAGATCAATAATATTAAAAATTACTTCAATATTGTTAGGTTCTATTTGTATCCTTTGAGTTGATATGTGATATCCTAGGACAATTCCTTAATCTATCATGATTAAACATTTTTCATGATTCACAGATAGTTGATGTTATTCACATATATTTAACAATTTATCTAAGTTATTTAGAGCTTCATTACAATATTAACCATGATCAGTAAATTCATCCATGTATACCTCCACATAATCAATGGTAGGATCAACAAAGATATCCAAAACTACCCTTTGAAAGGTGGTAGGTGTATTATAGAGTTTGAATGGTAACAATCTATAGGTAGATGTTCCCTAAGGGCATGTAAAGGTTGTATTGTCCTATTATTCTATGGCTACCCTTATCTAATTGAAACCAATAAACCCATCTAGGAAGGATAAATACTTATTCTTGGCTATATTATCTAACAATTGGTCTACAAAAGGTAGGGGAAAGTAATCTCTCATGTTGGATTTATTTAGTTCTTAGTAGTCTATACATATTCTCAATTTACCATTATTTTTAGGTTACTATCACAATTGGTGAGACCCAATGACTATTAGATATGGGATAAATGAATCCCACCTATAATAGGTTGTATATTTCATCATTGAGTATATCTCTTAGTATCATGTTGATTCTTCTTTAAGTTTGTCTCATAGGTCTAGTGTTTTAAATATATATATGATGAATGAAAAAACTTGGGTGGATTCATTCATGTCATTTTAATCCCATGAAAAATATTTTATATGGTTCTTTAAGATGTCAAAAACCTTGGTTTTCTTGTTCATTGTCTAACTAGTTGTTTATGTTTAACATTTTTCTAGGTTGGATAATTATTTGTTTAGTATCTAGGTAGATAGAGATAACCTTCCTAAATTCACTCATTAAAAATTTTATAGGGTATTGGATTGTTGATTTATTTCTCCCTTTAGACTCAAAAGGACAAACATATAATTGTCATGGAATCTAATCAAGGGTCAATTTCCATTAGGATCATAGGCAGCATGGTTCATATAGTGTGTTTATGTCATAAGGTGTTGTGGTAGTAACTATTTCACCTTGTTTGAACTTGTGTCAAGGTTTCATCTTGTGTGAATATGTCTAAGGGTATAAAACAAATATTAATGTGGCCTTCATGTTCTAAAACCATACATGATGGTATGACCTATGATGTTGTATAACATGTTTAGTCATGTTTGTACATTTAAGCATGCCAAGGACCTATAGATTGTCAAATAATTCAAGGAATTGGAGATAATATGAGGAGATAATGGTAATTTTATTTTTAAGGATTTTAGCATATTTTAAAGTTTTTTTAGCAAATATTAAGTTAAATTATTCAATTGATATTAAATTTGAGATCATGTATATATTGCCTTCAGGGGGTGTTTAAGCCATGTAAATAATGATAACATGGCCCCCAAGATACCACCAAAGTCACCACCAATGGGTAAAATATATCCAAAAGGGTTTCATGTCCATCATAATATCATTATGAGGTGGTTTATATGTAAAAAGGTCTTTTTAAGAAGTTAACCACCTTTCAATCACCAAAAAGGCCCCATACACTTGAAAAAGTGACTTTTTAGCTTCCTTCCATCCATAACCTATGATTTTAAAACATACTTAACCTATAATTTCCATAATATTATTATCTAATGGTTTTTTCAAGATCTCGAACCTAAAAAAAATGTATAAAAATGATGTTTTATAGGTGTTTCCAAGACTTGTACAAACTTGTATGATTAGGTCAAAGTCAAAGGAGGTTATAAATCTTATGGAGGATCCCTTGAAAGAATAAAATAGAAGAACCCATGCTCATAGAGGCAAGATAAAGGAATAAATGGAATTAGGATATCCATCATGCTCTTAGAAAGATCACAAGGGCCAATTTAAGTGAAATGGTATGGTCTGTATAGGAGTAGTTAGAGCCCAAGATCTTGCCCAAAGGTAGGGCCCCTAGTAGGCTTGAAATTAGTTCAATTGGTTTTTATATTAAAGCCTTATGCTCTAATAACAATCATTAATACCCATAGGTGGTATCAAGCCCTTTGTAAACCCCATAAGCTTAGTTACAAACAAAGTTATGAGTTAAATCTCATGGTGATAACTTGAGCATAGGGGAAGATATCTAAAGTTCTGATGAGTGTCATAAACTAATTTAAGAATGCTATTATGGCACTTTCATAGCTAGATCAACAACCCATATCCCATGGTTGGTAGGTTGTAGGTTAATGTGTTAGAAATTATGTGTTTCATGAAGGAATAGAGCACATGGATGATCAGTGAAAATTTTATATGCTCACCCCTAGTTCCTCACATACTCCACATGTTCATTAATGGATCATATCAGATCTCCTTCAAGTCTCCTCAATTCCCACCATGGAAAGAAATATAAAAGCTTCAAGCACAACTTATCATGCCATCATGACAACCAAACTCAAGGTTTAAATTCTATGGATACGCCTTATTTAAGTTGTAGGGCTGATTTAAGAATGTGAAAGAGTTCCTCTTTCAAAGGAAACAAACTTCTATATTTCCCTCAAGATAAACACCCCAAATCAGCTCCAAAGGAATCCATTGGATATTTAACACAGTTTAGGGTTTCTTATCATTGTTTAAGGTTTTTAAAGATTATTAGGTTTTATTTTATCCATAAATATGATTGACTAACCAATTTATATTTAGTACCTTGTTGGATCCCCATGTGGAGGATGCTCAAGTCCAAATAGGTGGTCTAGAATAGAGGGGAACAATCCATATAGGGTCTCCCAAAAAACATATGATTTATAATGAATACATCAAACCATTTTCACCTCATAGTGAGCCTTGTCTCTAAAAATTATAACTTTAAAAGGATTGTATAATACACCTACAGGCCTAAACCCTCCTACACAAGCCTATGTATGAAGATGAGACTAAAAGCTTATAGAATGCCATGTAAGGTTAATGAAACTTTATAGGATAGTGATAAATTAATTATAATCAAACTTGGATACTATTAATATGTTAGTGACATAGTTTAAAAGGCTAGTTCCAAGCTCAATTTTCAATAATTTTCCCAAATAGTCACCTATAAATAGGACTAAATAAATGTGAAAAAAAGAGTGTATGATTGTAAAACATGATTTGAATAGGTTCAAAGGAAGTAAAATATAATCTCAATATGGTATTTTTTCTAATTTAGTGACTTGTATAAGGATCCTGAGACTCTAATTATAGTTAAATGCCTCAAATTATCACCTATAGGATTGCAATCAAGTTATCTCAAAAACTAAAAATGACATGTCAAATAAACATTAAGGTTGGATATAAAGTGAATTAATAGGGTAAATAGGTTATTTAAACTAAAATAAAACATTAAATAATGACTAAAATAGTTAACCAAATAGGACTCTTCAACCCTGCATACATAGTTGGTCCATTACATACAAGCTACGTTGTCAAAATTGGAAGGCCTAATTGGTTTGGATGATGAAATTTGTTGGAAGAGGAAAACCATGTGAAAATGATCCTATAATTATTATATGACCTTTATATGGTCTTAAATTTCTTTAATTGGGCCAAGGTTTAGAAAGAGCTGCCCAATCCTAACTAAGCACTCATGAACACACATGCCTATGTGTGTATGGATATAGAAGAGTGTTTATTGAAGAAATGGAGGAGAATACATATTATGAAAGTGTTGAAACATCATATTTAATAATACATGAAGGTTATAACCCCCTTGGTAGTGAGAATAAGAGGAAATATAGACTACTTAAGGCATTAACATCAACTAGCTCAAGAACCTAGTATAGGCTAATGATGGTCATAATAGGACTAAAGAGGAGGAATGGAAGATTTAGATATATAAGATATTATATTAAATATATGGTTTATTTTTAATATTATATATTCCAAAATATCTATAAGAATACCGTAAACACCTAAATGTGGTCATGTACCTTGAAAACATGTCTATGCCTATAAAGCTTAAAACCCTACATAAAACTTGAGACCTCCAAAACTATTATTGTGATAAGACAAGTTCTTAAATAATATTTGGAGTTATATAAGGTTTAATATATATTTTACATGTCTTAAAATGTGTGTCAAAGATAAGGAAAGACAAAAAGTGTGCCTTTTTTGCCTAAAATCCTTCCTCAATCTCTCTCATCATAATATGCCAATTTGAGCTGTAGGTTTAGGTACTCATATTTTCATGATAACATGCATGGTGAAAAATTATATTATGATAATTTGAGGACCCCTATGCACTTTCCATCCATGGTGAAGAGATTTGGATTTAGGGGGGGTAGATTTATGAACAATCCTTAAGACTATAAGTATGCCCAAATAACCTAATGGAAATATGAGGGCTACCAACCTTTACTCAAATCTCACTAAACTAGATTAATGAGACCAAGATATATTGTGTATTTTTTAGGGGATATATGCACTCAATATTCATGGCCTTAATTTTACATTCTAGGGCCTATGTTTTATGAACCATTGTTAAGATCATAAGCCACTCAAAACCCTCTAAACCCTCATGGAGAACCTGATGACCAAAAATCTATTAATGATAACTACAATGGCCATGAAACAAAATTAAAACATTAGGATGACACCTATAGGTCCTATGTTCTTCCTGTACACTAGGAATTTGGCATGTGTGGGGGAAAATATGTGAGGAAATGTCTTATAATGTTTGTTTTTGGAGTTTTTTTTTTTTTTTTTTTTTCATAATTTATGAGCATGTTTGAGATCCTAAGTGAATTGGGAGGCCTCTTGGTCCTATGTAGAGATGGAATGCTCTTCAAAAAACCATTACTGAATCCATATACTGATAAAAATAATCTTAATGAGTAGACTTGAACTCAATTGAAGAGATAACCCTCATTTACATTGAGAAGAGAGTGTTTCAGGCCTATTCACATAGTGATAAGACTATAAAAAGTATAAAAATCAATATACCAACCTCTCCAAGCCATTATCAGAATCATTACTCTCTTTAAATTCCTTAATTCTTGAGCTTATTGCTCATCAAGGTGATTAATTCATTCTAAAGACTGTAAATTACATGAAGGGTAGAAACTAGGCAAGTAATGAACATGTTAAATCATGTAACTACCTTCCTAGAATAGATTTATGACCTCTTATTGAATGTAAAAGAGTAATGGATTAGTTTCAATGAGTATGGTGTCTTTATGGACTCAACTATGACTATAAATAGGTCATCCACTACACTTTTATGCCTAAAAGGCTCATTAAAGGCCATTATACCACCAAGGTAACACATGGGGAGAGTTATGGTTTGATTTATACCCCTCATTCATATTTTTAATTGATAATTATATGAGTTATGGTAATTATGTCATTTATACTCTAGTTTTATGCCATATTATTTCTCTCTCTCTCTCTCTCTCTCTCTCTCTCTCTCTCTCTCTCTCTCTCTCTCTCTCTCTCTCTCTCTCTCTCTCTCTCTCTCTCTCTCTCTCTCTCTCTCTCTCTCTCTCTCTCTCTCTCGTTTTATAAATTAGGCTTTAAAGTCCATTGTAATAATCCCTCTACTAGGTATGAGAAAGTTCTACACATTGTTATCTTTTATCCTTGACCTAATATAAAGGCTCATTTATCCTTCAATGTACTAGTATTTTAGTTTTTTTATGATTTTATTATTTGTATAAGTGGTTAATATTTTCTCCCTTTAAAGGTTCTTATCTCTCACCTAAATATTAATGGATCTTATGCAATTTACTTGGTGTGTAAAGATTGTAATTCATATACATTCTACATGAACTCCATGTGAATCACTAATATGTATAAGTCCTTTGGAGAGAGTGTGTTAGTAACCAATCCTTATTTTATCCATAAGTGTTTTTAAATGATCAAATAGAGGATATATAATCTATTGGTGCATCACCTCCTATAGTATAGGTTTGTATTTCATGTCCCTTATATCCCTTTTCATTGGAAATACGTTTAGGTTTAAATATTAATTGAGATTAGATGATGCATCAAGGGATATAGCCCTGAAACTAGAGACTTGCCTCAATCATTAGGCTACCTAAATCTAGAGGTGATTCCACTATATCAACTAAGAGGTAGGTATAAATCTCTTTTACCTCAAGGGTAAAATGTAGACTAATAATAGTTTATATCATGCTTATTGGGACCAAAATTCAATAAGGTTAGAGAACATACTCTTATCATTTAGTGAAATTAGGGAGCTTCACACATTCTGGTAGTAGATTAGCATCCAAGTTTCATGCCAAATATTTTCACATGGTCTTCAACCAAGGGTAAAGAAGCTAAATTTGTTGAATTGTCTTTGGGTTTTTTAGAAGGAAGAGGTATCCTAGGTCAAACCCCTATCCCACACCCATTACTTATCCTAATTCTATTTAACATATCCCTCTTGTAACTCCTACATCTCCAATTGATAGACTTAGGAATTAGGCCTTTGTACCCTTTAATGCTAGAAACTATCTTAACCTAAAATAATTTAATAACATCCTTATTTTTGCACTCAAAATCCTTCCATAATTCATAAGATAAAACTCTACCACTCCTATTTAACACATTTTATACATAACAAATCTTTATTTAGTACATAATGTGATTCAAGAAAATATGTAAATGAGGCTACTAACTACCTCCTTGAGAGTTGGAACTTAATTTGTATAGAGGTATATCAACTACCTCTATCAATACTTGGGATGATTTTTGGGAGCACTTATGCAATAAATTTGAATATATAAATGACCACTTATACCTACTAGAACAATTAACCATAATCAAAAGGGACCGTCAAGAGTTTATGGTGGATTTTAACTACAGGTTTCAAAATACATGGGATAAGATCCCAATATTATTTAAACCCCACTCCAAAATATGACTTTTTATACTATTTGAGAGCCCTCAATTCTGATGTGGTAGTCATCATATATTCAATGGGTGAGAACACATTACACAAGGCCAATGAAGTGGTAATAAGGGAGGAAAATTATCTCATTCAAGTAGGAAAAATCACACCAAGGCCCCTCATGCCATTGTTCCCATAAATAAAAACTCATTTTCCTACCATTGCCCCCATACCTATGCAAACCAATAATGAGAATGAAGATCCTAGTCGGGTAGATAGGTTGGTTAAGCTTGAAGGGATACTCAAGTCATAAAAAAATAGTGGCCTTGGAAAGGAACCAAATTCTACCCCATAGACCCTACCAAGAACCTTATCAATCTTATCAATTTAATAGACCTCCATACTAATCTAATCCTCAAGGTCAAAGGTAGATCACTCATTCAAGGCCATATAGTAGATTAAATCATAATTCTACCAATAATTCTAGAGCATTAGTTCCTACTCAAAATAATTATGCTCAAGAAGGCCAATGGCCTACACATTGGGCATAATATCAAGGATAAGATGTCAGCTCAATTGAAGGTGCTAATCAGTCTTCTCTTCTGAAACACAATCAATATATTCATTATAAAACAATTGGTCTCCTACACAACACAAAGAAGTTCTTCTTGCACAACATGGATAAGTCCTTTTCATGACTCAATTTGAATTACCAAATAAACAAGGAATGGGTGAATAGAAGACATAATTATAGGCTACATTTTTTAACTTTCAATAAGGAGAAATACATTTTTAACAATGTGTAATTAGTCAAATTAGAGGTGCAACTAAGGTGTAAAGTCCTATTACAATCAATAGAAGGGTTAAGAGAAGGTTAATGACTAGTGACTTATAGGTAGGGAGATAAACTCCTTCATCTTCTCAACCACATCATAAAATTAATGAACAAGATGAATCCCCTAAATCTCCACCACTCCAAAAGGTTCAAAATGATAAAGGTCCATTTATACCTAATTTAATTCATGTTTCAAGAATTGGTGTTGCTCTTAAATATATGTCAAAGGTTGTTAGCCCTCATATTAGCATTGTATACAAGATGAATAAGTCCCATGTAATCATACCAATGTGGGACACATTGGCTATAATAGGGTAGAAATACCTTCTCTAAGAAGAGTTATCAAATCTCAACATCTAAAAAAAGAAGGTAGAAAAGGAAGGTGTAGTCCTAACCAATAATATTCATCCTATTTAACCCCATCCAATAAAGGTAAATAAACCCCTTCCCTTCTATCTTTCAATCATAATATGGGATTCCATAGTACATAGTTATATGATAGATAATGGGGAAAGTACATCTATTATGCCAAAGTCAATAGAAGACAAGTTGGGGCTGAAATGTGAGCCTATTTATAAAGGAGTCTTGTTATTATATGGGTCTCTTACCAAGACACTTGGTGTGATTAAATATCTAAAACGTATACTAGATATTTTCCCCAATTACACCATATTCCAGTATGTTGTAGTGGTTGATCTACCTCCCTATTTTTCCTTGTATTTATATAGAGACTTCACTGCTAAAATAGGTTACCTATCTTCTAACTAGTCTTATATGGTAAGAACTAGGTATGGTACCAAACTCACCATTAGTTCTGAGCCTATCTCTAGGTTTCATTTAGATCCCTACATAACTAATTTATTAAATGTTGACTACATTATTATTGATGAAGATGAGCACATTGAAGATCAAGAGGTAGTTAAGAAACTTGAGGGTATATCAAACCTAAATCTTGATGATTGAGGGATAGATAACCATGTATATGATCCTCACAAGTGCATTGAGGAAGCAGGCTTAGGGATATATTATATGCATGAGGAGAAGGCAATCATACCAGCCCTTACTAATCCATGTCAAGACAATGATGGAGTATGGAAACTATTTTTTGATGGCTCTAGGTGAAAGAATGGAAGTGTATCAGGTGTCATGATTATTTCCCCACATAATCAAATGAACTTTTATACCATAAAATTCCAATTTAGTTTCATATGTAATATATAAGAATATGAGACCCTCATTCATGGGCTATAATGGGTGAGGAGAAGAGGTATGAAGCTATTACAGGCTATAGGAGATAGTGAATTGGTAGTCCATAATGTTAGAGGTTAGAATTCATTCAATAATACACTAATAAAGGCATATAATCATAGGTTTTGGGACCTCCTATAGGACTTTGAGGCCTTTGACATCCACTCAACCCCAAGAGAAATAAGTCAACATGTAGATAGACTGGTGGCTATAGGGGCACAATATGACATTCTAAGTAAGTTAATAACCCAATGAATCAATAATATATTAAGTTAGTTTTCAAACCATCAGTACCTATTAATTAAGTCAATTGGTAGTTATTTTATAGTGATAGGTAGATATCATGATTCTTTCAAGAAGAGGAATAATTCTACTCAAGAAATCAAGGTAGACTTCAATAATAGTATGGTGACCAAATTATTCTATTAAAGACAACAAAAAATCCTAAGGGATTAGTTACTCTTGAAAACATATTCAATGAAGATGATTAATTGAGAATGGATAAGGTTATAATTTCAACCAAGGAAGAACACTATGATAAGGTCAACATTTTTTAGGATAGGTTGCTCAAACTAGGCAAGGTGGACACTAGAGAAGAGATGATTTCTTCCATAGAGTTGTGTAAATAATATGCATACATATTTAATTGGGAATGTACTGAATTGAAAGGGTTTGACCAAATTTTATCTCAAAATACCATATAATTTGAGATAAGTACCAAACTTGTGAGGCAGAAGTAAAGATAGATCAACCCCAAGATTGAGTTCCTCATGAAGAAAGAGTTGACTAAAATGATTGAGTCCAAAATTATATTCCCCATAAAAAACATTTTATGGGTGGATAACCTTGTTCCTATAAGGAAAAATAATATGGAGATAAGGTTATGTGTATACTTTAGAGATCTTAATAGGGTGTCATTGAGAGACCACTACCCCTTTCTATCCATGGATAAGATTCTTCAAAAGGTTTTAGGTTCAAAACATTTCTCTTTGCTTTATGGATACTTATGGTATAACCAAATGTTGGTGAAGGAACATGACCAACATAAGAATACCTTCACAAATAAATGGGGTAATTATGATTAAAATAAAATTTTATTTGTGATATCCAATGTAGGAGCCACCTTTTAAATGGAAGTGGATGTAGTCTTCCAAGCACTCATCAATGAAATGGTGCTCATATATCTTGATGATATTACCATCTTTTCAAAGTATTAAAAAGACCAATTGACACACCTAAGGCTGGTATTTGATAGGTGAAGGTAGTATGGGGTGTCTTTAAACCCAAAAAGTTCATTTTTTCAATCTATGAGGGTAGAATTTTGGGACACATTGTTGAGCTTTGTTCCTATTATTGAATTTTAGCATTGATGTTGTCATTTATGTCAAAGGTGTTCATGAGGTCAGTAAAGAATGTTATTGTTTGATATCATAATTGAGAGGTATGAAATTATCTGAGGATCATGTAAAACATGTGAAAAAATTATAATAGCATCAAAAAGTGTTTCAAGGTCAGTTATCAAGTTTTAAGAGATTGAGAAGCCTAGTCGTGACACTAATCACTATATGAAGATATATTTTAATAAGGTATGATCTTGGTGGCCTAGTGATATGAATGCATAGAGGTATAATAATATGTATTAGGTTTTTTTATAATGAATATGAGGCATTAGATCACTCATGAGAGTCTCAAAGTGAGCCTATAGGGGTTGGACCTATAGACTTAGTATGCAACTAGACTACTTCTAGACCCTACCTAAACTAATGAGGTGTTTTCAAGGACAATGAAGGATGTAAATTAGTTTTTGATCATGAGAGAGGTTTTTTAATTTTGTATATGAGGTTTTTAGATCTTGGATAGTGGTTATAAGTTCATTTTCAAGGCTTAATGTGACTTGTAAGTCAAGGCCTAAAGAGCAAAAAGAGAAAGCATGACCTAGGGGTATTAGGATCAGTTTTCAAGGAAAGTATGAGTGTTTTATCATTTAAAGAATTTTTTAATTTTTTTTCAAGTATGTTAACCAAGTTTTAGGTCAAAATTTTAGGGTTAAGGTAATAAAAAGTGCTTTGAGGTTTCTCGAGTGCACAAAATGAAGGTTTCTTAACCCAAGAAGGACTTTCAAGTGTTAATTGACGTATATAACCTCTACATGGTAACCTTATATATTGATTATAGATTTATAAGGGTCATATATAATATATTCAATCATTAGTTTTGGAAATGAGGGGTACTCCTTTATAAATAATTGTTAACACTAGAAATAGTGTTAACACTCTCTAAAACCCTAATATTGACTTGGTGTGAAATATCTTGTTAAAAATAGACCATAATGATATAAAATGATGAAAAAAACTATTTTATAATTTATCCAACTCTCCCATTCACCTCTATGTGTGATTTATTTTTAAGGTGAGTGAGTGGACCCTACAAAAGCCCTTATTTCTCAAAGATTTGTTACAGCAATCAGAATTGACCAAGTCAAAGTTTATAAATGGATTGTAAGTTAAATATTCAGAATTTTATTTTATTTACATGGTTTAATCTAATTATCTTCTATCCCACATGGGTGTAAAACTAGTCTTACAATTTTACTAGTCACTAATAGGTCTAATGATGCAAATAGTGAGAAACCTAGGCAAAAGTGAGAAGTTGATTAGGGATGTGTTATCATGGATTAGGTATGAATCCAAGCTCATGGATAAGTTTTTAAATATATTTAAAACATTTTAATGTTGGATAAAATATAAAACATTTTCATGTTGGATAAAATATTTGGATATCATTTTATATAGAAAAAAATTGCTCTCAAGTTGACTTGTCTAGCTTAGTGAGGTCTGTGTGTACTAAGGTCATGAGATTGGTCTGCAAGACCAATATTTATATTAAATATTATGATACCTTGTTTGATATTTTTATTAGTATGTTTTATTATATTTTTCATGCATTTTAGGTCCTTTATTGTGTTATTTTAGGTGTCATAATTTCAAATTTTCATGAATGTGTTTTGAGGCTAGCTGACAATTTTGAGTGGGCTACTTGCAAAGAATGGTTTGATTAATTTGTTAATTATAAGTCATTTTGTGATGATACCAAAGTAAATAATCTTATGTATATGTTATTTTTTTCCATGGTTTTTTGGAAAAATTGTGTTTATGCTTTAGTTGTTTAAGTTAGACTTTCTAGTTATGCACAAGACTAATTATAAACAATACTAATAGCATGCTTCAAGTGGTGATTGGAAATAAAATATGTCATGGAACTAATATGATATTTTTATGGGTATATTTTGGTTACATATTATATTTTTCTACAATGTGAAAAGTTTGTTAATGTTCTAAGGAGTTCAAAGGGTAATGTGTGCTAATGAAGGCATAATTGAATTAGGTCTCTTATATGTTATGACCGACCTATTTTAATGTTTTATTAATTTATATGGAATTTATTAAGGCATATTATACTGAAAATATAAGTGGGAAAGAGTGTATGTCTGACCAAGATGTGTATGATCAAAATCCTAGTATAAGAATAAGGCATAATAGACCTAATTGTCTAGCTTGAGAGTGTGTGTGTTGAAGTGAAGGTTAAAGTAATTTTAAGAGATAAATGAGGTATATTATACATTAATAAGTTTTTATATAAACTATCATGAAGATATAACATGGGTACTATAGATGATTATCAGGGTCAAATTACCTAATCTATCTTAGAAAGACCTAGTTGAGCAAAGGAGCCTAGAAGGCATTTTGAGAGAAATAGAAGAGGTAGAAAAGATGAAAAATGACATAATAATATATATGATTAGCATAAATTTTGTATAAATTTGATCAATTTTTTTATGTGGATGAGTTATTTCTAAGTAACCTAGGTGGTTGGTGCCTCCTTGCAAGTTGGTACTTGTTAAAGCCTAGTTAAGTGGGTGCTTAGTTGGGGTTGGTGCTCCAAGTGAAGTTGGTACTTTAATAAATCCTAATGTTTGTATTATAGGACTATATTAAATTTTCATCATCACTAGGTTTTTTTCCCCTTGAGGGTTTCCCAGTCAAATAAGTGTTCTATATGTTATGCTCTTGTCTCGTGCTATAATGTCCCCTTTTCAGGTGACATCTTCAGACTTGATGATTAGCCTATTATGCGACCTTCGTAGGCTGATAGGATGGATAGAGGGTCATAATGGAGCTTGGCTTGGCTTTGATTATTATAATTCCTATAGTTGGCTTTCATTTGGGTTCTTTCAGACATGTTTTCCTGAGCTCTTATTATTTAGGGACTTATGACATGTAGTGGAGCATCCTTATTTTGGCATGATCATGTGTGGAATCACTCCCTGGTTCACCAGCTTCGAATGGTTCGAGGATCCGACATGTATTGAGGGAGATATTAATATTTGATTGATTTAATCAAATATTAATTATTTGGGATAATTTTAATTTATAAACCCTAATTCTAATTTAAGAAACCCTAATTAGGGCAAGCATATCTTTTTGGAGGGTATAAGGGTTTCTCATGGAGGCCATTATTGATGCTGAATGATTATTGATTTTGATATTGAAGAATTATTTTGTGAAGACTGAGCCAAGGGTTCTAGGATTCCATCTACATTGGAGAACGTCCACTCAGTGTGTGTGATTTAGAGGCTGTGAAATATCAGCTGATTTATTGCTAATTTGAGAGATAGCTTCATACAGAAGTTATCACAATATTTTAGGTATTTTGAGAGATAACTTCACATAGAAGTTATCATAGAGCTTTCCAGGTATTTCTTAATTTAGTTATTCTTTTGATTCAATAAATTATACAGATAGAAATCTTCTGTATTAGAGGCATATATCTTGAGATCAAGGGGTCCAACAAATAGGGTGTGTTATATTGGCGGTCATAGGAAGTCCGTACAGATTCGCATAGAAACCGACATCGGTAGGCAGAGTTCCATAGAGACTGACATCAGCATCCCAGTGACCAACATCAGCTAACTGAAGACCGACATCGGTAGAGAAGCTAACGACAAAAATTGACATCGGTAGTATATCGACCGATGATGACGACTGTGTGTCGACACAGAAACTAGAGCCGTCTAGATTTAGGGTTTATTTCCAGATTTGCAAAAGATTAGGGTGTTAAGATAGTATTTGTAATATTCTTTAATATGCATGATAGAGGATATCTATTATAATAGTCTGAGTGAATAAATAAGAGATTATATTGTGATTTATTTATTTATTTGGAAATTATTTTGGCAAAAATCATAACTTTGTTTAGAGATTTTGTCTTTCATATATCCCTATCAGAAGGGGATATTACAGTGGTATCAAATATTTTGTTCAAAAAAGGAGCCCTTAAGTAAGGGACATCATAGTGGTATCAGAGCCAAATTCCTGCCATCTTGTTGGGTAGTTTGGGTAAGTCCAGAGCTGAATTCCTACCATCCTATTGGGTAGTTTGGACATTGAAGTGGTTAGTAAATCATGATTACCCCCAGTACTCAGAAATAGTGGGACACTCTTATGATAGTGAATGAGGAGTGGGAGTTAGTATAACCTCAGGTTTGGGAGAGGTTGTCTTTTGATCACTTTGTTAAGCTGAGGAGAGAGAACTATAGATCAGTTAGATGGGGCAACAGCATGTCCCATGATTGTTATGAGATAGGAAATAGTGAAGATGAGGATGAGTTTGATGCTTGCACTCAGAGTGGGGAGGTGTGCTCAGATTTTAGTGCACTAAGGGTTGATGATTTATCAGATATGGTAGAGATTGTAGAAGAGTCCCAGGATCTAATTATTATAGATGACACCTAAGAGAATGCAGTGGAAAATTTTGAGGACTTAGTTTCCTTGACAGTTTCTTTTGGTATGGAAGAGTTAGTCAGTGATGCTATAGCTTTTGATACTCCATATGTTGATATGAGCTTTGGAGTTGATTCATAGAGTATGGATGGTAGTACTCCAGAGATCAGTGGTTTTGAGTCTACTCTTTTAGACCGTGCATCTGAGGAGGATTGTAGGAGACAATCTAGCCAGTGCCATCATGTATCTAGTCAACTGAGAGTTAGTGAGCAAGACATTGCTACCACTTGCAAGCATTTCGATGCTGCTCATCAGTTGTTAGCAGATTATGGATGGGGTTCTCCTACTAGCATTGAGCAGGGAGGTAGTTATTTGTCCTTAATAGAGATCCATTCTTTATGGGAGGCTATCCAAATTTTGAGACAGGATTATATGCAGTTGGTAGCCGATAGAGATTATCTTATGGAGTGGGGCAGCATAGCATATGATGCATTATTGGTCAAGGAAGATAAGGTGAGTGAGTTTACTCAGCAGCTCGAGGTGACTTCTGAGATTCTTGAGAGTACATAGTTGGCTTTCGAGGAGTCACAGTTTCATTTGGCTAAGGTGACTACAGAGTTGGAGCATTTGTGATCTTCACCAGTGCCAGATCTAGTCCATTTGTCTATTGAGATGGTTGGTGGTGAGTACATTCCTGTAGTGGTTGTTGGGGAACATGTTGTTGGAGCTGACACACATGTTCAGGATTTGGGAGTACATGGTTCTGATGTGTTTGGGATACCAGTGGAGTCGAGTCTCCAAATTGATTCTTCTCACACCGATGACAGTGTGGTACAGTTGGTTGTGCCACCTTTACAGAGGGATCAGTTATGAGATGGATTGGCACCATCTTTTATAGATGGAATTGGAAATTTGAGTTGTCCATTCTACTTGGTTATGATACTTTGAGAGTTTGTTTCTCATGGGTTCCTAATTATGACAGTTGTGCTTTTAGAGTTTGGTTAAGTTGCATCTGCCAGTTTGATTGTGGATTCCTTTGGGTTATACTTCAGAGGATATTGCATGGGCTTGCATTGATTTTCATCAGTATAGATCATGACTATATTTGGGATCCAGGTGGATTGATTGGTTTGTTGTTTCGAGATTGCTTGGGGATAAACAATTTTAGGAGGGGTAGATTGTAATGTCCCCTTTTCAGGTGACATCTCTAGACTTGATGATTAGCCTATTATGCAACCTTTGTAGGCTGATAGGATGGATAGAGGGTCATAATGGAGCTTGGCTTAGCTTTGATTAGCAAAATTCCTATAGTTGGCTTTCATTCAAGTTCTTTTAGACATGTTTTCTTGAGCTCCTATTATTTAGGGACTTCTGACATGTAGCAGAGCATCCTTATTTTGGCATGATCTTGTGTGGAATCACTCCCTGGTTCACCAGCTTTAAACAGTTTGAGGATCTAACATGTATTGAGGGAGATATTAATATTTGATTGATTTAATCAAATATTAATTATTTGGGCTAATTTTAATTTAGAAACCCTAATTCTATTTTAAGAAACCCTAATTAGGGCAAGCATATCTTTTTGGAGGGTATAAGGGTTTCTCATGGAGGCCATTATTGATGATGAATGATTATTGATTTTGATATTGAAGAATTCTTTTGTGAAGACTGAGCCAAGGGTTCTAGGATTCCATCTGCATTGGAGAATGTCCACTCTTTAGTGTGTGTGATTTAGAGGCTGTGAAATATCAGTTGATCTATTGCCAATTTGAGAGATAGCTTCATACAAAAGTTATCACAGTATTTCAGGTATTTTGAGAGATAACTTCACATAAAAGTTATCACAGAGCTTTCCAGGTATTTCTTAATTTAGTTATTCTTTTGATTCAATAAATTATACAGATAGAAATCTTTTATATTAGAGCCATATATCTTGAGATCAGGGGGTCCAACAAATAGGGTGTGTTATATTGGCGGCCATATGAAGTCCATACAAATCTGTACAGATTTGCATAGAAACTGACATCAGCAGGCAGAGTTCCATAGAGACCGACATCAGCATCCCAGTGATCGACATCGGCCAACTGAAGACCGATGTCGGCAGAGAAGTCGATGACAAAAACTGACATCGACAGTATATCGACCGACGATGGTGACTGTGTGTCGACACAGAAACCAGAACCGTCTAGATTCAGGGTTTGTTTCCAGATTTGCAAAAGATCATGGTGTTAAGATAGTATTTGTAATATTCTTTAATATGCATGATAGAGGATATCTATTGTAATAGTCTGAGTGAATAAATAAGAGATTATATTATGATTTATTTATTTATTTGGAAATTATTTTGGCAAAAATCATAACTTTGTTCAGAGCTTTTGTCTTTCATATATCCCTATCAGAAGGGGATATTACAGTGGTATCAGAGCTTTTGTTCAAAAAAGGAGCCCCTAAGTAAGGGACATCACACATGCTCATGGTTCTTAATGTGTTGCTAGTTCATGAATGATAAAGTAAAGTTATAAAAGTTTTTGAAGAATGATTCACCCCAATCTCATTCTTTATTATTCAAAAAATTGGTATCAAATCTTTGTCCTTTGAATTAATCCTAGTAGCTTGAAGGTGATCTTGAGAAGCACAAGAATGTCTTCTGATCAACAAGAAGAAGACAACATGTATGATGAAGAAGTCTACTATGATAGTGAAGAAGGAAAATCTAGATTAGACATTAAATCTAATACATAAGTGACCTTGATGACTTAAAGCATCAAAATAATACTATCAAGGATATTAGGGATCATTTAGAAGATGTCAACACAAGTTTTAGGTCAAAGGAAGTTGAGTATGAATAGTTAAAGATAGAGCTAGATTCCTTGAAGGTTGAGCATGAGAAGATCATAGATAAAGTGAGAAAGTTTGAGAAAGAGAATGAAAATTCAAATCAAGTAAATATTACCAAAATGAAAAGACCAATTATATATCCCTAGAAATAAAGGACAAGTCATCATGGGACCATGGGAAATGGAATAACTAGTCAAGAGGTAAGTATAAAAATATTATTTGATAAATCTATCATAATATAGGACATATTTCAAGATTCTACTCTATTAGAGTTATAAGGACCTCAAGATTAAACAAGAAATAATAAGCTCCTAGAATACATGAAAAGAATAAAATATTAGTATTGAATCTAAAGCAAGTTAGGACTAATCATATTGAGCTCAAGAATTAAGATGGACTATTTGCCAAGGAGGAATAGAAAACCAAACAGGATTATATGCTAACTCACATTGCCTTCACATTCAAGATAAATTCATGAAATGGTATATAGATAGTTTTTTCTCAATCCAGATAGGAGATAAATAATTTGATCTCATTGAAAAAGAATGCTATAATAATAGTAAGGTTTGGTGACAACACAACTACCAATATAATTGGCAAAGTTATCTTGAGTTTGTAAAATGGGAAGACCAAAATATAAAATGTGTTTTATGTGGAAGGTTTGGAACAAAACCTACTTAGTTTAAGTCAAATGTATTATCAAGGACACACACTAACCATTCATGATAAATTGTGTGAGATAAGGAGAGCTAAATCAAGAAGACTAATTACCAATGCTAAGAGGATTGAGAATAATCTATATGTCTTGAATGAGATCAATTAGGAGATAATTTTCATGAGTAACATAGATGAAATTTGGATATGGAACATAATTTTAGGTCACCTAAACCTTGAAAAACTGGTTAATATTATCACTAAGAAGTCTCTAAAGAATATGCCTAAGATCACCAAACCTACAAACATACTTTGCAAGGATTGTAAACACCGTAAGAATACTAGAAGAAGGTTCAAGTACAAGGATTATTATACTAAAATAACCTTGGAGATAATACACACTAATCTATATGGACCTAAAATAATTCAATGAAATTAAGGAGATATCTACTTCATGTTACTCATAGATGATTACACAAGAATGACTTCGGTTGTAGTCTTGAAATAAAAATTAAAAGCTCTTGAAGAGTTTAAGGCATTAACGGATATTGATAAGACTTAATAAATTACTCATATATGTTACACATGAGAAGCCTAAATAAATTTAGGTATATGGTATCTAATAATAAAATTTATATCATGGTTTCCCACCCTAGAATCAAGGACTTCCTTCTTAACTAAGACCTAAGTGATAAAAGAGTTGGTTTAATGACTATATGCATGGATTATGACATAGAAGTGAAGTATCCAATATAATGAGGGGTAGAGGACTATGTGATAACTTAGAAATATGTGTTAAGGAGAACAAAGAGGTGTTTTTAACAATTCACGATGATCACCAAGTAACTACACTTGCACCTCTTTCTAACTAGACTCAAGACATGGTAAGGTTCCTCTAAATAAGAGAATGATCTATAGGTTTAGATAGGATAATAATAAGGTATTATAAGATGAAATAAATTCCTTGTGTCCTGGTATATGGGGTCCTATTTAATAAATATCTTGATGGCATTCTTTCAAGGTGCATGGAGACTAACTAAATTGACAAGCTATTGGATCAGTTTCATGATGGGCATATAAGAGGCCACTTTACATCTAGGACTAAAAAAAAGAGGATAATGAGAAAAAACTAATTTTTTACAATATTATTCAAAGACTCCCATGCTTGGGTTAGGATATTTTAGAAGTCTACCATGTTCACTAGAAAATAGAAACTAGCTACCTCATCCCTTAAGCTCATCCAAGTAGAACAATCATTCATGAAGTAGAACCTATATTTTATAGTAATGATACATCCTCCATCTATTTTAGGCCAAAAATGGATATTAAATTATATATAAAACTTCATTAGGTGGTTATAAGTAGTGTTCCTTAAGGAGGTAAATGAAAACTATGTCTTCGAGTTCTATGATAGTGTAGTGACTAGATTTAGGGTCCCCTCCATAATAATATCATATAATTCACTAGCCTTCAATGGTGCAATGGTAAGTGAATGGGTTATAAATTATGACATCTACCTCAGTGCTTCCTCAAACTATTATCCTCAAGGTAATGGAATTGTAGAGTCCACTAACAAGAAATTAATAGAACTATTGAAGACAATCAGAGGATGTGGCATACTAAAATGAGGACAACCTTGTGGGTAGATAGGATGACCCCAAAGAGAGATAATATTAATTATCCATAACTTCTTATCTATGGAAAAGAGGAAAGGTTACCCATATCACTTAATTTTCTAGCTTTTTAACTCACACACAAGCTTGAGCTAATGAAAATTGATGCCATGAAAGTGAGGATGAATGAGTTGAGAGAGATAGAAAAGACAAGAGATGATGTTATGCATGCAATGTGTTCCCATCAAGATCAAGTTAAGAGGTAATTTGATAATAAAGTGCCTCATATATCTTCAAAAAAGGTAATATTTTTCTTAAGTAGGATGAAGATGGAGCTAAACTAGGTAATCACTCAAAGTTTGATAACCTATAGAGTGGACCTTACATCATCACTAGCTACAAGGACCACAACACATTCCAATTGTCAAGATTGAATGGTGAGGAACTCCTTATCCCTATTAATGGGGTGTTACTTAATTACTATTATTGAGGATCATATATATTTTACTTGTATATAATAGTTTAATATTTATTTTCTTCCAAGTTATGTTGCATAATTTCCTTATTAGTTAGTTGTTTTGTTGTATTGTTGCTTTCTTAGGTGTTAGTTTACTTTTTATGCCCTTATTATGAGTGGTGAGTTTGTTAGTAGTAATTAAATTTTTTTAGGATGTTAATTTTATTTGTTAGTCCAAGTAGAGAAGTCATTTAAATTGAGTCATGACTATCATGTGTAAGATAATTCTCTTGACCTACATGCATGTCAACCCCTGGGAGTCACTAGTAATTTTGATATCTTTATCTCATTATACTTAAAATAACTAACTTATTCTTGTTGTTGAGTCTAATAGAAGGCCAATTTACATCAAGATCATAGGTATCATGGTTCAAGTAATGTGCTAATGTCATTAGGTGTTGTGGTAGTCACAATTTCACCTTATTTGAACTTGTGTCAATGTTTCATCTTGTGTGACTATGTCTTAAGGGTCTAAAAAAAATATTAATGTGAAATTCATGGTCTAAAACCATACATTATAGGATGACCTATGATGCTACAACCCATGGCTAGTCATGTTTGTCTAGTTAAACATGTCAAGGACCTATATAATGTGGCATAATTTAAGGAATTGGATCTAGTATGAGGAGAGAAGGGTAACTTTTCTTAAACTCTTTAGTATATTTTAAGGTTTTTTAGAAAATGTTAAGTTAAATTCTTCAATTGATATCATGTATATATTTCCTTCAAACGGTATTCAAGCCATGTAAATAATGATAATATGCCCCCTAAGACACCACCAAAGTCACCAAAAAAGGGTAAAATGTCTCCCAAGGGGCTTCATGGCCATTATAATATCATTATGAGGTGGTTTTATATGTAAAAAGTGTTTTTTCAAAATTCCAACACCTTACATTCACCAAAAAGACCCTACATGGTTGAGAAAGTGACTTTTTAGATTCCCTCCATCCATACCCTCTAATTTTAAAATGTACTAGACCTCTCATTTCCCTCTTCTTGATCTCCAATGGTTTATTTAAGATCTCAAACCTAAACAAATGTAGAAAAATGATGTTTTGTAGGTGTTACCAAGACTTTTATGGATTTGTACAATCAAGTCAGAATATAAAGAAGTCAAAAATATTATGGGTGGTCTATTATAGGCATAAAAGAGAAGAATACATGCTCATAAATCTAAGAAAAAGGAATAAATGGTAGCATGATCTCCATTGAGCTCTTGGCAAGCTCACAAGGGCAATTTTGAGTGAGATGGTTTGGTACATACATGAAGATTTAGAGCCCAAGTTATTGACCAAAGGTAGGGCACCTAGTAGGATTTAAATTAATGGCATTGGTTTGTAGATGAAATTCATGAGCTTTATGAAAAATCACAAAGACCCGCAGGTAGTCTTCATCCCTTTTCAAACCTCATAAGCTCAATTATAGTCAAAATTATGAAGAATTCAAGATCATGGTGACAACTTAAGCATATGGGAAGATATATACATATTTGATGAGTGTTGTGAAATCCTCTAATCATAATCTCATGGTACTTGTAGGGATAGATCAATGACCCATCTTTCATGTATGGTAGGTTGAAATTTTATGTGTTAAAATTATTTATCTTTCATGGAGGAACAAAGAGCATGGATGATTAGTGAAAAGTCTATATGATTCCTTGATGTTCCTCACATGCTCCATATGTTCACCAATGGATCATATAAGATCTCTTTCAAGCCTCCATAATGTCTACCATGGAAAGAAGAATAAAAGCTTCAATCACAACTCAACATGCTCTCATGTCAACCAACCTCAATGTTACAATTCTATGGATGATACATTCTTCAAGTTGCAGGGGTGATTTAAGAATGTGGAGTTCCTCTTTCAAAAAAAGTAAAGTTATATATAGACCTCAAGACAAACACCCTCAAACCATCTTTAAAGGAATCCATTGGCTATTTAGCATAGTTTAAGGTTTATTAGCATAGTATAAGGTTTTTTAAGTTTCTTAGGTTTCATTTTCTCCATAAATATGCTTGATTCACCCACTCATATGTAGTACCTTATTATATCTCCAAGTGGAGGATGCTTAGGTCACAATAGGTGGTCTTGAATAGAGGAAAATAGTCCATATGGCATCTCCCAAAAAAAATATGCTTTATAATTACTACATCAAACAATTTTAATCTCATAGTGAGCCTTATCTTCCAAACTTAGAATTTCAAAAGGATTTTATAATACACCTATAGTTTTAGACCCTCATACACAAGCTTGTGTATGAAGGTGAGATTAAAATATTGTATAATGCCATGAAAGGCCAATGAAACTTTGTAGGATAGTGAAAAATGAATTTTAATTAATATTGAATACTATTAATATGTCGGTGACATAGTTGAAACGGCTAGGTCCAAACTCAATTTTCAATAATTTCCCCAAATAGTCACCTACAGATAGGCCTAGATAAATGAAAAAAATATATTATATGCTTATGAAACATTATTATCTTGAGGGAGTTAAAGAGGTTTAAATCAAGTCAAATATATTATTATTATGGTATATTCTCTCATTCAGTGACCTGTAGAAGGATCATAAGACTCCTAATTGCATTCAAATGCCTCTAATCATCACCTACATGATTACAGTCAAGCTGTCTCCAAAATTGGAAATGACATGCCGCATACACATTAAGGCTTGATATTAGGAAAATTAAAATGGTATAGATTTTATTTAAATTCAAATAAGACATGAAATAATGACTAAAATATCTAACCAAATAGGACTCCTTAACCTTTCATACACAGTGGTCTAGTGCACATAAACTACCTAGTCAAAATTGGAAGGCCTAATTGGCTTCAAATGATGAAATATGTTGGAATAGGAAAACCATGTGAAAATGAATATATAAAAATTATATGACATATGTAGGTATTTATGGTCTTAAATTCAAGGCCAAGGATTATAAAAAGTTTTCTAGGAATGATTGAACACTCAAAAACACACAATCATGTGTGTGTATGGCTATATAAGAGTGTTTATTGAAGAAAGAAATGAAATCCAATATCAATAAAGTGATGACACATCTTGAGGAAAAATAAATTAAGGTTATAACTCCCTTATAATTTAAAATAAGAGGAAACATAGACTACTTAGGGCATTGGCATCAACTAACTTTAAAACCTAGTTTAGGCTAATGATGGTCCTAGCAGGCCTAAAGAGAAGGAATGGAAGAGATAGAGATATAATCCATTAATAAAATTAATAAAGGGTTTATTTTTAATATTATATATTATAAAATGGCTCTTAGACCACCATAAACACCTATAGGTTTTCATGTACCTTGAAAACTAATCTAGGCCTATAATGTCTAAACCCTGCATAAACCCTCAAACCTCCAACTCCACTCTTTTGATAAAAAAGTCACTTAGAAATATGTGGAGTTATAGGATGTTTAAAATATATGGTACATGTCTTAAAATTTGTGTAAAATATAGGGGAAGACAAAAATATTGACTTTTTGGCCTAAAATCCTTCCTTGAGCTATCTGATCATAGTGTACAATTCAAGCTATAGGTTTGGATGCTCATATATTACAAGAAGAGATACATGGGCCCAATGTTATTAAGATAATTTGAGGACCCATATTTAATTTCCATCCATGGTGGATATATCTAGAATTATTTTTTCATATTTATGAATAATCTCTACGACTACAAGCATGCCCAAACTGCCTAATGGAAACCCAAGGGCTACCAACTTTGCTCGGATCTCACCACACTAGATGAATGGGACCAAGAGATATTATATGTATTTTATGGGGTTTACACACTCAATATTAATTTACTTAAGTTTCAATTATATGACCTATGATTTATGAACCATTGTTAAGATATTAGGCCACTCTAAACCCTCTAAAACCCTCATGGAGAAGCTCGTGTAAAATATAAGGTATTCTTGATGACTCTAATGCCCATGAAATACAATGAACACATTAGGACACATAAAAGTCCTATGTGATCCCTATACACCAAGAATTGGCATGTTTGGGTAATAATATGTAAGGAAATAGCTTATAATGTCTAGTTTTGGGGTTGCTTTCATAATTTATATGCATGTTTGAGCTCCTAAATGAATTGGGAGGCCTATTCAGCCTGTGCCGAGATGGAATGGTCTTCAAAAAAAAATTATTGAATCCCTATAGTGATAAAAACAATCCTAATGATTATAATTGAAATCAATTGAAGAGATAACCCTCATTTTCATTGAAAAGAGAATGTTTTAGGTGTATTCACCTAGTGATATGACTCTCAAAGGTAGAAACATCAATATACCAACATATCCAAACCACTATCAGACTCATGACTCACTTTAAAGTCTTTAATTCTCATGCCTCTCACTCATCAAGGTAATTAATTCATTTTATAGACTATAAATGGCATTAAGGGTGGAATTTAGACGAGTAATTAACATGTTCAAACATGTAACTACCTTCCTAGAATAGATGCATGACCTCTTATTGCATATAAAAGAGTAATGGATCAATTTAAATGAGCATGGTGTCTTCATGGAGTCAACTATGACTATAAATAGGTCATCCACTACACTTATACGCCTAAAAGGCTCATTGAAGGCCACTATACCACCAAGGCAATGCATATAGAGACTTATGGGTCTATTTCTACACCTCATTTATATTTGTAACTATTCCTTAGATGAGTGATAGTTAGTATGGCCTTTCCAATCCACTTATACACCACATTATTCCTCTCTCTCTCTCTCTCTCTCTCTCTCTCTCTCTCTCTCTCTCTCTCTCTCTCTCTCTCTCTCTCTCTCTCTCTCTCTCTCTCTCTCATCTCATCTCTCTCTCTCTCTCTCTCTCTCTCTCTCTCTCTCTCTCTCTCTCTCTCTCTCTCTCTCTCTCTCTCTCATGTTTTATAAATTGATCTTCAAAGGCCATTGTAATCATCCATCTACTAGGAATGAGAAATTTCTATCCATTTGTATCTTACAACCTTGAGCTAATATAAGGACTGATTTAGCCTTCTCCATACTAATTTTCTAGTGTGTTCATGATTGTTTGATTTGCATAAGTGTTGATCTTCTCTCCCTTTGTAGGTCCTTGTCTCTTGCCTAGATACTAATGGATTGTATTATGTAGGTTACATGGTGTGTGAAGATGCTAATGTTTATGCTAATAGTGGATATTGATTGATAGTGTCTTTAATCAGATGTCTCATTCATCACCCTCAATTTATATGCATTTGAGATGACCTCCATGTGAATAAATGATGTGTAGGAGTCCTTTAGAGAGTGTGTGTTAGTAACTAATCCTTGTTTTATCCATAAGTGTTTTTTAATGATCAAATAGAGGAGATATAATCTATTGGTGTATCAAATACTATAGTATAAGGTTTGATTTCATGTCCCTTTTATCCATTTTCATTAGCAAGAAAAGTAGGTTTAAATAGTATTTGATCTTATATGATGCATCAAGGGAGATATATACAAAACTAGAGACTCACCTCACTCATTAGGCTACCCACACCTAGACGTGATTCCATTGTATCAACAAGATAGACTGATAATATGGATGTAGGTCTAAAACTATTAAGATGAGGTAGGTCTAAAACTATTTTATCTCAAGGGTGCAATATAGACTGATAATATGGATGTGGTAACATCATATGGAGGTTGGTGACATATTTAAATAAATTATCCTTTTATGTAAATATTTTTTATAATGGAAAATGAAAATCTATTAATAATGTATCATGACTATCTTGTGCCCATGTGATAATGCCCTATTGAATGGGTGTATGATCATATATGTTATCAACACTAGATGGTGTAGTTGATTTTTATATAAATTAAAATGTCTCATACTCTATATATATTCCAATAAACTCTAGAGCTAAGATAATAGGTTCTAGAGCCAAACTATTAGACTCTAAAGCTAAATTATCAAACTACAAATCTAGTCTAACATACTTCAGAGATAGACTATCAACTCTAGAATTAGACTAGGCTTTTCTAAATTCCACATTAGTTCTTCTAAATCATTCATGTGATATGTGATTATTACCATGGTTAATGAGGAGATGCTATTACTTTTTTACTCAGGTTCATCAACCCATAGGTCTATATATGGTTTTTCACACGGATACAAAGATTTTTTTTATTTTATTCCATTTTAAATGGTCATCTCTCCTAACCTATAATCTATTAAGACTAAAACAATGGCTAGCCAAGGTCTTCTCAAGATTAAAAAATATCTAAGTTTCTTTCTCTTGGTTTGGATTATCATTAAATATATGGGGTATTCCCTAGATTCCATTGCCAAAGAAACATCTTTTACATTTCCTTTGGGTTTGCCAATAGACTGGTCTACCATTTGTAAAATCTTAGAAGTGGGTTATACCCTTATAAGGGAAAAGTATTTTAGAGTGTCTGATAACATCAAATTTATGGAAGATCCTAGGTATACAAGTACATTGAGTATCTCCTTTCCTATAGTCATATAAATAATAAGGATTTTAGGGTCCCCTTTCTTGGGTATAAGGAGTTTACCTACCAATAAATCAACAAGTTTTCCATCCACCTGTATAGTTTTTAGATATTATACTTTTATTATTAGAATTTTTATGCACAAATCCTTTATTAATCTATTGAGTTATGGTATGTCTCTTATAGATTGTAGCAATTTAATTTAAATGTTTAAATTCCTAATCTCTTGGACTAAATTAGATTCACCCTTATTCCCTATTTATTTAAATATTTTAGGAAATGGGATGGTTGGAGGACACAATTTTTTTTGAGGACTTTTCTTTTACTCATTAGGTTTATCCTTAGTTGATTCAACCAGAGGTTTTGGTCTCTCATTTAGGACTTCTATTATGGTGAATAGAGGATTTTTCAATGTCTTTCCTGATCTCAACTATATATTCCCATAATCAATGGAACCAACTCATAATTTTACTTCTTTCTTAGTTCCATAAATAGGATCTACTTGTCTATTATTTAAATTTACTATAGGATATGTATGTAATTAAGGTTGAGCCACATTTTTTATTTGTAATGTTTGAGTTGTATGGGGATACATTAGTACCTATTGTGGAAACCTTCTTTGCTAATTAAAATTATGATGGGGAATCCATTTATTGTTTGCCTATGTTTGAAGATTAGGCTGAGGCATCCAAGGATGTTGGTAAGGCTTAGGCATCCATGGTTGTGGTGACCACTCTTATTAACCCCATTATGGAGGTCCCCATGCTTGTGTAAGTGCATATCTATCCCATGGCATCATCCATGGGTTATAACGATCTCTAGGACTGAAATGGTTTTGTTTTTTATTGTGGGAAAATTGGTTTATCTATATTTATATGAAGTTGAGCTCTTTTATTGGCTAGGTTACCTATTTTATTTTATTTTTTAGGATAGGTAGGAGGGCATAGTTTTGGGTATCATGATAATTTGCATAAGATAATCCAAACATATTAGTTATATCCAAAGGAAAATATAAGAGGGTGTGATTCAACCTACCTTTATGGCAATACATGGCTAGTGGCTCAATGGTAGCATTAGCTTTGTCTTGTAGGCCATCTAGAATAGTTTTCAATTACACTAAAATGTATATCTTGAGGTTTGATAATTCTTCCATAATTTGTTTACATCAGTAAAACTCGTTCCTCTTTTTAGTTGTCTAATACTCCCTCTAGTTATTGAGTAATTCCTACACATTTTAGCTATGTCATTGAGATCAAGCTTGTTTGTGTTTCTTTTCCTCACAAGATTTAGGGATTCCCTCTCATCATCATCATCATCAACTCATTTTATAATAATATTTTTTAGACTTACTCACTTAATTTATAACCAAATTTCCTGTGAATAAATTGGAAGAGATCAAGGTAGGCTTCAATGTTTTCATCCTCATTTTGTTTTATCTTAAAACATTATTCCTTTTGATTTCTTCCTCTATATTAGTCATAGTATTTGTCTAGGAATTCATTATCCATATCCTACCATGATGCAATGGAGTTTGGTTATAATCCCATAAACCATCCCATGGCTAATTATTTAATTGTAGAAGGGAACAATTTCAATTTTTTACTACCAATTCTGTAATAAGAAGTTTGACATAAGACTTCGAATTCAAAGAGAAATTGATCAAGATATTTTATATAGTTTCCTATAAATGTGGGTAGGATATATGGGGAAATATGATTCATGGTAGTTATTTCATCATTATCTAGTATAATGGGATAGGTGAAGGTCCTCTTAGGGTAGATTATCCCTATTTTATGCATTTCCATTAGGATTTAGTAAATTCCCTATGTTTTCTCCCATTTATTCCGAATAAATATTGTAAAGGGTGTCCCTAGGAAGTGATGCGTTATTATAGGTGGATAGAAGGATACTTATATGCGACTCACTACTTTGGTTTATAATGTTCTTTAGCCTTAATTTAATTTCTAATGATGCTCCTAATTCTACATAATGATCCCAAGGTTCAGGTGGGGATAATTACATTTTTTATTTAAGAGTTTCAAAGACCATATAATATCTTCTTGTAATATTTCCACTTTTTCTAAGTGTGATATTATTTGAGCACTTGTGGTATCCTTCTGATAGTTCTTTGGCATTAAGTTTCCTTATGAGTCTTTAGGTCTACTCATATATTTATAGGGAAGTTTTTTTATTGTTAGCTTTTGATATGCACCTTAAATACAAATACAAAGTCCTTGATAATGGTGCCAAAAATGATTGGTGTTTTTAATCAATTCATTTAATCAACTCATTGGTTGATGTCATTAAAACTAGGGGAAGTGTCCAATGGATGTATGAAATAAGGTGTGCAATTTATGGCCAATAATTATGTTTTTGAGAAGTTTATGATGGATAATTTAAATCTAAAGTTTTAATATAATAAATATTTAATTGAAACTTATCTATTTTATTATAATGAAAACATTCTAATATAGATTTTAAATGCTAAAATAAACTCACTTTCTTATAAAGAAACACTCTAGCTTTATAAAGAAACACTCTTATTATAAGGAAAACATTGTTAACCAAACATAGTTACTTATCAAAGTAAAACACAATCTAATATGATTTTATAATTGAATATAATTGAAATGATAATTTTTGAAAAGGAAATACTAGAAAAATCATATATAATAACTTGAAACAAACACACAACATACCTATAGGTTAATCAAACCACACATGCTATAAATGATTTTGAAAGGACTAAAAGGAAAATAAAATAAAAACACATAAATAAAAACATAAATTTAGTCTCATTAGGTGATTGGTAAATTTTTATCCCTTGGAACATAATTTATCTCAAATCAATATTCTATGAACATTCAAAACTTCATTGATTTCTAGAAAAGGTTACAATCTAGAAAATAGATCTAACACATA
This sequence comes from Torreya grandis, assembly GCA_037957365.1. NCBI lineage: Eukaryota > Viridiplantae > Streptophyta > Pinopsida > Cupressales > Taxaceae > Torreya > Torreya grandis. The sequence continues at coordinate 2,429,149 of JARHVA010002145.1, read as the reverse complement.
ATTGTCAAGCTTGAAATATTTAATTATCTCTTAATTTTTTGAGAACTACAAAAAAATATATATATTAGGAATAGTTTTTCTTAAGCTTCAACATTCCTCTAACCATTATCTCAAAATATAATAAAAAACTAATAGGATCACAAATGTAATCCAATTATTTGCAAAATAGGAAAAGATGTTACAACCATTTACCACATTGTAAGGTGAAAATTTGAGAAAGGAGATGTAATAATATTCATGGATATAAATTGGTTACAAAATGTTCTTTTTATAGTAATCCAAAATACCAAAATACATATAGTGGTGCTTTTATAAAAAAATACTATAAGTATCAGATGTATAAATAGAATGCTATAAATCGTTAAGTGTCATATGCATCTAAGAATGACCCTTGAAAATATTAGATATGTGTATACAAAATTTCATGATCATCCAAAATGCTTTTGATGATATTTTTATATGACTAGAATAACTCTAGAATTTTACTAATGTATTCCAGATCTTGTTTGTAACATTCTAGAACTCACTTGTAGCAATCTTGTATTGATTATTGTACTTTGGAGCTTGACGATAGGGCTTCAGATCTTGGTTTATAGACTCTATATATTTTCTAAATAGCTCCATCATATTCCTATATTGCCTTCAAGGGTCAGGTTACTTTCCATAAATCCATAGCATTTTATTATAGTGTATTAATATCACTTGTACATGAAAAATTGAGGGCTAACCATACAAAGAGTCAGGACTTAGTAATAAAATCAAGTAGCATTGACTCACATATATATATTAAGATATAAGTACTTATATTCTATTTTAGATATTTTAGACTAGAACTAAATCATAAAATTCATATAATATTCATTTCAAGAAGGTAGATTAGCTAGTAACAATAGGGTTATTATATGGATATAATGAGCCATATAATGGAATCGTCACTATATATTATAATGATAATGGGAAAAAGATACTTATCTAGTTTTTATGATAACACACACGCATATAATAGATATAAATTATATTGGATATGGATTCTAGATCAATCACCTAATTCTATAAATTATACCTCTATAACTAGGGACATTTATGTCAACCTAGGATGGTTACATTGATGATTTTATATGAATAAAACGTAGGTGTATAGTAAATAATAACTATTTAAATTCAATGCAACCACTTGGATGATTCTAGGCTCTATATAACCTTCATGCTAGTGCATTCAAATCTAGGTAATGGATTATCGCTCCTTAAAATGATAAAACCCTAGTTCTTCATCTTCATAGTGGTTGTGAAAAATGGGTTAGTGGGAACATAGTAAAAATCTTGACCAAATACCCATATATCAACGACCATATACTACATATCCAATACTCTAAATAGGGCATCAAACTTATGTATTTCTCCCTTATGTGTTAGATTGTGTGTGAATCATACAATGTGTGATAAGTAAGTACAATAATGACCTAGATTGTAACTAGGAAAATGTGGCTCATGGAATGTTCCTTCAATAATTAATACTTATATATGTGTTTTACCTATGACTGATATGGAAATACGATAAAATAAGAAACCTTTTCTCACTTAAATGCTTGATTGAATGCCTTTGGCAAGTTTCCTTATGAGTTATTTAGTATGTGCTAGGTCTATGTTAGGTGAGGAATGGATGAGGATTGATCTTTTATAAATACCAATCCATTTGGATTATATATAACATAAAGTCTCTTAGTCTGACTATAGGTATACATTTCATTTGAAAATTTGATTATTTTAGGATACTAGACACTTGTTTTAGAATAAGACACTTACATCGACACAAGTGTCTAAATAAGATATAAGTGTCTAGGAATCAAAAAAGTAGTTATAAGTTCAAAACTTTTAGAGATAGATGATAAGTAGGTTTACATCATTATGGGAAATATAGAAGGCCTATATAATCATAATTGCATTGGTCATACCAAGATATAAGCAATGAGCATAGAGAGATAGTATATGTAAGAATTTTTATAATGGGGAAGGTCTAGAAGCTGAAAGTACATACATGATATGCATTTTCCAAGTGTAGAATATTTAGGTGTTATATAATTCAAAAATACTGTCAATAATGAGAAAAATTATTCATCCATTGAAAAATCCTATTTGTTAGTAGTCTTTATTTCCCAAAAGTTATGACATTATATGTTACATAACAAGACTATTCTAATTGGAATGGTTGATCCACTTAAATATCTCCTATCTAAAATGTTACTCACAAATAAAATGGATAAATGGGTAATGATAATTAGAAATTTTCACATTTAATATGCAAATTAGAAGGTATTCAAAGGGTAGGCATAAGTGGATCAACTTGTTTAGGTTCCATTATTAGACAAATATCCCTTAGCCATAATTTTTTTTTTTGATGAATTCATTTTATCCCTTACTAAATGAAAACATCTAAAATTATACTTTGATGGATCCTCAACATCACGTAGCAAGAGGCTTAACATATTTTTCATAACACCAGAAGTGGATATTATTCCCAAGGCTTTTCACATTGGCTTGCCATGAAAAAACAACAATCTAGAGTATAAAGCCCTCATTTTAGGGCTTCATATAGCCATTCAATGGAATATCAAACATTTTTGGTCTTTGATTATTAATAAATCATTAATCAATTCAATGGCATTTATCAAGCTAAAGATGAAAAACACATCCCGTATAAGACTATATGGATAGATTGAAATAATAATTTGAAGACATTTAGAATTAGTAGGTACCAACATAAATAATAGATTACTAGATGTGATGGCCACCATTGTGTCACTCCTTGAAATTTATACATATGTTTAATAATAAAAATTATTTATTGAAAGACTTATCATCCTATAATACAATCATCCAAAGTTTGAGATGGAATGTGATTTTGTTTGGCCTAAATCTCCTTGGTATCACAAGATGTACACCTACCTACATGATCCCACCCTTAAAACTCACATATCTCAAGCTCAACAAAAATTGTTTATATAAACCATCTTCTATTATACCCTTCTCAGTAGTACACTTTATCATAGAGGCATAAATGGAACCTTTATTCATTTTTTAAACTTGGAAGAGGGTGACTTGGTCATAAAAAATGTTCACAATAGTATCTATGGGATTCATACCAATGGAATTTTCCTTACCAAGAAAATCCATCAAAGGTATTATTGGAAAACCATGGAATCAGATTCTTGAAGCTATGCCAAGAAGTATGCTCCATGTCAGAATCATAGTGATTTAATTCATGCTCCATCTCAAGTTCTACAACCAATCACAACATCATGGCCATTTTTCATATGGAGGCATGATCTCATATGGAATATAAATCCCACATCCTCTAATGGTCATAAACACATTTTTATTGCTACTGAGTATTTCATTAAGTGGGTATTTACCATTCCTCTCACTTATTTGATTGAAAATAAGATATCAAAATCCATCCTAAACCATCTCATTTGTCTCTATGTCATTCCATCCTCGTAATTATTTATAATGTTAAGTCCTTCAAGAATATGGATTTCAAGACCATTTATACTCAATTCCATATTAGGAATATATGGTCTACTCCTTATTATCCCAAGGAAATGACTAATCATAAATATCCAATAAGACAATTTTTAAAATTCTCATTAGTATTGTCTATGATATTGGTCATGATTAGAATTTATAACTACTTATAGTCATGTGCACTTACCACACAAAGTTTTGCACACACACACTATTAAAACTCCATATTACCTAGTCTATGACACTAAGGCTATCCTCCCTATTGAGATTGATTTACATTATTTTTACATTTCATTGCAATAAATCATTGATGATAAGGAATATTATATTACATGACTATATGAGTTATAACTTATAGATTCAAAATTGCTAGCAACACTAAATCACCTCAAGACTGATAAAAAAATGTTACACCATCATTATGATAATTATATCAAATATAGATAATTTGAGGTTTGGGAATTTGTGTTAAATGAAAATTAAATGAACACCAACATTGATCATGAAAATAAAGTAAACTTTGAGACTAATTACCTCAACCTCTATACTGACATAATTAAGTATGGCTTGAGTACCTACATGTTGGTAATAAAATATGGGCAAGAACTTGGTAATCCTATGAACATCATGCATCTCAAGCATTTTCATGCTTTTAATTAAGTTATTTTTTATGAGTGCCCCTATGATTTTTTCCATGTGATTTTCCCTCCATATATCTACATCACACTCCATCCCATCATTCACATATCCCATTTCATATTTTAACCTTAGTAATGATCAATAAGTGCTACAGAGTACATTATGATGGATATATTCAAAGTAGCATATCATATTTTCTATAGGATATCATAAGGTAAATAAGGGCACTCTTTTATTTATGTAGTCTTTAAAGAGCCCCTATAGTTTCCTTCCTTATAGTCATCATCCATTCCATATTTCCCAACATATTCCTAGTCATTAAGGGATGAATTTATCTTTGTTATTGGATCCTTATGCATATCTAAGTCCAGAAATCTTAAAAATCCTAAAATCCAAAATCATATAGAAAATGAAAAAAAATTAAAAATCAATAAGTCCAATTGCCAAAAAGAGATATAAATCCAAAAATCCTATTCTAGTTAGAAATCATATTCAAAGTTGGACTTTCATCTTTGATATATTCTAGATGAAATAATTATTGTTTCATTGGAATACATCACTTTTAGATCTCACTCCCTCACATAGAACATTTTATAGGAGGTATAATTCATTTATTAGCTATAATTTACTAACATCATCTATATCATATTCACTGAGAGGAGAGCTACATCTCCCTTAGGTCCTTTTAAAATATGTAGGAAACACTTAGTCACCTAAAGTTTCTAGGTGTATCTTGGCCATTCCCATGACCGCAATTTTCTTTCACCTAGTTACTCCTTGCTATAAAATAAATCAACCAATACATTACTCGTTTAATCCAAGCCTGATAGCTTCTTTTCCATCACATATATCCTTGACTAGGGCATGTCCATCCATCATAATTCAAAATCAAAACATTTTTTTATCATTAGGATGTATCCTTCCCAGTCTATTCCCTCGCATGGATCCTTTCTTGAGGGCACCACATAGTTTATTATTTTAAATCATATTTAAAGCATGAATTTTAACCTTATGTCTAACAATACGCTTTATGTTAATTTTTTTAAAATATTTGTGTTTGTTTTTTGTTTTTTTTATTTTATCTTATTTTTGTTTGAGATTCAGGCCCTATGCACACTACATGTAAAACCATCATGGTGTTTGATATCATGGTGTCTATTTTCATGTGTTATATCAAAAATATAGTTAAAAATATATGTGGAGACACCCATACTAAAGGTAGTATATCCCCTATCCATATTCATCACCTTGTAGACACTAAATTTAAATTATATATCACCTTAGTCTTGTACAGTTAGAAAATACATATCATGGATATACCTTCAACTTCTAGACCTTACCACTACTAAAAGGCTAATATGTATTCTCTTTGTAAAAAATTGATTCTCTCTTAGTTTGATGAGAATTAATCTAATGACTCATGCCTTGTATAATACATAGAGCATTGTAAACTTGTTTATATTTTGTCTCTATAAGTTTGGGACCTATGTTTGTTTTATAACTTCTCAAACACTTGCATCCTAGTCAGTTACCTATGTCAACACTAGTGTCATATTCTAACTCAAGCATACAATTCCCAAAATTCATCAAATTTACAAATGAAACATATACCTATGATCGACCTAAGTGATTCAATCTGTAATATTCTCTAAAATGATTGGTATATATGCATTATAAATCCTTATTCATTCTTAACCTAGCACAGACCTAAAAAATCACAAGGAAAATTACCAAAATCATTCAATCAAGTATTCAAGTGATCAAATATTCCCTATTTTCTCTTATTTTCATATTAGTCATAGGTACAAAACACATATATGTTTGAGGCATTAAAGGAACATAATGAGTCATATTTTCAAAGTTATAAAGTAGGTCACTATTATACTAGATTTCCACATATTACACCCATGTGCACACACTAGCTAACACATTAGGGGATAAATACATCAGTCTAAGTCAGTCTTTAGAATAGTGGATATGTAGGTATCACCCACTATAAGAGGGGTATTTGGGGTTAGCTCAACACTGTGATCTCACTAACCCATTTTTCTCAAGGTCATTATGAATATGAAAAAATAAGGGTTTTTATGATTTGATAATAGCGATAGCCTATGATCTATATTTGAACACATGAGAGTGAAAGTGACATAAAACTAATAATAATATAGGTGGCCACATATATATCCATCATGTATTTAATATAGGACACCTACATTTAGTTTAGACAAAAGTGTCGATGCAACTATCTAAGGTCAATGCAAGTGTTTGAGGCCACATAGGTCAAATTTCTAAAATTTGACGACTGGTCTAGAATCTAGATCTAGCTTATTTATAGTCTATTCCATATCATATATGAATAGGCTTAGTAATCTATATAAATAATCTTGTTTTCATTTCATTATTATATCAATCATTAATACTTATTATTTTTAAAATATCTCATTCTTTAAATTTACAATATTGTTTATCTATGTTTGCAATTAACTAGCCTACTATAGAGATATTTTTAACACACTTGTTCCCTATGATATCTCTATCATATTAACCCTGTATTTCTTAATCATATTTTAGGGTTAGACATTTATTGAACCTAGCCTTTAGTCCCCAGACCCATATATTTTACTATTTCCAATTTTGGGTCTCTAATTTAATAAGATTTTAAATTCTAAAAATCATATTTCATTTTATTAAAAATATGTACAATGTGGATGCATCTATAGCCCATTTTGGGGTCAAATTTATGATTATAGATTCAGTTTTTTATTATAATTTCTTAATCAAACCTATCATTCACCGACATAGGAAAATTCTTCAATATAATGAGAGGTTTTTAAAATGAAATCAACACTTAATATCTCTTCATAAATCATTTTTAAATGTTATAGATCCATTATCTAGACACCAACATTCATTATCTCAATAGTTTGTTATACCTAGATCTTATTTAAGTGACAACTATCATCCTACATCCATTATTCACCCATAACTTATATTGTATCCCAAAATTCTATCATAACTCAAAAAGGTAAAGGTGCCTAGCCTATCCCACCACCAATTAATATAAAATAAGTACCTCCTAAGTTGAAACTTGTGATAAAGTCTAAAATATATGAATTTGTTGACTAATTAAGCAACACACATGTTAATATCTCAATTCTCAAACTTCTAAATTAATCCAATATCTATAAAGATATCCTATATGAAGCAATGCATGATACCCAAGATCCAAGTGATATTGAACCAACTTAATTTATGAATACTATGCAAGAACTCAAAAATAATACAAAACTTATTACTTTTGATTTTATTAGATTTACTATCCAAAGATGTTATTGACCAAGATTTGCCTTTGTTAATACAAGTTACTATGAATAAAAAGGGCATCAAACATGTGATTTTTGATAATGGATTGGGCCTAAACATTTGTAAAACAAATTTCCAAACCACCATGGGTATTAACACCAACCTTATTCAAAATTAAACTATGCATATCAAAGGGTTTGATAATTCACATATTCCTCTAATTGGCCAAATCAAATTAGATGTGACATTTGGGATAAAAACAATTCCAAACACTTTTCACATAATGTCTCAATCATTACACAATAATTTACTTGTGAGTAGACCTTGGATATATATAATGGAGGCCATCCCATATAATTTACATGGATGTGTAAAATTAATACATGATGGGACCTTATTGACAATCCATGTCGATGATAATCCATTCAAATTTTCAAAATGATACATTATAATATAGAGGGCATTCCTATAGTGGTACCACCTACACAACGTATTCCTCTTAAAAATATCCAAACATATGAAATAGGTGAGTTAAGCACAATGACTTCATTATCTATAGATAAAAATAATATACTAAACACTAAGGTGTACATGGATAAACATCAAGAACATGAACCATTAACAAAGGAATATATAATACCAAAACCATAATAAAATCAATGTTTGATCTTCCTTTATTAGTCATTACTGATTAGTAATATGGCCATGTTTCAGATTAATATGATAGTGACAATGATTATGCCTATGATATGATAAATAGAAAATTGTAAAACTAATTTTTTATCCACTTGGGCATATTTCACATAAACTATTCAAACCTATATGTAATTATACATATAAGATAAATTCTCTTTCATAAGATACAAAACCAAATCTAGATAAGGGAAAAATTAAATAGTAGATGAGTATTTAAATACTTTATATTTTATACATACCTCATGACTTCACACATTTATTTAACCTTAGAAAGTTAAACTTTAGATACATCATGTAAATAATGTTGAGGGATCTCATAAAAATCCACAACAAACTTAACAAATCAAATCAAACTAAGATACTAAAGATACAATACTTTATATGTTACTTGACCATCACATGATATTTTTACCTCCTAATTGTAACCAATCAAGTATAAAACTCCTAAATAAATAAGGATTGCCATATTGTAACTATCATTGAATCATTGGTTATCATACAACTCAATGCAAGGAATTTAGAAACCAAATTTAGAAATACAAGGATGAAAGATGCATATAAATCAGTGTCTAAAAAGCACAAAAGACCTAATACTTCTAATTTTTTTGAAGAGAACCATCTTTCAAACCAACCAAGGCATGAAGCCTTAAATATTACTATAAATATTTATGGGGTTCACTACCAACATCTCAAGGTGGATAAAAACAATTGAAATATATCTTTTAATATTACCATACTACAATAGATGGGACACAATATCTATGAGTTATAATAATCACTAGCTTTCCAAGATCTCTTGGGTATATTAAACTATCCATTATGTGTGGACCAAAGGTACTAGACCTTGATATATGGGTAATAGATCAACAACCAAATTTTAATATACATCTTAGATAACAATGGTTGAATTATATAAGACCAACTATTTGTAATACAAATCAATGCCTTAATTTACAACATAACAATAAATAAATTTGTATCCCACCTGATGGATATGATAACAACCAAATACCAACATCTATATGGATAGAGTTACCAACAAATAAAAAATAATTTTCAATAAATATAAGAAATTTTGGAAAACAAGGCCACTATGTAGTACATTAGCTCCTAAATTTGAGGACTTGATGGACTAAGTGGTTCCATAACTCAAGTACATTCCATAAATACCAAAAAATCAAAATAATTAAAAAACCCAAAAATATTTCCAGTATTTACATGTTCTATTGGCTCCTTGTCATCTATGTTGTTGGTTTCATGTTGGTAGATTGCATATCATTACTTTTTTATATACATGTGTTTCACACATCATTTGAGTATGATATATGCATACACATATACATGATTTATTATTATATGGATATTGGGCCTTCTTTATACTAATGTCATGTATACATTGGGGGAATTCAATTTATCTGATCTTGATACACATAGGTTATGCAGTTATATTATCACTTCCATTATCATGTTTGATATTATGTATATACACATGCCTTTATTCATGCTTATATATTTCACAGTGTATTTGATATGCTATGTACTTGATGTTTTATTATAACAAGTATAACCAAGGGTTAGTATGCCATGTTTATGTTGGTTTATTATGAGTTTCCTTTATGCACTTCCTTTGGTGTATTGCCTTGCTTATTGAGCATTTAGATATGTTCCATTGTTCATGGCCCATGTTTTTTTTTAATTTGACATTTGAATATGTAATTATTTTTTGTATGGACATTTGAATATGCCATTGCTCACTTTGTGGACATTTGATTAAGTCATGTCCATTTAATTGTGTGACATTTGAGCATATACCTTATTTGAGGTCTCCTTGGACCATTTTGTTTTGATTTACTTTTGTGTGTGCTTGATTGTTTATTTATCTTGTACTATTACTATCTAAACATTGCCATGATTCACGTCATGTTATTATGACTTGATGCAATCACATACTATGTAATTCATTAATATATCTACCTAAACATGATAATTATATATGCTTACATGATACATTCACATATTATATAGTTATTTTATCTTTTTTAGGTAAAGTGACTACCAATTTTTACTTTACCTCACCTCAAAAGGGGGGGCATAATTAGTGGAGGAATGTCATAGAGACATGGATTCCACATTTATTACAACTCATAAAATTTAGATATATAGTGGGGTCATGTTATAGAAACATGTTCTTTACACTTATACCAGCTATTAGTTTCATATTATCGGGGCATGTTTTTAAAATATGTTATCTACACATACACAATTGTAAATTAGCTAGATTACATAATTAATGATTCTGATACACATATGTGGTAGAATTCTATACATTAGTAATATGTTATACACATGTTTTATAATGAGACATATATGAGGTGCATATCATGTGCAAAGGGAACCTAAATTAAAAAATCAAAACTAGTTTTACATTTTAAATACTTACATGGAATTTAGCCTACACCAAGATGAAATTTCATAGATTGTTATTGATCCAATCTATTGTAGTATTTGGTTCACTTTTGGTATCATTGAGGTGATTAAATCACTCAATATCACCAATTTTATATATTGGAATTGATTATATCATCCAACATTGCCATATTTATAGTGTGGGTTAACTTAGATCAACACATTCTAACAAAGTTATTAATATGATTGGGTTGTACAGTTGAAATAATCTCAATTATTAGGTGGAAACTAACCTTTTCTCCAAGGTTGGGGGAAATTTTTTTTTGTGTGTGTGTATGTGTGTGTGTGTGTGTGTGCGCGCGTGTACTTATAGAATTAAATGTTTCTTAATCTCAATTTAAATGGTTCATAATTATACATCTTTGTAAATTAAGTTTTTAAAAGTCAACGTAGTTGCATCGATACATAGTTGTACTCCTAAACCTTACTATTTATATTTCAAACATTTCAATGATTTAAATTTCATATTATATGAACTCATTATATAATATAACATTCTATTGGTTTCAGGTCAGTCACTATAAAAGTACTCAAGTTGGGTTCACACAAAGGCAAAATGTGTTATACACACCTAGGTATGTATTTAATTTCCTTTAAAATATAAATTATATTACTAGATTAATTGGGGGGATTTAGACACTAAATATGAATTATATATCACCTTAGTCTTGTACACTTGGAAAATACATATCATGGATGTTCCTTAAGCTTCTAGACCTTCCCTCTATTGAAAAACTCACATATAGTATTTCTTTGTGTCAAATTGCTTATCTCTTAGTCCAACTAGTGTTATTATGATTACTAAAGACTTATATTATACTCATATTGTTATAAACCTATTTATACTTTATCCCTACAAGTTTGGTACCTATGCTTGTTGTCTAGCTTCTTGGCCACTTGTGTTGTAGTTAGACACCTACGTTGACACTAGTTTTCTATTCCAATGAATGTTTATAGTGCCCTAAAGTCATCAAATTTAATAATGAAACATATACCTATGGTTTTTCAAAGTAATTTAGTGAAATATATTATCCAAAAGGATTTCTATATATACATGATCAATCCTCATTCATTATTCACCTAACACAAACCTAAAATATGATAAGGTAACTTATCAAAAACATTTAATCAAGCATTTAAGTGAGTAAAGATTCCATATTTTACCTTATTTACATATAAATCATAGGGAAAACAACCCATGAGTCATATTTTACAAGATATAAGCTAGGTCACTATTGTACTTGTTTATCACATATTCCATCCTTGTGGACACATAATATGACACATTTAGGGTGAACTACATCAACATATGGACCTCTTTAGAGTAGAATATATATAGGTATAACCCACTGATAGAGTGGTATTTAGGGATAACTTGATGCCATGATCCCATTAATCCATTTTTGTCAATGTCACTATGAATATGAAGAGCTATGTTTTTGATGATTTGATAAGAGATACAACCTATGATCTAACTCTGAAGACACTAGAGTGAAGGTGACATAAGCATCCAAAAATTAGAGAGAATCATTAATGTAAATATCTAAGGCCACAAAGATAAAAATTTTAGAATTTAATCCCTTATCTAGAATCTAGATCTAGTCTATACATACATAATATTTTCAAACTTTTATCAATTACTAATGATCTTTATCTTATAAGAATCCATCAAGTCTCAATCTCTCTGAGTGAATGCCCTAAGAGGTGCACAAGGAAAGGGGTGGGAATACCATTGGTGCTTTGTAGTATTTTTTTCCTTTTACCACTTGTTACCTACATACTTATCTCTTGAAAAAACATTTCCCTAAGCTTGTTCTTCTCTCTTTTATAATCCTCCAGTCATTTCCCACCTTTCATCTCCATTTTCATTACCTAAAACCCCTTTTGAAAATTTAAAATACTAGATCAATTAAGTCAACCTTATCCTCTTAGTTATGAAATTCATTTAGGTTCTATGTTGGCTCTTGGTCAATCTAACCTATGACCTAGTGAGTTTTTGTCAATAATAGTACTAGGTTAATTAGGTCGACCCTATCATCCAAAATTTTGGAAGGGATTAGTGTTAAATATGCCTATATATAAAAGATCATTTCACCATTATTTAAATAATATAATAATATATAATATCTATTTCACATCTACTTACCCACCATTCTACTTGAGGAGCAAACATAGAGTTTCATATTTCTTTGGAGATAGAAATTTATTCTTGTGGAGAATTGTTTTGGATGTATTGATAGGTTGTGTATTATAGAGATGATTTATCCTTTTCATCCTTACATACCATAATAATCTATTGTAAATCACCTTGTCCAAGGGAGAGGTAGAGGCTCAGTGGGTTCATCTTCAAAGGTAAGTATTCCTAACTTTGTTCATCCTTTATAAGAGTAGATAGATATGAATTCGTACTTCTATTCCTTGTATTAGGATTATGTATACATTGATGTGCATATACGTTTTTTATTCATTTTTTATTTTATTATTTATTAGCCCTACTTTGTGCCACAAGCTTTCAGTAATACTAGATTAGACTTTGATTTACTTGTTATTAATTTAGTGAATATGAAAACATAGGGCTTAGTGAGGGTTATTTCTTCATTTTGCTTGACTAGATGCTTTGTAACCATCCCTAGTTTTATTGTTGTGATAAGAGATACCCTAATTAGGTCTAGTGGATCCACATATTGGTCATGTTCCTGATTCTCTAATATACCCCAATTGGAAGTGTCAGTAGGATCTATCTTCTCTAAGGTAGTATTGATTTATGGACTTGATGCATTTTTTATTTCATACATTCTGGTGAACCCAACATGAATCTGACCCTTATAGGTTTTATTTCATGTTTTTTTATTTTTCTATCATTTTATTTATTATGTTTCTATATTTTTGATACTAAGTTGATAGGGATGGTATATTTCTAATTTTTGTGCACAATTTTACCACATAATTACATCAAAAATGACTCTATTCTATTTTTGTATATCTTCATCATATATAGGTTACTGGGTTTAAAATGTAAACACAATACTCTTACAGGTTTTCATAAAACATATTAGGTCAACTAGGCTAATATAGTATTCTAGATAGCTTCTAAAAAGCATACTAGGTCAACCAGGATAGTATAATCATCTTCATAGGTTTTAACAAACATAGAATTATAGAATTAGGTTAACCAAGTCAACACAGTTGGAAGAATTTACAAGTAACATTCAAGGCACTTCAACAACAATATCACATTCTTGAGCATCTTCCAACCCGCCAAGGTTCCTTTCTCTCTTTCTCTTTCACTTTCACTTCAAATATTATTTAAATTTATATTTTATGTATTTTTTAATATTTAAAATCACCCTCATACAACAAAATAGGTCAACCTAATCGACCTAGTTCTATATTTTATCTTCTATCTAAAATACTAGGTTGACCTTATTGACATAGTTATTAAAGACCCTTACTTTAGTAGTATAGTAGTGACACTGTTGGCTCTATTATATAATGTCTACATACATTATCATTTAAATATACATTTTACTATATTTCAAATTAGAATTAACATATTTATGCTAGTAATTACTTCAAACTTTTAGTTTTAGTTGTTTGCATGATTAGATTAGATCACCTAGTCTAATTAGGTGGTTTTTCAATATATTTTTTATTTTCACTATTTTTATCTTTCTTTCACACACTACCAAATCACATAATTTCAAAATACATTTTAATATTTGTTTACCCAAGGACTACCTATTGGATTTCATCACCAAGGGGGAAACCAACTTGGTTTTATGGTCAAGTATATATTGGCAAAGCACCTGACACCCTTACCACTACAAGATTATGAAGTGAGGGGGTAGGCCCCAATACCAAGCCATTACCATTACCAACATAGATCTCTTTTAGCTTAAACATCTTGAAACCATCCATATATATATTTCTAGTTCCCTAATTTCAACCAACTTCCTTATCACACTCAAACTAACACTTAATAATCTAAGAACATTCAGGATGACCACTTAGTTAGCATTTACTTTTCAATTGATTGCTTATTATTTGATCATTATATGTTGTATCACAAAAACATGCATTTGCCAATGTTGGTACAAGGTTCTGTGTTGTGTGCCTCAATTGGATCATTCTCATTAACCTAATTTATTGTGTGTTTCCTTCCATTTATTTATTTCAAAATATATTACAAAATGTTTCCTATTTTAGTAGACTGTTGTTCTATTTGACACAATATCTTAAAGACTATTTGTTTCGCCTACTTGCAATATTGATTTGACCTGGTAGACCTAGTATTCTTTTTTGCCTTTTAGGATATAATACTAAGTTGATCCTATTGACTCTATATCCTTGTCAAGATATTCTTTATCCTAGATTATAGAAATAGGTCAACTTTGTCAACTCTATCCATATTTTCCTAGTTTTTAGACTTTGTTTTCAATACTAGGTTGACCCAGTCAACTCTATACTCTTATCTATTCCTTCTTATTTCCTTTATTTTGCATCACATTTACCTTTACTAATCTTGATACTTCATCATGAAATTATTATTTAAAGACAAAATTTAATTAAATGGATATGATTAGTCTTACCAACTTGAATAGGTTCTCCCATAAGCATCTTGTGGCTCCTATCATGGATGAAAGAAATTTTCATATAACCACTCACACAAAATCCTATGCAACCCCTCCTCATTCCTCTTCACTTTTTAATCCTCTATTATCAATTTAATATCAAAATAAATTAGATTACACACCATAAATTATCTTCTTCATCTTTGAGTTTCCTCAACATTGAGGAAAGGATATTTTTACCATTTACCAACTCATAATAAGTGGTCAAACTAAATAACCTCATTTACCTTATGCCATAATCTCACATGGATTTGGGGATACTATATTATTTATTTCTCAACCTCTTCCCTCTATTTTTACCCTTTATTATACCAGGACTTCTTATTCTTTCACTTCCTCTACTCCATGCCTAATATCTTCCTGAACATGGTATGTTTTACATCTGGTGGGCCTCTTCTAAGACACACTCTTCTCAATTATTCCACTAGTGCATAATTTCCTACCCATGGTAATAATTACTCTAATGCTACTCATTCTCATCCCTTTACTATTCCATATTTTACAACAAGCAAATTATGCCACTAGTGCCTCACTTAGTAACAACTCTTTTCAAGCTCCTATCAACAATCATAGTGGTACCCAAGCCACTACTTCTAATTCAAATGCTTTAAACAATACTAAGAGTGCAACTCAAACCCATCAACTCCTATTAAAAATTCTTAATCAAATGAATTGTTTTCAAGTTAACAATTGAAATCAAATGATGCAAATAAAAATTCACCTTATCCATCTTCAAACCCACCCTCAATAGATGTCATGGGGCACACATAATCAAAATATCCCCCCACCTCCTCTTAAATATTCCCATGGTAATCTTATCCCTCATCCTCCTCTTGTCAATAAGACAATCAATCATCTTTAAAAAGAGCCTCTTGCATCTAAAATTATTAACATTGATACAAGAGGTATCACCCTTACCATTTCTTACAATGGGTCAACTAATCCTACTCTTCATCTAAAACTTTTGGAAATCTATATAAAGACTAGGTCAAATTAAATACCTTTACCACTACCAAGCTATTAACTAAAACTATCATAGGTGATGCTTTAGATTGGTACAACCAACTTAAAACTCATTATATTACTAGTTTTAAAAAAAATAGTAAATTCTCTAGTCTAAGAGTTCTAAACTAGTGATCTTTTTGTAAATACCTTAGCCCATTTTATAAGTTGTAAGCAACTTGAAACTAAAACTACACAAGATTTCATTAAATAATGGAATAATTTGTCTAATAATTTTAAACATAATATGGTAGATGATAACCTTTTCCATCTCTTTACCAATGATCTTTTTCCTAAGTTGCAATATCATGTCTAAACTCTCTCTCCATGTACTTTGGAGGAGGCTATTGACCAAGTTAAATGTCAACATTTCCTTTTACATCAATTAAATCCATACCAACCTTCTATGAGTACTTAGATTTTACTTAATAATAATAATAATTATCATGCCACCAATGATGGTACCATGGACTCTTATGATACCATTCACACTATTCAAGATGTTATTCCTAACTAATCTTCAGAATAAGCTTCCCCTCCTAACCACATCACCAATCCTCATTTCTCTTTGACCAATGACATAAATTTTCACATACCTTTATCCTCATATAAATTATCAAAATGTCTACCAAGGCCTCTCCCATGAGATCTTGACCCACTTGTCTTATGAAATCTTTGTATGATCCCAATAAATTTTGTTGGTTTCATTCTAGTTCAGATCATTCTCATGAGACCTATAGGTAGATTCATAATTTGGATATGGATTTCCTTCTCAATCCCAATTTTGACCATGATTATATCATTCATTAATGCCAAAAATCCTATGACATTTCTTTCAAATACCATGAAACACATACTAAATCTCAAGCTTTAAATTAGGCTATTACTCATTTATCCATCTATAAAGATACTATTCCAAATCATCAAGATACCCAAGACAATACCACCCATTCTACCAATAATGTTGATAGTCTTCTTGACCCAACTCATGAAGAGAATGTAGTTAATATGACTAATATGTGAAGGGTGGTTGCTTTCATTGATCCTCAATCCATTTACACACCTCCATTATCTCACACATTTCATGTTATCTAAGACTCTTATCTAACTCACTTAAGTGAGGTGGGGAAAGATGACCCTATAATCTTTTATGAACCACTTCCAACACCTCCCTTAGATAACACTTCCCATTCTATTTCTACCATCCCTCCATCTTCTTTACCTAACACTAATGACACTCAATATTCTATCTACACTTCTTCTAACAATTCTTAAACCTAACATGTATCAACTACCCATCTTCTCAACATAATCTAAAAAATTATCCTCTAATTAAACCTTCTACTTCTTACCAACATAAATTCACATGTACTTTGGCTCCTCATTCTAAGGACCTCCTTCAACACTATGTACCTCTTTACAATAATCTTCTTATTGGTTATGATGAGTGGGATCCTATCATGAAACTCAATAATCTCCCATTCCAAATCCCATTTATAGAACTTATGAGGACCCCTATACATCATCATAACTATATTACGTATCTTTTATTGTAAATAAATATCTCTCATCCTCCTATCATAAGATACAAAGTAACCTTATCTACATTCAAGATAGTCTATTTTAATAATGTGAAGAGATGTCCATACATGTTGATGAAATAATTGACACTTATCTTTCCCTAAAATTACCCATTTCTTCCATAATCTATAATGAATTTTTTCTTTATTTGGATGATCCTCCTCTATTAATTAGTCTCTAAATTGGTGATATCTAAGTCAAGCATTCCTTGATTGAAGAGGGATCTAGAATGTAGGTTGCTTGTCTCTATTTTTATCAAAACCATTAGATATTTTGAATGTAATTTAAATCCACACATAACATATTGCAAAGCTATGACTAAAATTAAATACATCCTTTAGGTTATGTGTGGCTCCCCATTATCATCCCACCTATCACCATTCATGTGAAGGTGATGATATTCAACTTTTGTTTATCTTATAACATTCTACTTGGTAGGCCATGGACTCATTGTATGATAGCAGTTGCCTCTTCTACTTTCCAATGCATCCAATTTACTCATAATAGATCCATCTATAGTATTTAGGGTAAAACAAATCCTTAGAATTTACAACAATTCTAAGACCAGGGTGTATGTAAGATTCTTACCCTTGAACCTTTTCTAAGAGTTCCATTTTGTGAATCTCAATGATTCAACTTTCCTATCACTTCCACTTGAGGTTACAATGGTCATCCCAAAATCATTAGGAATATTCCCCCTAACCTCTTAGACTCTGATAATAATGACACTCATGAGATCAATCTAAAGATTAAAACTTTTGATCTCTCACCTCATCTCATCTTCTCACTTCTTTGCAACCTCATTCTCATCAACCACCTTGTGATGACATCCCCTTTATCTTAACTAAGACTCAAAATTTCATTCATCACACCCATCAGCTGATAATGTCATCTCTATCTATGCCATTGATCTTCATACACTTGATTTTGATGATGGTAACACCTTAGATGATCCATTATTAGGAGGGCTTGTTCAGGCACAAGATGCTAAGATTATTCATTACCTTTCTTATTTGATTCAATCTTTTAGTATATCTTCTTGTATTCCATCATATACCATTCATAATTTTAGTATTTTCCTCTTTATCATATTTTATATATGGTGTAGACACTTGTAGTTTTTAAATAATCTTGTAGGAGTATGTTTATGGATCATAGTATGACTAGTTCCTATTGCTTTTCTAGGTACTATGACCCTTATAACTTACATATCCCAGAGATGTGTGCAACTCTCCTTCATCCTTCTATGGACCCTACCATTCCCTTAGTGGATCTCCATTTATATCCCATTCATAAACTTAATTTAGTTGGTTCTCTTCATATTTATAATCATATTACTCCTTCCATCAAACCTTAGTTAATCTCTCCACCAACCCCACCTTCTCTTAGTGATGATTTGATCTATTTACCATAGCTGACTCCTTCATCCACCAAATGGGTCAATCAACCTTATTGTGACATTCATAAATTTATTGATCATTGGATTAGATATTTTTCCCTATACAAAACTCCTTCCACTTTTATTACAACTCCTTCTATGAGTGTCACTTCCAAGACTAATAATAGGCATATTTGTTGCTTCCATGACATAGATAACCACTCATCCACACATTGTCACAAGCTATGATAATATATTGATAATTTACATATTACCTCTCCTCAATCCTTAGATATTGTTATAGCTCCCCCAAAATTATTACCTGAGTATCTTCCTAAGTATGGAGAGGTATATTGTATCTGGTACCAATGTGGCACACATCACACTGATCATTACCATATCCTCTAAAAACATATTAAAGATTAAATTTTAACCATTAATACACCCTATACCATTCCTATCATATTTCATTCTCATAATAAATATCCCCCCTCTTCCCACATGGTTCCACCTCCTATGGTTCCATCTTCTCTTATGGTTCCTTCTTCACCTCCTATTCCTCCACCTATGGATCATTCTCCACCCATGGATCCTTCTACACCCATGGACCTTCCCTCACCTTTAGATCCTTCTACACCTATGATTCCTTCAATCATGGATCTTTCCCCACCACTGACCCATTCATCTCTTATAGAGTCCATTCCCATGCATTCTCCTATGCATCCCCCACATGATAACCCTCATTAACATGATCTTTTAAGATTCCTAAATTTTCTATTGAAGAGATTTAATGTGTATTATTTTACTAGATTTTATTGAAGATATATGAGGCATCACATCCTAATTTATTACCATTGGGGGCATCCTTATGAACCCATTTTTTAAAAATCACCAAAAATTTGGCCTCTAATCAAAATTATTATATATCTTATCATTAGGGCATACTCGTATGCCCATTTTTTCATTTCTTATTATTTGAAAGGAAATTAATTCACTAGTGTCTTTCAAAACCCTTTAAAATATGGTAAAATTTATACACCTCATTTATTCCATTATGGTGTCACCATTGTTCACCAATTCACTTTTCTACATTATTGCATGACCAAGCCCTAATTTCTTCTATCATCTAAAATCATTAATTCAACTAGATTTTTCATCCATAATTATGATTATATGTAATTAATAATATTATAACATCATATGTTATCATAAATTACATCCTAAATAAAATCATCACTTTGTAAATATCTCCTTTGATCAATTAATTGGATATATTATTCAATCTTGGACATTGAAAAATTATCACAAATCATAGTCTATGATTATTAGCTAATCAAATAAAATCATTTGTATAATTTTATCCTAATCATAAAATAAATGGAATTGGATAATTATATAATAATATAAATTCTAAAAAATAATGTATTTGATAGCAAATCAGTGACATCACCCAAATATTTCAAATCCTCATGAAAAATCCAAAACTTCAAGACAAATGGAAAGTGACCAATAAAATCTAATTTTTAAATCCAAAGGTCAGATCACATTTAAATATTGATATAAATTATCTCCACTCCTCATAAATTTAATTTATTACATACTTAAAACCTTCATAAATGGGATTTATTACATACTCAACCCCCCATCATTTATGAGGAGGAGGACCGATCCTCCACCCTTGATCTTGAGATAAAATCAACATTTAAAATTAATTTCCAAAATATATAAATTGAGGGATTAAATTCCATTATGATCATGCCTTTTTATGCCAAAAAGGTGTTTTCAAATTAATTTATAAATATATTTAATCATTTCATCATTGATCAAGTGCAAACATTAATTTTAAAATGGGAAATGTTATCGAAATATCCAGACATTCTCCATGTAGTTTTAACTACATTCTTCATCATTTGCACAAGTATCCGTTTTAATAGGATCATATTTTATTTATGTTGATTGAATTTAATTATACCCTAGTCCATCTTATCTCAATTTTGGGTACTCATTTTCAAGTCTATTTAGCATTTTAAGTGTGTTTTTATTGTATTTTTTAATACTTACAATGTGTTATAAACTTACTTGTGTGTATACACTATTTTTGTCTTATTCTATTTTATATACATATCTATATTTTATAAAAAATAAAAAATATGAATTTCCTAAAATATAAGGATACAAAATTAGAAAATAAATGAAACTCATAATAAGATGCTTTCCCTATATAAGAATAATTTTTTCATGAGGATAGTGGTAGAGTGATAATTTGGTTGGTAAACTTCCCTTTATTCTGGGAAAATTTGAATATTTTAAATTTTCTCACTAATTAAAAAATTAAATTTACTTTGGGAACCATTTTATTTTATAGGATACTAGACATATATTAGATAGTATCATCATCATATTAGGGACCTTGAGCAAGTTGGCCAATCGGGAGTTCAGTTCTTCAAGAAAGAGATGAATTTTTATAAGTAAATTCCTATATGCAACATTAAATGTACCTTGTTTAAATAAATACTCTTTTCCTATCTTTATGAACTATTATTTTATCTTTCTCACCATTTATTAACTAGAACCATACTACTCCCATGAAGAAGCTTAAAGGTTTAACTTCTATGTCTGAAAAAGAAAATTTGGTAAGTGGGTTAGAGAAAAACTTTCAAAACATGATAAATGAATGGACAACAACTTATGATGAATGGAAGAAAACTCATTGATAAATCTTGATATTTTGTAATGGAAGTTGTGAATCAGTTGTTTTTATGTTGTATCTTTATTGTAAATGTGTAGTGAACTTGTATGTTCTTACTATGTTTGTGGATCTTTTGGTCTATGTAACTAACCACTAAGGTGGTATTTTGTATGGGTAGAGTCCTTCAAAAACACAATTTTACCTTTAATAAAATATAAAACCATATTATTTACTAAATTCACAATGTAAACTTCTCTCATTTGATTAGATTTTCATCTTATTATCTCCTTTGATCTGTAATTACTTATTCAGATTGTCCATTATTTTACTCAAAACCTCCATTTCATAAATAATTATCTCCAATAATTCATAAAAGATACCATTTTATCTTTTATAAAAAATCTCAACCCTAAGTATAATCTCTACATTAGTGGTTGACATTTCTTCAATGTCTCCTTTTACACTTTCTCATAAACATAGTTCCTTTTTATGACATTAAGTTTTTTGATCAACCTTGTTCTATTCTAACTCAATCTTTTCAATATTTTTTTCATTTCATCAATATATAAGACCATCTATAAATAGTTTTTTTCCCCAAGATTTAAGATTCTTTCTATAGTTTTTATATCTACTTATGTATTATATGGTCTCTATTCTAATACTAGGAACTTGAGTTGGGGCATACACTTAGGGAATTTTTGGGGCATGTACTTGTTTCAAAATATAATTCAAATGACTTACTAGTTATCAAATCTAATCCTTTAGTTTCTCTTGGGTTAGTTCATATTACTCAGACCTTTTGATCATTATTTTTATGGTATCTTAGAGTTTATGTACATCACTTTCTCAATTATATCTACTAAATGACACTCATTTTAGGTTATAATTATAAAATCATCTCATCCTCATTATTATCTATATTAGGTTCAAAATTTTCAATTAATTAAGATCTGTATGGGTTAAACACTAACCTTGAGGTATTTTTAGCCTTATTTGGAGGATAATTCATGAGGAGGTTAGACACTTCATCAAAATTAGGCCATTTGGCCTCAACTATTCTTTTATTCATTATTAACAATTCCTACATCCATTAGAAAGTTGTGTCATGAAATATCACCATATTTATACCAAAGTTAATCAGAATGGATGATAATGTCAACTAACTTGGCGGTGTGTAATGTATCAGGTTTTTATTTGAGGAGAATCTTGAGGAAGAAGAGATACTAATTTTTGAGGTGTGAACTCACAATAATACTTAGAGGTACTAGTTATTCCAATCCTTAAGTGGAGAAAAATATTTTTGTGTGGTGTTATTAGTTAAAAAATATGAATCATCACCAAGGGAAGAGGATGGCTATAGTTGCATTGAATTTTTGTCATAAAACTTCCTTACTATGGTAGAACCCTCACCATAAGTCTTAACTAGCTACTTATATTGACATAATTCTTCCCCACCTCCAATACCTCCTACAATGGTTAATTTGTGAGATATGGAACTAGAGCTACTTATACTATACGCCTTGGAAATTATTGTGGGATATTATCTTAGTGGGGTTGATGTTTGGATATTATTAAGGCACCTTATCTAATGAACTATTAAATATTTTCATCAAACCATTTCATTGATATTTATTGTACTATCTTGGGTTAAAGCTACAAATATGTCAAATCTCATATAGACCAATTTATTATTGATATAGGTGAGGATATGACTATAATAATGTAATATGGATTAATAAATTCACTATCATCATATACCATTTCTTATTTTATCCAAGTTTCACTAAAGGCTTTGATCAATATCAAACTCAATTGAACCTAATATTCTCTTAGTACTTCATATTCATCTACATAATTAAACCAATAATATTCTATATGTTATTGTGCACATTAGAAGAACCAATTTCAAGATGAGATTTAACATATCCTTTAATATTAAAAGAAGTTATACTCATATGAGAATGCATCATGATATAGGAAATGTATGACTCAATTTTTTGAATCTCTATGGCCTTCTTACATGTATAATGACCCATGGCGATTGGAAATATAATTTATACTCGTGTTTTTTCCTACATCACTTTTACCTCAAAAATATACCTACACATATAAATTAGAAATATATTTTTTATTTTACAACCTTAAAAATATTAAGGGGTACCCTTCAAATCCTCCCACTTTGATATAGTATAGTTTTTAATAATGTAATGAAGTAGCTCTCATGTTGTGATATGAGATTGGCTACCTCATTTGAAACTATTTACCCCTAATATTCATCCAATGCCTATAAATTTATCATGGTGAAAGCATCATTAACACTTATGAAATGTTTTTTGCTTTGTTTCAAGGTAAATTTCATGTATTATTCATGAACTTTAGTTTCTAATCCTGCATTGACCAACTAAGTGAGTCTTAGGTAAATTATTTGAGATGTTAACAACTACACTATGTATGAAGTCTTATATAAAGTTATTATTAATTCTATTTTAGAAAAAAAATTGGCTATATCATAACTTATGATGTCACCCAAAGTCAATATACTATTTAAAAACACATATGATGCTCATATCCATGAGCATCAACTAATAAAAATTCCATATTATTCTTGTTAGTTACCACTCTGTTGATAAGGGTGAACGTATCCTACAACTTATTTTTAAAATTTATTCTAAAAAAATTCTTTGAAATATTCTAAAGTCATCTTATCTTGTGTTTTATCCACTCATTGATGATGGTATTGAGATGTTTTTATTTATTATTTTCCCTAATTTTTTTTAATCTATATGTTCATTCTTGCATAGGTTTCATTTTTTGGAATCCTTAAATCCATGACTATGGTAGTACCATCTAGTTTATCCATCAAGGCACCTTATTATTCTTGTATCTTCCTATTATCTTGGTCATAATGTTGAGAACATGTAAATACTAAATTTGAGCATTTCATAGAGATAGGAAAACCAACTACCTCTATTATATTACTTGTTGATAAGAGAATATTCATGGGGGTTAGATTTTCTACATTTGTTCTATTATGAAACTCCTCCACATCTACATGTCTATTCTAGGAATCCTTAATTTATAAAATATCATTCTCAAGAACTAACATGGGTTCATAAACTATGTATTTTAACTTATTATTTAAGGACATGGTGATTCATAAGGATACACACATGCCCATGAGTGTATCCAATAGTAGGAAATGTTTATGTGGTTGTGGATTAAAAAACCATGATGGTCATGAAAATATTTGTTTCAATTTTTGATCCTCTACAAAATGGACATATCAATATGAGCACATAGGTTCATACACACACACACATAGAGAGAGAGAGAGAGAGGTAGGAAATTTTTCATTTATGGATCCTCCACTAAATGAACATAATATCTTAATAGAAATATTATGTAATCAATCTATTGGGATCTTCCTTAGGATTGTAAAATGTTTAAAATATGATTAAAACCTTAAAAACTTACACAAATGTGTAGTACCCAAATAAACAAATGTTTTCACTATCCTTAGATTGATTTATTACTTCACAAATGGAAATGGCACAGGATAAAAACTTTGAAAAGTCATGGGTAAAAATCTCAAAGAAAATTTATACAATTCAAAATATTTAGTTTAACTATATATTGGTGAAGTATTTTATAAAATAATAAGGGGGTGATTTAGTGTTTTTAAGTACCAAATTTCCACCCCTCATGTACAACCACGTCTTTCACCTAAATATTGGGCTCATTGACATGATATAAGAAACATTATAACCTATTATGTCATGGTCATGGATTCATGTCTACCACACATGTGGAGTTGGGTAAGCTCAGCCATATATGCATGATAGGTTTTGAGTCATTCCAATGACTTTTCCACATCCTCACATTTGGCATACCCAAAAGGTCAGGCAAGCCTCACCTTTTAGTGTATGGGGAGAAAGTACATAGTCATTTTAATAAAATCAAGCTATTATATTTAATTTTGTATTTAAAAAATATGCACCAATATAAATCTCAAGTTGATATTTTTTTATGTTGATAGAAAATAGGGGAAATTTTGATGAAACAAATTTTGAGGACATTAGCTAGCTCTGATTAGGGACATGGAATTTTCAAATGGACATAGGGTGAACCTTAGAATCTCTCAATTTTAATATGAATTCCTTATCAATTTGGCTACAAAATTAGTTTACAATATTTGGATGATGGAAATAAAAATAAACACATAGAAAAAAATAAAACACATTGATATAAATAAAATATAATAAAAAAAATAAAACACACAAATAGAAAAAACACTCCAAAATCTTAAATCGTTGAAGACCTAGTAGAGGATGACCTACCCTCACAATTTGTAAAATTTTATATATTTCCAAATATAAGAAAATGGAATATTTGTTGCATCATGATATGCTAATTATAATTTATTTTATCCACAATAGTGAATCTTAAAAGGTATCATCCATAAGGAGTAAAAAAATTTATGACTTCCTTTTTATTCTCTCTTATTTTCCCATAAGAGAACTAATTCACCAAATTAAAAACCCCATTATATAACCTTATAATAAAATATATCTCCTACCTTTCTTAATGAGTTTAAATATGATAAATGATCACTTTTTCCTCCAAATTTTAAAATTACATAATTATTTTCTCCAATGTACCTTTGAATTGATTATCATCCACAACCTAGGATAGTTTAAAAGTTGGTAACTCTAGTGAAATTAAAATAGATATGTCCACTCCTTATGATATTTTAAAATTATAAACCTAAATTTCTATTTTAATAATTATACGATCCGCTTGAAAATCATCATATATTTTCTTATATCAATTTCCTTGATTTTCATCTCCCAATTTGTGAAAAAAGGTATTTATGTTCTTATTATTGTATTAATCTTGTCCATTAACCTAGGAATAGTAATAAAAATAATAATCCAAATAAATTCCATATCCATATAAAAAAAATTATGAGTTTGGATGAAAATAAATTTGAAGTATTATCAATCACTATGTTTTTGGGAACACCAAATATGACCAAAATATTTTCTTTGATGAAATTACAGACAAATTTAAAGTTGGGGATCTCCCTAGAGAATACTATACCCATTTTATGAAATAAAATATTTTTGTAAACACGAGTTTTCCATAAACTTGAATTAGGATTCTACATGTCAATGAAGTTTAAACCCCACTACTGAAAAGGTTTTTAAATGACTATAGGTTGTAGAGGTAATATTTCTAATTTTAGCTTCCCAAAAAAATGTTGGAAGGCTTCAAATTTTAAAACCCATTATTTTACATATTTTTAAAATGTGTACCAATATTAGTGAGCTTGAAAAATCTTATATTTAATGATAGGAGTAAATAAATGACCACCAAAATCTTGATTTTAGAAATCTTCCATCAACCATTTTTTTATCCACACACCTCATAAAAGTTTCATAAATGCCCATCTAAAACAAAGTCATGTCTGAAATTATGTATCTTGATACTTGTATATTAATTTACCTTTTTATGGAATTTAAATTAGTTGGTAAATCTCCAATATGATAATAATTAGGTGATATATGAATATCATTCATCTATTAAATTAATGAACACCATAAATGAAATTGTTTTTTATCAATTCCTCTTTCAATATCAACTTATTACACTATTAGTTAGTAGAGACCATGTCCTCTTATCATCTTGGGAGGTTTTATATCCAAATCATATTCCTATACTTTGGCTACCTATACTCCATGTTTGGAACCCAGTTCTTATTGTGTTAAGATAGATTTGATAGCTAGATTTGGAACCATCACTACCATATGAGAATTTAATATATAAAATATGATCTCCATAAAATAATATTTAAGTTCATGATATTTCAACCCATAACTCATGAAATTTACTGGAGACTCAATTCCTTATTCATTTTTCTATACTAAAATCTCTAACAATGTCTACTAAGAAGAGTAAAAATATGCAATGAAGTATTTTTGAAAATTTGGGTAGGCTAATATTAGGGAATTAAAAATAACTTTCTTAATTTACTCAAATGTTGTCTTTTCCTCTTTACTCCACTTTAAAAAATGATTTCCTAACATCATTTGAACAAATTTCCATTTCAATTTGGAAGAATCAAGTGCAAACCTTATTAAGAATTTCATATTTCCAAAAAGGGAATGTATATTGGGTTTACTAGTAGGTGAAGATAATTTTTGAATTTCCTTTACTCTTTCAAGATAAATCTTGGTACCTTCCTTGGATACTACATGTCCAAGGATTTTTTTTTTATGACTACAAAAATAGATTTCTTAGGATTTGAATATATATCATGAGTTTTACATCATTTGAATACTATATTCAGATGTTCATAATGATATTTTATCCTTCTAGAGAATATAGTGAGATCATATATATATTTCACTATGATTTTGTTCTTCAAATCATTGAAATATAAATATACCTCTTTGAAAAATGGCTCTAACATTGATGAGTATAAAAGGAATTATTCAATAATCAAATTATCCCCATGGTGTGGTGAAATTTGTTTTATGTTTATCTTCATGAGCTAACTCTAATTAGTTATATGTATAAAATTTGTCTAACATAGACATTATTTCATATCTTGCTACTACTTAAAATATATAATCCATTGTTTGAAATGGATAGTTATATTTGATATAAGCTTGGCTAAAATTGAAAAAAACCACACTAATCCTAATTTTTACATTCTTACTTCTTAAAAACACTTAATTTTCTATAGGTGGAGTGTTGTATTAAGAATATGACTCTAGCATCCAATATATTTTTAACCTATTCATATATAGTGTTTGTGATCTTAGGTTTGTAATGACTAAACTTTTTCCTAAAGGGATTGATTTCCTTTTTTATAGGAATGTTATGTTGCATATATTTTAGGAGGAAGGATTTCAGATTTTCATATCACTAAGTGAAAATATCTCCATGCACTTTTAATAAGGTTATGAACCTCTTGTGTTCTTCCATAGAACAAAATTTACAAATATTTATACACCATGGTTCTTATTTCCTACCTATGTTCAAATTTTCATAGTTTAGTGATATCTTGGTATCTTTATATATTTTATTATTTATATACCCATCATTCTTATAAAATAATTATTCAAGTGATACCAGGTCTCTTAGGATTTTTTTTTTTTTGAGTTGAAAAACATTGTCTTCATTTATTTTATTTTCCTTAGTGCTAGGTGATTATTCCATTTCATTTTCATCCCCAATTTTTATTTCATGTGAATAATATTATTTGTATTTTTATGAACTCCATTTCAAATACATATTTTAGAGATTATCTACCAACTCTTGGAAATCAATTATTTTTTCATCATTATTGAACATTGTCTAGTACTTTGAGTTATTTGGTATAATTGGGAGGTATAATATGTGAATAGTATACATATCCTTATCTATATTAGGATGAATAATTAAAAAATGTGTGGATACATCCAAAAGAATTGCTTTGGATTTATCTTCTCTTGGCACAACTATAATATTAAGGGCTTGAAATGCGTCAATGTAATCCTAAATCTAGTTTCTATAGTGTTTTAGTTTGTTGTTCTTAACTTGATATTGGTTTCACACCTATTTCAATATTATTTCAGCATATTATCATGCTAAAATATTCTATATTACATATTACTTTTCCACATATAATCCTAAGAGAAATTTTTCATATTTATTTATGTTATTAGTTCATTTAAATTTAAGTTTATACAAAAAATGAAATAACTCATTATGTGAAAAAATAAAAATTATTTTGGCTCATGATCCTTCAGATCAACAACTTCCATTAAATTCTAGGGTCCATACAACATCCTCATAACCTTTTATAAGCTTAGTAAATTCATGATCTCTTTTCTAATATTATCATGTATGTATTAGGACCTATTTCTTCATATAAATATATACTTTAGAATCCTTTCATTTTTACACTAGATGTTTGGTTGTAGTCTCTAGTAGTCATTTCTCTTTAATCACCTCAACCATAATTTTAACATGAGTCTACTCCAAATTAAATTATCTATAAAAATCCTTGCATAATGTTATACTTAATAACATCTTATAGATTTAAATAGTATCTCCCTCCAAGATTGTCTTTTTGATTTTTTTTACAATAATTATGCTAGAGTTACTAGATCATATTTGATTTTCCCAATGAGAGGAACATATTTTATTTCCATAGAATAATATCATCCAAGCATCTTTATGCATTTCAAACTCAAGGCATGTGTGACTTTATCAAACATTATATTTTATGAATTTTTGGAATAAATGATGCAATTGTTCAACCAAAATCCTCTAATGAAAATTGAAACATAGAAAGGATTCAATTTATCTCCATTTAAAAAAAACATATGAGTTTGACTAGTATAATTAGTGGCTAAATCCATTTCAAAATGTTTTTCAAAAGAAAAGTTTAGTTCATGTCTTCAAATAAATATAATCAGCTAATCAAGTTGATTTAGATTTGACCTGAGATATTCACTCTTGAGTGGTCTGAATATTGGTTTTATTTATGTGATAAATGATATCAAATGAAGAAAGAAACCCCAAATCAAAGCTCTCATTATTTGAGGAAATGTGTGGAGAAGTTGTATTTCCCATTTTCTCAATTGATTTTTCTTTAAAAAATTAAGGCAATGGCATACCTATGTTGATTATAACATTTAGATGGGTTACCTTGGGATCTTCTACATTTTTTCTTTCCTAGTTTGTTTATTTATTTATTTACCTTTTCCCACATCCTTCAATTTTTAATAATAAGATCTTAGGATCACAATGAGATATTTATTCTTCATATATTTAACCCTTTCATCATGCTCATCTTCATTGAGTTAAAATTATAAATAACCCATAATGGATTTGCCATCGAGTTCTGAAATTTTAAGTTCAAAGATACCAGAACAAATTCAATTGATGGTTTTATCAAAGTGCATAATTTTATAAATATCAAATCATATATATAATCAGAACCATCATGATCATTATTATCATGTCAAGTGAATGAAAAAATGATTACCACATTATTTTATTCAATAGTGAGTTTTAGAGTTGGATTTTAAAGGTGATGGGGACACACATTTTTGTATGGATAAAATGGTCTTTGAGAAACATCCTAGTACAATATATCTAGGTGGGAATGAGGAATTTGTTTATTTAAAACCAATAAATATTTTACTATCTATTGGACTAGTAGATCTATTACATCATGTAATTTTCCTTTGAATGTTTCCTTTTTGATATTTATATCCATAATCATGTTACATTCTATCTAAATATATTGAATTTAATCTTGATAAAATTTTGGTAGCTAATTTTGGTATAGGAATAAAATCACTTCTAGTGTTTTTGCATTTATAAAGGAAAAATATATTTTTTATAAAGTTGGAAAATAATTTGGAGGAATATTTTGGACCAATTTATCAAACTTAGCCATAAATTATCTCATTGACACATGAGATTCCTTTTTTATTTGGGCTAATTATGCCAAGAGTGAATGTTTGTCTTCAATGAATTTAAAACTTTATGAAAATTTATTTATCATCATATTATAATCTATAATACATCTAGGTTTTAAATGATGAAACCATTGTGTTTTTCATTCACTAAGAGTTTCAATGAATATCTATACTATCACATCTTCATGTTCCACAACCAAAATACTACAGCCAAAAAATGGATTTTAAGTGTTCATATGGATTTATTTTTCCATCACTAATGAACTCGTGTAAATTTTACCTTGAACCCATTGTAAATTAATTGATTTTAGCACTTATATCCAATGGTAAAATTTTTGGAACCAAGGTACTAGTATAACTACCATAACTTGAAAATATATATCTCTAGATATTAATATATTAGGGAAAGACAAATTTGTACTCAGTGTTAGAGAAACTCTTCTTATCCTTTATATATAAAGTTTTAAGCCATACCTTTATTTCAATTCAGATAATTGATTAGAGGATCATTTAATTTTATTGAACATTGTGAATATATTTTCATCCAAGATAATAGACTTAACTAAAAAATTGAATCTTTACTTATCTATCACTTGGTGAGTAGGGAAACACCATAAGAATCTTTACCTTATGAATTTTTTGGATTATGGAGTGATATCTTTGGGTGGGTAACACAAAAATACCTAAAAATTACCCCGTAGTGGCACCATAAATTATCATATAAATATTTGGCATATAATAAAATATGAGTGTTTGGAAATAGTGAAGGTGAAAAATCTCTCCTCTATTCAGAAGGGGACATTCTCTTTATTGAAAATATAAAACTTAAATAAATTACTTACAATATTTATAAAAATAATTTCATATTGAATTATACTATTTTATATGCTTAAAATAAAAATATAAAAGAAGGAATATGAATGGTTATACATGGATAAGAAAACATGGATCTCATCTTACACACAAAAATTGAAATGTAAACATATATTGATAGTTTGACAATGAAATAAGTTTTTTTTTTATGATTGAAAATGATGTATTAAACTTAAGAATTAAACATCTAAAAATAAAAATACAAGACACAAATTTTGAAAATATCCTTTATATTCCCAATGTAAAATTGAACACAAAGTTTCCTCCTTCCTTGAAAAATTACAATGGTCATCAAACAACCCTTGCACAAATGCCATTTATCCTATTTATAGATGTAGGAGGGAATGGACTAACCCTTTCGTATTCATTATTTTTTTAATTATATTGTATATCCATTTCATACTTTTTATAAAAATAAAATTATGATTTTACCAAAAAATAAGGATAAAAAGTTTAGAAAATAAATAAAACACATCCTAAGATGTTTTCTGTATAATTTGTTTTTTGGGATGGAGCTCGTGGCAAAATGTAAGTTTAGATAGAAACTTTACCTTTATCCTAGGACATTTTTAATATTATAAATTTTATCACTAATTTATAAATTTACTTTCTTTTAGGAACCATTTTATTCTTACCATGTACTATTCATCTATCAAATATCAACATCAGCATATTAGTGACCTTGAGTAACCTAACTAGTTTAGAGTTCAATTATTCAAAAGAGGCATGATTTTTTCTTAGTGAATTCATGGATAAAAAATTAAATATACATTATTTATATAATATCTCTTTGAATAAATTTATAAATTGTTCTTTTATCTCTCTCTTGATGTGTTTTTATTAGAACCATTTTCTTTGAGAAAGTCACAATGTAAACTTTACACATTTGAATATATTTCCATCTTCATGTCTCCTATGATCTAAGACTAATTATTTAGATCATCCATTGATTTATTAAAAACCTTAATTTATGAATAATTCTCTCTATAAAATCATATGAGAGATCATTTTCTCTTCTACCAAAAATATCAACCGTAACCAACAGCTCTACATCAATGGCTAAAATTTCTTCAATGTCTTATTTTATAGTTTCTCATTAAATTAGTTATTTTTTATGGCATTGATTTTTTTATCAACCTTGTTATATTTTGAATCAATATTTTCATATGATTTTACACCTTATCTATATATTTTAGATCATATAGAAACAATTATTCCACCCAAGCTTCAATAATCTTACCATAGTTGGTATACCTAATTATGGTTGATATGGAATATCTATTAATACTAGGAGATTGAGTTTGGGAATCTAATTAGGGAGTTTTGGGGGAATTTATTAGAATTAAAAGATAATTTGTATAGCCTAGTAGTTTTCAAATCTAATCCTTGAGCTAAGCCTTAGTTAGTTCATATTGTTTAGACCTTTTTATCATTATTTTGTTGGTCTCCAAGAGGTTATGTCCTATTTCTAGGGTAATATCAAACATCATCATCTCATCCTCATTATTTTATACATTAGGATTAGTAATTGAAATGAATTTAGTTATATATGGTTTATACACTAACCTTGAGGTAGTTTTAACCTTATTTAGATGAGGATTCATGAGGAGGTTGGCCACTACATCAAAATGAGGAATTTTTTCCTTAATTACCCTCTTCTTCTTTCCCAAAAATTGTTGCTTCTATTGGAAAGTTTTTTCAATAAAGCTCACCATATATGTACTAGAATCAATCAAAATGGATGGTGGTATGGGTTTCCTTTATGATGTAGAATGAAACAGAGGTGCTAATTTAGGAGAGTCTTATTGAAGAGGATAAATTGATGCCTAAGGTACAAAACTCAAAATAATAACTTTAATTACCCATTGGTCTAATCCTTGAATGGAGGAAATATATTATTATGTGTTGTTATCAATAAAAAATATGAATCACCACCAAGGGAAGAAGATGAATATATTTACATGAAATTTTTACCCTTAAAAATTTATATCTATGACATTCCAATCACCATAAGTCTTGGTTGCTTAGGTTGATTTGGATCTTCCCTACCTCCATCACCTCCTATAGTAATTGATTGGTGAGATATGGAACTAGAATACCTATACTATATTATTTGGATATTATTTTAGGATAATTAATTATAGGGTTTGAGGTTTTGGATCTTATTTATATATTGTATTGAGTGAACTCTAAAATATTTTTGTTGAACTATTCCATTAATCTTTCTAATACCTTCTTTATTTATAGGTGTACATCTATCATCTCTCATATAGACCATTTTATTATTGGTATAGTTGAATATATGAACCTCTAAATGTAATATGGGTCAATATATTCACTCCCATCATCTAAATTTTCTTTTGGTGCATAAGTGTCAGATAAGGCTTTGATTTATCTCAAACTCAATTGACCCAATCTCATCTCATAACTTCATAATCATCTATGAAATCAACCCAATAATATTCAAAATGTGATCTATGCACATATGATTAACCAATTCCAAGATGATATTGCACCTATATTTTACTATTGAAATACATTATGCTTGTGTGAATATGCATCTTGAATTGGGAAATTAAGGACTCAATATTTTGAGCATTTATGGCATTATTACACTACCTAGGGTGATTGGAAAGAAAATGAATGCCATAAGGTTTTTCCTACATCAATTTTGTATGATAATAAGCTACCTACAAATCTCAATCAAAAATATTTTTTTATTCACAAACCTTGGAAGTCTCAATGGGAGGCCTTCAAATCCTCCCACTCTGATATTGGATAATTTTTAGAATATAATGAAGTATCTCCCATATTTTAATATGAGTTTCATTACCTCATATGAAATTCCTTATCCCTAATATTCATCCAATCCCTATAGAATTCTCATGGTGAAAGCATCATTAGCCCATCTAAAGTGTTTGTTTGATTTGTTATTAATCTAATTATAAGTATAGTTATTGAATTTTTTTTCTAGGTTTATATTAGCTAAGTGAGACTTGGGTAAAATCTTTATGCTACCAGTTAGTACACCAGGTATGAATTCAAATAAAAAAATATTATTACTTATATTTTCATAGTTTATTGATGTAGATCATCACTTAAATGTGTCACACACACACACACACACACACACACACACACGTAGAGATAGAGGCTTAAGTGAGTATAAGTTTGAATACCACTCTCATGGAAATTGCTTATCTTTTTTAAAATATAAATGAACACAAAGTATTTACTTTAAAAACAAGACCATCTCAACTCAAAATCCTATAAAAGCTACATATTATGAACAAACATTAAGTCTATACCTATCATTTACTACCAATATTAATTCCAACTAGAAGTGTCATAATGAATCAAATAAAAGAGTATTAACATTATCGATAATTAATACAATGAAGGGACATTAATAAGAGTTTACATTAAAACCATGAATAAAAATTGAAATAATATTAGTTTAATATTAGAAATAATGGTTACCATATTTTATACTTATGAATGCACTATATATACATGTATGTGTGTGCATGCATATATATGTATGTGTGCGTGTAAACACACACACACACACACACACACACACACACACACACACACACACACACACACACACACACACACACACACACACACACACACACACACACACACACACACAAATGCTTAAGTGAGTATGAGTTTGAATGCCACTCTCATTATAATTACTTAATTTTTTAAATAGAAATGAGAAAAAAGTAGTTACTTTAAAAATAAGACCATCTCAAATCAAAAATATACAAAATCTAAATCTTATTAAAAAACATTAAGTCTATACCTATTATGCAATACCTATTATTACTGTAGAATTTTTCCCACTATGTGGTTCTACCTACATGACCTAGTCAGCTTACTTAGGTTTAATAAATGTCATTAGGGAAAATAATACCACATACATAAGGATGTTGTGACATTTATATTTTACACATATATAATGAACCTTCCTATGTAGTTTTTGGCTAATGTTAATAAACTCAATTTTTGTTTGTGAAGACAAGTTTCTTCCTTTGAGTTTTTTCTTTTTTATTTAACTACTCAATATCGATTTAATTCATGCATTCGATCTTGTCGAATTGACCCTTGATTATGTCCCAATCCAAATTGACCCTTGATTATGTCCCAATCCAACATGGTATCATATATTTTTTGGTAGCTAAATTCTATTATTACTATTGTCAGATATAGCATTCTATCTTATCTAGGTGTTTTTATTGATTTCAATTTTCAAGGGTTTGGTGGGGTTTCTTAAAGATCCATACAGCTCTATACAACCAAGGTATCCAAATGAAAAATGGAAATGTTGACATCCATGTACACTAGAACCCATGATTATCTATCTCTAATTGATGTGAATGCATGAATTAAAAGTTATAAAAATTGTACCCATGTGCCTAGTAAGTCTATGACACCACATTCATGCAGTATCTGATTAGATCTAAAATTCATGAAATCATAGTTTGTGTTCATTCCCTTCTTTGATTTGTACACAACCATCAATTTTATGCTCATGAAGGGTGACACTATCCATGTTCAAAATGGAGGCATTTTTTGTGTGATGTCACTCACCCATCAATCATATCAATCAAAATAAGGGGAAAGTACCCAAATTTAGTCTTAATCCCTAGTCATATGGGAGTTAATCCCATGGTCACTTTCAACCCAAAAGTGATTAAATTTTTCTCCAAAAATGACTAAGTTTCTTTTAACAAAGTTGATTTCAAAAAAATATTTCAACAATTTTCACACCCAAATTTTTTATGCAATGTGGATAACATTATTTTTTTCTAGCAAGAAACATTCAAACATACATAAGTTTCATCCTGCTACTCCTTTTGAGGTGCCATTTTTTTTAAAGTGTGAGTTTTTTATTTCTATGTAGACACTTAATTTTAACCACTTTTGTGTTTAAACAATGTTTGGAATGAATTTACATAATATCATGCAAGTCTAACCAAAAATATCCAACTGGACTTAATTTCCCTACATAACTACTAATTTAACCCAAAATCACAATGATACATCCTTAATTGTGGAAATGGATCATTTTGAATCATTTATATTATCAGGTTTATCCTTATTCTGACCAACCCTTTTCAAGTGTCTTTATAGGCTAATTAAGTAAACACTTAATTGACAAACAAGAATTGCAAGCTTTACATTTCTTATAATTTCTAATTAATCACCTTGAGTAGTTATCCTAATCATTACTCTAATAATAAAATACAGGGATTTGGAATAACCTATTTTCCTAAAATAAAAAATTAAATTATAGCCTCACATAGGTGATGTCATAGGGTCAGGTCAATGGAATGGAATGGAGTGTGGGCAAGGTGGCCTGTGACATGGACACTTACACACACACACACACACACACACACACACACACACACACACACACACACACACACACACACACACACACACACACACACACACACACACACACACACACACACACACACACACACACACACACACACACACACACATGCGCGTGCACACACACGCATGCACACGCGCACACACACACACACACACACACACACACACACACACACACACACACACACACACACACACACACACACACACACACACACACACACACACACACACACACATCTCTTACACCCCTCTTACACACTCAAGAGGATAAACTATTGAAATTATTCTAATTTTCCTTCCATATTCCAAAAGGCCTTAAATGACATATATTACACACTCCAGAGGTGAAATCATGGATTTGAGTATTGATCCTCAACCCTCCATATTAGGATGAGATGAATGGTCCATATTAGTTTAAGGAATATGTAAATATATCCTCTCACCTATTATTGCATCAATATTCCTAATGTAAACTTATTCTATTGGATTATTTAAATAATCTTCATCAACAATCTCTCTCTCCCTCTCTCATGCCAAGCCAAAGCCAAGACCAAGTGTAGATAAGGATAGGTGTTCCCCATGTAAGGATTCAAGCATAGATGAAGACTCCTACATCTAAAAGCCAAAATCAAACCATTTTAGATTGATTTTAAATTAAATATTCAAGGGAGGTAAAAATGCTATCATTATCCTTCTAATTTTCATTTCTTATTTGATTATCATAGCTCACCCTAGGGATTGGGCTTGAGTAATTATTTCTTCAAGTTGTTATGAATTTATTCATTAACAAATGACTAAACTCTCTTGGATTCCTAATCTATATAATGGCATACCTTGTGAGACCTCTTGAAGGATTGGATGCATCCCAAAATATTTTTTAGACCTCTAGCATTCTTCTAATTACCATAATTAGCCTTCTAAAAAGATAATTCTCCTCTTTTTCCTTTAAAATTATATTCAAAACATGTTTAGGTCAAAATGGCAAAATCACCCTATGTTCAGA
Organism: Torreya grandis; assembly: GCA_037957365.1. NCBI lineage: Eukaryota > Viridiplantae > Streptophyta > Pinopsida > Cupressales > Taxaceae > Torreya > Torreya grandis. The sequence continues at coordinate 2,390,466 of JARHVA010002145.1, read as the reverse complement.
TTAATTTGTCAATGTAATCGATGAATTTAGCCTGCTAATTGGTGAATTTATAGGATTAATATTTTCTATTTGTTCCTTTAATAGGTATAAATATAAAAATAACCCTATCTTTTGGTGAACTCATATTCAACATCAATGAAATCACACAAAAATGGTGAAATTGTATTTTATATATTTAACAATTTCTTTTATCTATAAGAATAAATGGTGAAATCAAGTGTTCTAGTGAATTTGCACCCAAATCAGTGAATTCATAATATAAATGATGAAATCATACTATATGTTTTTTTAACAATTTATTATGTGTGGTGTAAATAATGAAATCATCTTATAAATGGAGAAAATGACCTAATAATTGGGTACTTCACACACTTAATGTTTTCTATCTCCTATGTTTATAGTTTTTTAAATTAGTGAAATCATTCTAATCAGTGAACTTATATTGTGTATGGATGAAATAGTCCTAGTTATCAATGAATTCATCCTTTTTAATTCTTTGACTTTCTGTGTTATGTTAGTTAAATCACTATGTGCAAGAAAACTAAGACTAAAATAAATCCATTTTCAAGATCCTTTTGGCTCAAAACCACTTGTTTAAAACTTCTAATCATTTTGTGTTATATAACCTTGGACAAAGAGTGGTGTTTTGATTCAAAACAATTCAATTCTATCTCACCTTTCAATTTTGGCACTAAAATAAATCCACACTTTAATTTGGGTTTTAACAAACTTATTTATTTTTAAGTCATTTACTTTTATTCAAATTTTATCAATTGTTTGATTGTATTGTTAAGTTATTTTTTCATGTATGTTATCCCCTTTTGAGTGAATTAGAAATGCAAAATTTCTTATTTTCCTTTAGCCTATTTTTATTTTTGACTTAGTAGGGTGGATTTCAGCACATTATTGTAAATCTTTATGGGTGCATTAACCTAGGAAGTGACATCATAACATCATACCAAACCCCACTTATTTTGTGGGGTATATAAATTAAGGAACATGCCATAATGAAGACTTAGATTTGTGCTTGCACAAAGTTACATGAGGAAAGTAACCTCATGGAGATCTTTCCAATATTCAATTTAAATGTGTCATACCTTTGAAGGAAAATCTTGGAAACAAGATTTAAATTTTTCATTGATGAATTTATTACCACATACCATAAGGTATATAGGGACCATATAGATAGACCATTATAAAACAATAAGGAAACCCCAAACCTAATATCACTTCACTAAGATCCTTACAACTAAAGTGATTATGAAAGGATAATACCCTATCATAAATGACCCAATCTTGGATTGATTTTTAAATGCCTCTTTTACCATGGATCATTAATTGATTTATGGGTACAAAGGTAAAATCCCCAAAATATCACATGAATCCTATGAACATTGAGAGAGAAGGAGGTGTAAAAACCCTACCAATAATTTAAATAATTTATTTAGTGAACATTTAAACTTTTAATCATCTCTCAAAATAAGTGTTTCATAAGTCTCAATGGATGCTATGTAAACATGTGTTAGTTACTAAATATCCTTGTAATTCTTGTGTTTTTTTCTTGATTTTTTTGTCAAAACAATGCTTATATTTAAGACCAAATCAAAACAACAAGTACAAAACCAAAACCATTTTTTACAAACATGATGAGGTATTACTCTACCCAAATTCCAATTTAAACTAAATTTACATGTAATAACTTAGTCTTAAACACCTTCCTTGCTTGTTTAAAATATTGATAAGTGTTGTCATCAATGTCAAGTTTGATTTCATTAATCTCAAGGTGCATCTAGTGAAGATTCATGGTGAGTTGTCTTTGAGGCATGATATTGTGTGCTTGATGTGATAAGGAAACCATGTGACAAGAGAGAATTTTAAGGCAACCTAATGTATCTCTATTGAGAGATAATTTGAAGGAAACCTAATGATTCCTCTATTGGTTGATGTTAATTTTGATGTCAAGGTTCAGGTCAAGTGACCATTAAATAATGTTTGAGTACTAGTTCTTAATAATAAGGTGTCTTGAGAATCTTAGTCTAGAACGAGTTAGAAGGTATGCATAGTAAAGTTTTGTGAAGTAAGTAATCACAAGATTGTAAGAGGTTGTTTGGAATTATGTGATCATGAAATATAAGTATATATAATTTTAAAAGTGTTTCAAGGTCAATTTTATAGTTTCAAGTGCTTGAGAAGCCTAGTCATGGCACTAATCATAGCATGAAGAGACCTTGTGAGAAGGTATGAGCTTGGTGGCTTGGTGAGGTGAGTGTACATATGTATGAATAGATGTATAAGGTTTATTAATCATGTATTTTATTCATTGTATCACTCATGATATTCTCAAGGTGAGATTATATGGGTGAGACCTTCAGACCAAGTCTATACCTATACCACTCCTAGACCCTACTTAGCCTAGTGAGGCATCATAATATACTTTTAAGACATTCTAAGGATGTATGGAACTTTTTGAGCATGAGATATATTATTAAATTATGTGAGTAAGGTGTAAATCACATGTAAAGAGTCATGAAATTAAGTTTCAAAGCCTAATGTGATTTTTAGGTCAAGGTCTAAGAGAGAGAGAGAGAGAGAGAGAGAGAGAGAGAGAGAGAGAGAGAGAGAGAGAGAGAGAGAGAGAGAGAGAGAGAGAGTATGCCTAATGGTGTATGAGGTTATGTTATAAAATATATTATGGATATTTGAGTGTTTTTATAGGCATTATATATTATTTAAATCATGTTGACAAATTTTTATGTCATAGTTTGCAAGAAAAATCATAAAACATGGTTTTGAGGTCTCTCAAGTACACATAATAAAGGCATGAAAACTAGAGAAGGAATTTTAGGTGTTGGTTGGAACCTATAACATCTTAATTGGAACATAATATGTTAATTATATATGGTTAATGGTCTTAGATCAAAATTTTATGTATTAGTTTTTGAGTTGAGGGGCTATGCGTTATGAATAATCGTTGACAGTGGAAGTGTGTTTAAACTCTCTTAGAACACTAATAGTGACCTGATGTTGAATATATTGTTGAAAAAAACATATAATGGTATAAAATGGATAAAAAAACTATTATATAATTTATTTAACTCTCCTAGGTATTTCCAAGTGTGATTTAGTTGTCAGGTGATGAGTAGACCCTATAAGAAAGTGCATGTTTCTTGGAGATTTGATGTAGCAGTCAGAGTTACCAAGTCAAGAAAATAAAATGGATGAAGTAATAATATTGATAATTATGTTTCATTTTCATTAATTTTTATATACAATTTCAATCCCTCAAGTGTGCTAAGTCGGTCATTCAAGTTAGCCAACTGTTAATAGGCTTGATGGTGGAAACAGTTAGAAACCCATGCAATAATCAAAATATGATTAGGGATGTGTTATCATGTAATAGTGATGAAACCAAGTGCATCAATAATTTTTTTATTAATTTTAATAAATTATATTTGTTTAATAAGTTTTGGAGGTCAATGATTATAGTGAAAATTATGTTCACAAGTTGACCTATTTAGCTTAGTGATGGATGTATACAATGAGATCATGAGATTGGTATAAGAGACCAATAGTTTAAATATGAATATATTATAATTATATAATTATATCATAATATCATATAAATTCATCATAATTCTCTAAAAGTGTTCATATAGGTGTTGAAGGTTATTTCACCATGACTGTGCTTTAAGGTAAGCTGGCAGTTCTAGGTAACCAAGTTGCAGTGATGAGTTTGAGACTTTATGACCTAATTTTAAGTATATAATTCACTTTATGTTGTTTTTATAGATATTTATTTCATATATATTCTTTTTATAAAGTTTTATATTCATTAAAAGTGATTGAAATGTTTAATCTAAAATGTCTTGACTAGTTTTGGTTTGACTGTGTACTTAAGACAATAGATTGGTCTACAAGACTAATATTTGACATTAGGGATTATTATTTTTATATTTAAAAGTGTTATATATATATATATATATATATATATATATATATATATATATTATAATTGGTCATGGGAAGTTCTCTTTTATGTATTTGAGATCAAGTTATTCATGACTAGGTTTTGGAGTGTTCTAGCAGTTCTACGTGGGCTATTTATAAAGAAGTTTTTGAGTCATTTTCCCCTAGGTTTTGAAGTATAAATAATATGTTTATAACCCTAAGTTCATTTATTTTATATTAATGTTAATTTTTTCCATATTTGTTTTGTTAATTTGTGTTTAATCTCTTGTATTTCAAGATAGACTTTTTGTAGGTTCATAAACCTAATTATGAACACTACTAATAGTGTGATTCAAGTGGTAGTTGAAGATAAAAAGTGATATGGACATACTATTAAATTATTATGGGTATATTTTATTTTTATTTTAAGTTTTCATGCCATGTTTTGAGTTTTAAAATGTTCCAAGGAGATCAAAGGGTAACGTGTGTTAATAGAGGCGTAATTGAATTAGGTCTCCTTAAGGCCTAAATGAGGTTTTAGTATTTTATGTCTTTGGTGACCTATTTTAATGAATGATATATGTATGAAACATGTTATAAGACATATTGAAATAATAATCCAAGTATTCAATTTTACATGTCAGAGTAAAAGGTATATGAGCAAGAGGCTTGTATATATACAAGGTAGTTTTAGGCCTATTTGGGTGTGTAAAGGAGAAGTGGATAAAATATCATACTATTGAGTAGAAGGAATTTTAGAATATTATAGGAGTTTATAGTATCAGTAATTAATATATAAAAGTGTTTCTATATATGAGTATCAAGGTCATATGACCTAATCAGTCTTGAAGAGATGTAATTGAGCGAACATGCCTAGAAACCAGTGAGAGGGATAATAGTGTAAAGAGATGAAGAGGTGTTCATCATAATTTGGTTGAGAAAAGGGTGTCCTAAAAGTTATAAAATTAATCATTTGGTTGATTTTGTTATAATTCATCTAGGGGTTAGTACCTCCTTAAAATTTGGTGCTTGTTAAAACCTAACTAAGTTGGTGCTTAGCTAGTTGGGCTTTGTGCTCCATGTGAAGTTGGTGATTCATTAAATTTAGTGTTTTTATTATATAAATATATTAAATTTATATATATATATGGTTTTTATTCAAATTTATGGGTTCCAACATATTTTATGTGTTCTTATGTTTCATGCTTATATGGATAGGTGTTTATGCTTGTTAGATCTATATGCTTATTTGAGTGGTTCATGATTGCTTAAGTAAAATTGATAATAATGTTTTTAAAACATTGATTCACCCCCCACCATCATTTATTATTCTTATAACACAAAACACATCATTATTCTATCAAAATTGAATAAAAAAACTTTGTCATTTGAACCCAATTGCCATTTCAAACCAAGTCAACTTTAATTGTAAAGTTAAACTAAGTTACAAACTTCTTGTTCCCTGTATGCCATTATGTCATCCATTTGATTTCAAATCAAGTGTAATTCTAAGACAATATTATTTTAAAGATCATTTCAAGTCTAAGTTCTAATACCATTTTTTAAGACCAAATCCAATTCTAAGTCCAATTGCTAATTTTGATTTCCTTTACAAAATTTAAAGTTTGGAGTCTAGCTCTAAACTTGATAGGCCATTATCATCCAAGACCATTTTTTGTGCCAAATTTTACATTTCCAAAATTTATAAAGTGTCTCAAGTAGGCCAAGTCTACTTTATATTATTTTTAAAACTAATATTCTAAGATCAAGACCTTTTCACAATCATTTACCAAGTCTAAACATTGAGTGTTTATACTTAAATTTATTGTGCCCAAACTTGTTTATTTATCCTTTGATAAACACCTTTGAACTATTTGTATTGGTAAGCCAATTACCACGTGACTTTCAAATTAAATTTACATACCTAGTCAATACAAAGTCCTTAAGCATTCAATACCCTTTCAAAATTAAGATTATCAATCTAGACATGCCTAGATACATGTGTAGTGGGGTAATTTACAACCCTTCATTTAATGAAGAGGTGGTCTACAATACTTATGGATATGATTAATATGTAGAGTATGAATAAACCCAAAAATACCATTCTCATGCACCATATAATTTTGAAATTGAGTAACATAATATATACATTCAAATTGTGTCACTCAATGTAGACCAAGGCCAATAACAATCATACCCACCATGTGTCATTTGACACCAAAATTTGACCCAATCCAACATATATTTTCAATCCACCACCTAGTGGTGACTATATACAAAACCAATTTGATCACCAATTATTTGAAAATAAATATTAACATCTTGTTAGACTATTTGAGATGGGTGCAAAGTTTCCACAAAACTTTCCCATTGATAATTTATGATACTTGGTTAGATCACCCAAATAAACATCTCTTAATTTGAAAGATAACTAAAATGCCTTTAGCCAAGAAAAAACATTTATGCCAAATTCTAGTCAAGCTCTTGGTGTGTTAAACAAATGGAAATATCAACTCATTGATCAATCTTCTCAAATTCAATTTATTGAAAACCAAATCCAATAAGCTAAACAGGTTCTAGATATTCTCACTAGATCCCTTGATACATTGTATATTCAAAAAGCATCTTTAGTGGAGTCTAACCCTCTAATGGAAAAACCATTAGACTTATAAAATTATCCTATTTATAATCTAAATCCATTTGTCACCAAAACCTTATTTTGAATGTGTTTAACATGCTATAATTGAAACCAATCTAGTAACCAATCCAGATTTGAGTCTCCTTGTAGACTCTACCCAAAATATGGTGGATAAATCTCAAATAACTTATTGTAACCCACATCAAGTACCATACAAGATTAAAAAAAACATTATACCATCATCTCCACAATATCTTCCTTCTAAATCCTTGTAATAAAATATTGCAAACCTACTTGAGCTACAATAACATGTTGCCAATCCCCCACTTCAAAAAGTAGTGACAAATGTTTTTGTTGTGTTGTAACATGAAAATTACCCATTTTAAAAATTTAAATGGGGATGGATTATTATTTTAAACCTCTATTTGGGGAAGCCAAAAAACATTATAATTTCATAATATGATGTTCTTCATGTAAAGTCTAAGGTTGTTTCAATGAGTCTAAATTTACAAAAACTTGAATCATGAAAATTAGAGCTTGAATGATCACTTTAAGTTATTTTTAATATTGGGTTTTCATAATTTATTTTCAAAATTGACACTCTAATTTATTGACTAACATAATTAATATATTTTGTCCTAGTGTTCCTATGTATTCTCTATGATGATAGGACCATCAACTAAAAAATCATTACTCACATATGATCAGGCCTTACTTTTGTTATATGGGATTGTGATAGGTGGTTCTATCATGTCTCCCAGAGAATATATATTTATCAATGGAAATTCTAAGTTATTTAGGTCCCTAATCTATGAAAACATGCCATGTGGTGCATTCTCATGAACTCAAGAACATGAATACTTTACAAAAATATTGTTAACCAGCTAATGGGTCTAGGATTTAGGATACTAATGTCTCAAAGATTATGAGGTTTTGAGCATTTGAATCTTTATAAATTTTCATAAAATAGAACCTCAAAAGGATTAACATAGTCTAATGGTATATATTTTAATGGTTATGAGCTTCTAAGATATAGACAGATGTCATTTTACACCTTTTCATTCAACCATAATTCTAAAAGTATAAAAGGTAAAGAAAAGAGTTTAATGGTCCTATGGCCCTAAACATCTAAGCCTCCAAGTCTTTGAGATCATGCCATGTATTGGTATTCCACTACATGGATACTTATTATACAAACATGGTTTTAATATTATAATCAACCATGGTTTTGACCTTTTGAGTTCCCACAAGCTTGATATTATTGCATGTGCCTTGATCATGTTGAAGAAAAGCCCCAAAGTATACAAAACAAAGATACAAACTTAAAGAGATGACTAAATAGATATTGTACAAGTGTCATAACCCAAATCAATCACAATAAAAGTACACATAAATAATATCAACATAACATTAAAAGAGCTAATGAATGAATAAGTGAAATTTATCTCAAATGGGATGACTAGACATGTAAAGTTAATGAAATATTGTTATTTAGCAAGTAAGTGAAACTACCAAAGCTAGATGTCACATTCAAATCAAAATGGTAACTAAATATAAATGTTATTATTTTCATTGATGACACATGAATGCATTAAATATTTATATTTTATAATGATATATGAAAAAATATATGTGAAGGAAAGTCATTTCACCATTACTCTCTTAATCAAAAATTGTAAGTTTGAGCTCTCATGCATCATTAAATCCCTAGTTTTCCTAGTGAGAAAGTGAAGCAAAAGCTAGATAATATAAAATAAGAATTAAAATAATAATGGACTTCTCTTCAAAGTAGGGTCAACCTTTAGTTCCTTTTGCATACTCATTCACTAGGTGGTAAGAATATATGGATACCATGTTCAATAAAAGTGCTCTAGATTTCAAATTCCTTCACTACTTAAAGTTGTGGGATGACGTAGAATCTATGGTGGTATATTATAATCAAGACCAAATTTATTAAGATGATAATTAGTACATAGATGACTTGTTATTTATTAAAGTGCAAGGCCTCCACCAAGAAATAAAAAAACTATATTTAATGCCTTGAATAGACCTTTTAATAAAGTTATTTATGAATGGAACATGTTCAATGGATTGCATACAAATTAGAAAAAACAAAACACAACCGATTATATCTTTGATAGGGCATTTGAAAGGTATTTTAGACTATTGGTCCCTGTAGCTTTATATAAATAAGTCTCAACCAATGTTTGGTTTGCAAAAAATATTTAGAAGGAAAGTTAAAGTAATTATTGGTCAATGTCCAGAGGATGTATATAAACAGGGAAATGTCATCCAATTTTATTAATAAGTTTAGGTCTATAATTAGGATAGCTATGGTTCTCCTAATCTGATTATAAGGGTTTTCTAGCATTCCATACGTATAGGTTGAGTGGGTCCCATTACTAGATTTACTCTTAACATCTGATAAAATAGTGGTACTAGGAGAGATCATAAGTTTTAGGTTAATGACAAAAATGTTTCATCATGATCATAAGAAAAGTAATGGTAATTTTTATATGATGTCCTCTTTATTAGATGTGATATTGGGCACCATTTCCAAGACTCATGGGAAAATATGGAAACCATCAATCAAATACCTCACAAATAGGATTAGATAATATCATTATTTTATGTTCATATACAATTACAATAAATTTTTTTATAGAATATGTGATTAGTTATATCCTCAAGTGTTTTATGTAATTTCCATCATTTTAATACTTAGGTTATCTGGAAACATAATGAGAACCCTTATAAAAATGGGGTAATTTTGGTATCACCCTGATGTCACTATCATCAAGATAGAGGGAACATGGACATCATTGTTATTACTACCTCACCAAGTTATAGACAAAATAGAAGAGTAATAAATAGTGTTCCAAATATATAACAACATTGACAAAAATTTAGGTAAAAAACACTTGGTCTATTACTTAAAAACTCCTTTAAGAATTGGGTAGTTAAAATATATTATCAGATCACATTTCATACAAGATGGAAAGGCTAGGACCTACTATAATTTTAAGGTGGCACCGTTTAGGGATTGGGATCCCAAGAACAAGATAAGGCCATACCTATGATACATCAAGGTAAAGAAAAAGGTGAACATCTCATATGTTCATTAATAGCATGATCATGGTGTCTTATTTCTAAATGCATCAGATGACAAATATTTATGGACTAAGATGTAAAAAATGATGTCAATGATTTGGGATAAAGACCTTCAACATGATCTTGAGGTGATATAATAAAAGGCACAAAGTGCATAGATACACCAGTCGCATCTAGCCTAGTCACAAGATCTATAACCACATGATCAACCCCCTCTCCTAATCAAGAGAAAATGTATATCCAAGAAGTAGAATCTATAAACTAGAGGGAATCCAACCCTCAAATTATAAGTGAGATTCCAAGAGGAATCCTAGGCCTAATGTTCCTCTCTGTATCTATATATAATACCACTCATGCTCTAAGCATAAATTCAACAAAAGAAAAGCCTACATCTCCTTCAATGGATTAGAAGAAGAGCACTTTTGTAATGACACCACTTTTAACTCTTACAACAGTTACTCAGGTTAGTCTCCCTATGTTTCTTAAATATTATTTTCTATCTATTCTAACTTCTCCTAGTTCTCTTAAGTCTCCAATAACAAGTTCATCATTCTCCACAACCATCAATGAGGATACCTTTCCTTAAGCTCTCCCTAACATAAAAAATCCAATCACCATTTCTCTCACCATTGTTGTCACACCAAATTTTCCTTCACCACCACCTCCAGTGATTCCTTCCACCAATATTGGTCCTTCATCTATGTCACCATCTCAACTACCTTATACTCCCCCTATCTTCATTTACCATAGGAAACCCAGGGACCTCTTCAATTTCTCTAAATGCAAGTAACTAGAATAAAGGCCATCACTTAGTATTCCCACTATAGAAGAGGAAGTTGAGGAAGAGGAGGAAAAGGAAGTAGAAGAAGAGGAAAAAGAGCCTAATTAGGTTATATCTTTATCTTATTATCTAACTAATTAAGAAAAAAAGGATGTATAATAAATAAATATATCATAACCAAGAATGAGTGAAGAGGCACCTCTAGATGATAATGATGTTGACTTAGAAAAGAAAAATCCATGAGTCTCAAAAGCTAATAAGTGGAATAAACCCTAATTGACACTTTATATTAGTACATCCCCATAGGTGAATGGATAAAAAACATTAATGAGGTAGTGTATTCCAGTATTTCATATATTATTAGTATTTAAATTTTAGTTATAGGTCTACCTCTAATTATTCTTAGAATTTGTGTGTCTAGTTCTTCTATTGATCCATCTATTATTTCCTCTCCTAAGAAAATAAAGATCCCAAAAAAGGGATTTAATTTTCAAATTAAGGTTAAGGTTTCCACATATAACCCCAAAACTCCACTAGTCCTTGGGATACAATCAACTCGATTAGAGCTCCTAATGCCTCATTCATCACTTATGCCATTAGCTACCATGATTATTGAAAGGAGCCCTAGATTAACCAAATTTATTTCTAAAGTCACCACAATAAGGGAGCCATCACCATGGAGATATTTTTTCATTCACCTCTCTAGTTCCCCATTCAAATAAGTGCATCTTTGGCACCCCCAATAATAAAACCCCCTCCAATGATGAATCCACATTTTGAATCTCAAGACCAAGGTCCAAATAAATAAATAACAGAAATCATTGATCCCAAATGGGTAAAGGAGATTCAAAGTGTAAGGGATGAGAGACATAATTTGTTCTCATAGAATTACCTATAGTCTCTACCTAGTTTTATAAGAGGAGTGGGACTATCTAGAGGGTGAGTAAGAGACAAGATTTGATTCTAAATACTAAGGAAGAAGTGGAATTTGAGAAAATGGATAATTTTTTCCCCTTATCAAATAAGACCAAGAAGAATACCAATGATTCCATTGGATATAATGAATATTTTTATACATTTACAAATTTTATTGATGTTTCCATGAAGTAAATATAAGATAACAAAGAAGAAGCATTCAAAAGGTTAGAATAGAGACAAATTGTTTAGGATCCCTAAGAAATAGTTGATCAAGATAGTCTAATAGACCAAATGTCACTAAGTTTTGGCATTGGATGAGGGAATTATAAGGAGGCTAAATTTCCTAGTTTAATATTCTAGAACCAGTGCATTCAACCAATTGGTCCTAATGACTAACATGCAAGTATCTTGGTGCCTAAATTATGTAATTATTAGAAGAGATTCTTCACTCAATTAACATAATCAAATAAAGATATTGATTCAACATTTTACTCAACATGAAAGAGAGGCCTTATAAAATTTGGGAGATATGAGGGTCATTAATGTGATCACTCCTATAGGTGAGCTCATTAATAGGATAAATTTTGAGAATGTCTTCCAAGAAGATGTCAATAAATTCAATTAGGAAGTGGAGGAAACCTATATAGAGACAATTAATAAGTTTTACAATTGGTTAATTTTTCCAAACTCTAGGTAACAAGATATAAAACACTTGGGGTAGAATTCAAGAGTTCAAAAGCTAAACAAGCAAGGTTGATGGCTAATGATATTAAACTCTTCAAACCTTCCCTACTTAATTCTGATATCATAAATAAAGAATTAAATGTAACAATTCATTGTTTGATGATATCAAGGCTAAATAAGTTACTTTGGGTTCAATACCAAGCATACAACTAGTTATCAATGTTTCTACAATAATTCAAGGTGACCAATTTTTAGGATTCAAAATATTAAAAAACATAACAAACCTAATTTTGATCCCTTAAGGACTACCAATTATTACTTTAGTTTAAACTATGGTTATTCCACTAACTTCTTTACTCTATAGTGCCACATCAACACCCTGATAAATATGTCTATGTATTTTCATGTTTCAATCAAGTTGGAACTTTAGTTCCTAACTTATGTACTCTACATGTACATTGTATTTTTTATTTGAAGATTTTTTCCTATATGAAGTCACTATATATGCATCTTTTGCATGATTTTAAACACAATGTTCTATTTTTGAACTTGTAAATTTATATAGTACTTGAGAGATGAGGCCTTCCCCATCCCAATCCTATATATACTTATAACCTCCTATTCAAAAAGGGAGAAGAATTTTTTCTATTGAGATTAATAAGAAATTATGAGAAGTTTTGCTAATTTAATTTTGATATACAAATCTTGATTCTTCTCTAATTTTTTTCACTATGTGGGACATGTTATCATATTGGTATCTTAGTGTTTTGATTGTGCATGAGTTTATATTTTCTAATATAATTATTCACTTTAAACTATAGCTTATTTTAATGTTTTTTTTGTGATAATTATAATCCCCCTTGTAAATTCATGATAGCAATATGAAAAATGTGGTAGCCTTTAATTTTTCATGTTTATGTTTACTCTATATTATTTCCATTTGATTAGTAATTATGTTTGAGTGTTGGTGTGTTATAGTAACTTTCAACTAACATTGGTACACTAATTTATTATCCAAACTTAGGTCAAATGTTGTACTTGAAGAGTTTTCATCTTTTGTGGTCCACAAGCCACTTTTTCCCCTTCCTTTCCCTCTTTTTTGAGTTTATTTGAGAATCCTACCCACCTTAGTTAAAATCATCATCCTTTAACCCACTCCAAGTAGATTAATTTTCATCCATATCTAACCCATCTATGATAAAAAAATATGTATCTCTCACCAATATTCCACCAATATGCTATCATAATGTTGAATACCATTCAACTTGTACCTTAGAGTGAAATATTTCATCAATACTAAAATATTAGGGGAAAATTTGTAAAGTTATTGGTGGTGTGTATAAAACCCACATCAACATAAACTTAATCTAGCATTAGAAGGATGACCTCTACCTCTATTCTATTTGAAAATAATCACTTGAGTTATAGTAAAATCAACTAGGAGATTAACAAGGTCTACCTTCGATAATAACTTACTATTCCCACCTTTGGAAATCCATAGAAAATTTAGGTCTAACAATAGAATTAGTAGAGAACCTTGATCCCAATCATTCTCTCCAATAAGAGAGCCTTGTATTTTGATACTCTTAATGGCTCTACCATAAGGTCCCCTTCAAGATCCTACTTGGCTCAGAGGTTCTAATATCAACATTCATGGAGCCATCCATGATTGACCTAGAAACCCTGAGAAATGCATTCCTCCCTTTTCTTCCTTGAGAGGAAGGAATGTATAAAAACATATCAATTCCTTCAAAAACACTTTGAGAATCCTAAATGTAACCTATAAAGACGCGGCTTGTATATTTTTTCCTTCACCTTTAAATATGTGGCCTATGACTAGTTTTTGAATATCCCATAGGGTTTCATTACATCTTTGACCCATTACCAATATACCTTTTTGGCATAGTTTGACCAACTCACTAGTGCATATGTTATTTATCAATATTTTACTAGTATGAAGTAAGACCCCAATGAGCCAATCTAAACCTTTATCAATATATTTCAAAATATGGATAATAAGCTTAAAACCACTTACCAAACTAAGTAATCATTGGCCCTATAGATGTATAAAAATTCCCTAGACCCCATGACTATGGTTTTTTTATATAGAGCTACTAATGTTGGTACACTGCCTTTGGCTTATGTTGAAGCTATCAACATATATAATAAATTAAACCCTCAATCATAGTATTTGGCCCCATTTAATCTTGGTCATATTTACCATGAAATTAGTCCAATTATGAATGTAAACCAAAACATTGTAGCCTAAAACTAGACCCAAGTGTACTCCCTGATGCCTTTAACCCATGTTCCACCCAATCAAAAGTTAGGTCTCCTAAACAATTTTGCCCTTAACCAATGAAACATTAGTTTATAATAAATACCAATTAATACTACCATAACATAAGGTATAAATTTTGATTCTATAAAAATAGAAGTGGAATCAATCCAAAGAATGGTCCAAAAATTAAGTAATGAATTTTTAGTATTATAAAAACATATGGGAAACACTATGGTCCATAACACTAATCAAATATTTCAATTCTAAAGGTAAAACATGCCTTTCAATAGATCTAGAAATAACCAAGAATATAAAGTTCCATCTAACATAGGGCTAGATATGAACATTATGGAAGTATCTCTTCCTAACTGGTGTCATGTACATAACAATACAAATCATATTGATTTAGATTGCATCAAGTTATACAAAGCCTTTTAAATATTTTAGATGGATATGGATAGATAATAAGGTCCTACAAATTAGGTAGATCCATCTTTCTCCATTGGTTTAGTACACCCAAACATTGCTAATGTATTTGAAACATATGATTATTCATTTCCAAAAGAAGATGATAATGAACTAGAGGATAACATAGATGAGATCCATGCTTTATATCAATATCACTAGGGAAGAAACAATTATAATTTGAGAAGTAAATAACATATGAATACTTAAACACCTCTGAATAATAGTGATACTACTCCTTCTAATTGTAATTCTAATGTAAATCCACCTTCTCCTAAGAGATATGAATAGTTATAGACTATAGAACCACCTAAAAGAGGAGGGGAAAATATTGTTGAAGATAGAAATAAAATCAAGATTAACATCAGCTTACATGAGCTAGCCCAAATCACCAAACAAAGAGAATTTCTATTTAAGGATCTAACTAAGAGAACATATTAGAAATAAAAGGTTACACATGCAAATACCATAGAGTATAAAGACAAACAAGAATTCAAACTATTTTTGCTAACCATGTAAATGTTTATAAAGAAGATACATAATCATTTAGTTGACTCATGAGCCTTAGCTAATGTGATGTCAATAGATATCTACCAGAAGTTAGGTTTGACTCCACACAAGTCAAACATAGTCATCCTTAAATTGTAAAACTCTTCCATACCATGTGTATATAAATTAACAAACATACACATCTAATTAACATTTGAACCATGTGTGAAGCAAACCATTGATATCTTGGTCATGGACATTCCATAATCATACGATATATTGCTGAGTCAATATTGGTAAAAGACATTAAATAGTTACATGGACACTAATTTATCACACATGGGGATTATTTATAAGGTAATATCTAAATATATCTATGTAATCTATGAGCTAAAGATGAAACATTTGATTATAGAGTATAATCCAACCAATGAGAAAATATACTTTGTGTCTTCCCACATAGATGCGTATACATTTACTACTAAATAATAACATGTGTTGAATGAATAATAATTTTAAGGTCCTTATCTATGAGCCTTTAGTTTGATGAAACTAGATCAAAAAAAGGTTCTAGGGTTGGCATGGCCCTCATAGATCCAAAAGGTAAAGAGTACCTAGTTTCTTATAGGTTGAATCTCCTCTACACAAACAACCAAGCGAAGTATGAAGCTCTGATCCTAGGATTGTATATTTAATTAAATAATAATTTAAATTAGCTACAAAAATTCAATGAATATGAGATGGTTGTTAACTAGATAAAAATTAAATACTAGTGCATTGATTCCTTGAGTCATTCAACATCAAATCTATCGCAAGAGAGAAGAACTACATAATATATTAGTTAGAATCCTTAGTAGCTAATATAGTATGACTTCAGAAGTTAAAAGTTATTAATTTATTAGTGGATCTATTTCCACTCCCTTATATTCTAGATAACATGGATAACTTCCAAATATTTGAGGATGATTAGTAGATAATGCAATTCTTGCATGTGTTTGAAGATTTTGAATCTCAGATAATATATGAAGGAAATGCCCATCTAATGTATATTGAGGACATAGGAAAATATGGTGTTTTACAAATAATCATCCCTTTAGGTATGTTTTCATGAGAAAAAACTTGTGATGTGGATCCTTAGGCTCAAAATTAGAAACATCTTAAGGCCATTGAATCTAATTTCATTAGAGAGAACCTAAGAACTAACTAACATCCCCAATTAGTGAATGTAGGTATGATTTTTATAGAAATTGAAAATTAAAGGTTGAATTGATTAATTATAAAGTACAAATATTTCATTTTATGGACATATGATTACCTAAAGATATTTAAACCTAAGGTGATCACTCATACCATTCCCCTAAATCTAGAGCATAAGCCTTTCAGGAAAAGATAGAGTCTAGTGAATCCAATCCTAAAACCACTAATGAAAAATAAAGTATATAATATATTGGATGCCAAAATTATTTTCCCAATTAGGCACTCAAATTGGGTATCCAATGTTTTATAAGTCAAAAATAATAATGGAGAATTAGACTCTGTGTTGATTTCAAGAACTTAAATAGAACCTTAGAAAAAGACAACTACCCTATACCCTCTTTGGATGAGTTAATTAAAATGGTGAGTGGGTATCGTATGATGTCCTTATTGGATGTATTCTTAGACTACAATCAAGTACTAGTTGAAGTAGAAGATAGGATGAATACTATCTTCACTACCATGTGGGTAACTTTCACATATAAAAGGGTTTCATTCTTCCTAATTAATATGGGATCCACCTTCCAAATAACCATGTATTTTTTATTTCAATGATTGGTGGAGAAGTGTATCATCATCTACATGGAAGATCTTATCATGTTTTCAAAACAAATATATAATCACGTAAACCATCTGCATAAAGTCTTTGATAGTTGCAAAATATATGTGTTCTTTATAAACCTAAAGAAAAACATATTTGGGGTTACTAATGTAAAGTTACTTGGTCATATCATTTCCAAGAATAAGATTTCTCTTGATGTAGAATATGTCCAGGCCATCTCCAAGTTGACTCCACCCAACAACAAGAAGGAGATGAATTATTTCTTTGGAAATGTTAACTTTGTAAGGAATTTTATTTCTAGTTTTGCAAATATTTTCAATCCATTAAATTTTATTCTAAAACACGATGCCAAAATTGAATGGACAACTGAGGCCAAGGAGGAGTTTTTATGACATCAAGATAGCAATTACCCAAGCTCCAATTTTCATTAGACCTAATTTTAATAAATATTTTTATCTTTATTCATTCACCTCAAAACATACTATTATTATAGTAATTATAAAAAAGGTGTAGTATAATGAACACCCCATTTCCTTCATAAGAACCAACCTAAAGGATATAGAGTTTAAATACACCATGTTTGATATAGAAAATATATGCATTGATCAAATTTGTCAAGATATTTAAGAATTATATCCAAGTAACAAGACAATCACCATAATATTAGATCCAAATATCAATCTCACACATGGAAATAATGATTTGGGTGAAATGAGAGGAAAGTGGGTGGCCAAACTTCAAGAGCTTGACCTTAAGATGAAATAGCTAAAATGGTAAGAGGCCAAGGAATCATCTAACTGATGGATGAGATTGATACATGAATTAGCATTAAAAAAATAAATTAAACTCATGTAGATGGGGGTGAATGGTACTTATAAGGTAATTAGCATGTACCCTTTCTAAGTAAAATATTGTTCACATCCACCTCAAACTTAGACTAACATGGTAGTGGCATATAGGCTATGGGTTACCTATTGATTAATCCAAACCTCTAGAGTTTATGGGATATATCCCATAATTTAATTAATAAATATATTTATCTCTAAGACTTAATCCTATTATGATGAAAAGGGAATGGGAATTGTATAAATGAAACCTACTCTAAAGTGATTATGCACCAATATACTCACTTATCCACTCAACTTGGACTCAAATAACACTGATGGATGAAGCATAGAATTGAAACACTATCTATAATAGTTTCTAGGTATCAATATTTCATTTAATGGTTCATATTTATGACTAAGTTTTGAGTTAAATGATATAAAGGTCTGGTTTTATACTCTTACCATCAAATCTTCACTCTTAGACTCAATCATCAACCTTCTAACACACTAAAACAGCTTGAAAAAGAACACTTGTTAGCATCTAGGTGAAGGCATTAGACCTTCAAAATGGAAATTAAACCACTTAATCATATCATAAAATCATACAAACTATAATATTATCAAAGATAATATATAACAATCTATTAACAATCTAATAGGGTTCATAGAGTACAAGGTCAGGTAGAGTTTCCTCATACTAGCCTGAGCGATAGAATACAAGGCCATAATCTCTCAATATATAGTATAAATGGAGAGAGATAAGGATAAATGTGTTTTAATTATATATGATAAGATTGGGTTAAATAATTTCCCTTAAAACATTCATTCAATTCCACTTATCATTCATGAAACATTCATTTAAACAAATACATCAATCAACACACAAATAAGCATTCACATAAGCATGCAACATATAAACACAATATATATATGGTAAAACCTCATATGGAATAAAAATAAATTAAAAACATCTTATAATATATTATTATAATCAATTAATCAATATTTATTGAGGCACCAACCCCATAAGGAGCACCAACCCCTCACTAGTCAAGCACCAACTTAACTAGTCCTTTAGCAAGCACCAACTTGTAAAGAGGCACCAAAACCCTAGGTGAATCAGAAAAAATTTATCCATATGAGACCTATGATAAAAAATTTACACATATTTATCACCCAACTAATTATTATCACCTCCTTTTTCTCTTTACACTCTTCTATCTCTCTCAAACAACCTATTAGGCCTCTTCGCTCAACTAGCCCTCTTTTTAGTAGATTTAGGTCAAAGGAACTTACTTACCATTTGTATAAACACTATTATAATTTAATTAAATATTAAAAACACATATATTATGGTTTTAAATTCCTCTACTTGGTTTCCAAACTTCTATTTCATTCGCTTAATTCCTTAATATTCTAACTAGTCAAATAGGTCGATTAGACCTACTTTTTACACTTGACTATTGATTTCACATACCTTGTTCCGACATAAACCCATCCATAATTTTATAAAACTTTTATTATATCAAAAAACATGTTTCATAAGTGAAAAAACCCCTACCTAGGTCGGTCACCACTCATAAGGACCAAAACCACCATTAGGCCTAATAGAGACCTAATGCAATAAGGCTTCTTAAGGCACACATTTCACTTTGACCACCTTGGAAAAAATTTAGACTCCTCAAATGGATGAAAAAAATTTAAAAAAAAAACTTAAATTATACCCATAATAATTTCACCTTATGTACCCAACACCATTTATCTCATTTCGCTCCTTGAACCAAACCATTAGGCCTACTCACAATTTAGGCCTTCTCATTGTCAGAAAGTCTACTTTGAAAATATGAAGCATACACTCAAATTTTTCACATAATAATATAAAAAATTCACATGGATAGTACCTTTTATACCAAAGTGTCATCACCATATCTAATATACTAACCATACAAGTAAAAATACCTCAAACAGACCACATCCATATGCTCACTTAGAACTACAAACATGCCTCAAACACCCAGTCAAGAAGATTTGACTTTTCGCGCCTTCATAGTCATTTATCATGAATAAAAATTCATTAAAATGAAACTGTGAGACATATATAAAAATTTAATGTGAATTTTATTCTTCAAATCTATGCATAATGACTTAGGAACATCATTCTCACCAACATATAGAAAATCGTCTGAATGTTCCAAAACATAGTCATGGAAATTAAAACTTAGAATACCTATTTGAAAAAATTTATGAACTTAAATTGGTTTTATATTATCCTTAATTATACTTATAAAATATTTAAATATATATATATATATATATATATATATATATATATATATATATATATATATATATATATATTATAATTTCCAATATATATATTAGTCTTACAGACCAATCTTATGTCTTCACCCTACATAGACCTCATTATGTTAGATAGGTCACTTTGAGAGTAACTTTCTACTTGTAAATAAGAATATATAAATATTTTATTCAAAGTATATATGTGATATAGGTATTTTAAAATAACCCCACTTATTTTTATCCATCCCTAATCCATTAAAACCCATACCTAATCTCATTCTCACTTCTACCTGGTTTTCTCATTATCTTCTTCACTAGGCCTTTATAGTGATAGGCTAACTTTCATGATCGGTTTAGCATATTTAAATTTTTTAAAATAATTATAAACTTAAATTATCATAAAATAAAAGTCTCACACATCATCCTTTAATCATTTTCATGATTTGACCTGGTCAACCCTACCTACTACATCAAAAATATAAGAAACAAGAGATTTCATGTATCTTCCATTCACTCTTTCAACATACCAATTCCACCTAGAGGTACCCAGGAGAGTTTAATACAACCTAAAATAATCATACTAGGTCAACCAAACCATTCTAATCACTTTTTAATCACATCTTCCATATCATATCACTATTAGGGTTTTAGAGAGGGTTTAGACTATCTTACATTCTAACAATCAGTCATAAATATTATGCCCTTAACCCAAAAACAAATGCCAATAAATTTAAGATAGGACCCTTACCCAACTACCATGAACTTATAGGATCCTCATTAAAAAATTTTACATCTAATTAGCATAATAAAATCTTTCTTAGTTTTGAAATACCTCACTCTATGCACATAGAAAACCTTAATGCCATGTTTCATGATTTCTCCTTTAGAATTTAACCTTAGACTTGGTAAAAACACTTGAAAATACCTCTCACACCACTTAAAATTATTTCATTATATTTGACACCTTAGAAACTGAACTTGACCACTCATTAGGCTACACTAGGTTTCTTTGCACATTAGGCCTTAAATGTTAGACACACTTAGAGTTTGAACACACCTTAAAACCTCTTGTACTAATGTAAATACATCATACTCATGTCATACAACATTATACCATGCTCACACACTTCTGAAATTATTTTCAAAAGCCTTAAAGTACTCACCTCGACATGTTACTAAGCCTATGCCTTCTCATTAGGTCTCTCAAGTACATGATTAAGCCATGAACTAGCCTTAAAATCTCTTTTGGAATATTATCTACCTCATAAGCATGTTTAAATAATTCCAAGAATATTATCACATGATCTACCACTAATTTTCATTCTTTATAACACCTCAAGAGACCTCATTAGGTCAGGTAGAGTCTAAGACTAGTATGGTTACATGCTTTGGCTTAAGACCTTACACCTATAGGTTTACCTTAAAACTTTACTCAATGTTCCCAAACTTAATATGAATTATTTTTAATCCTTTAACATATAATCATACCTATGTGTATCCATATTACTAGATCACCATATTCATATACATGCTCATGATATGATAATGCTTCTTAAGACTAGAGCTCAAAAGTATGTTTACCTTATGTCT
Source organism: Torreya grandis (assembly GCA_037957365.1). NCBI lineage: Eukaryota > Viridiplantae > Streptophyta > Pinopsida > Cupressales > Taxaceae > Torreya > Torreya grandis. The sequence goes on along the minus strand of JARHVA010002145.1, from coordinate 2,368,617 downwards.
TAATATTAACCTTGACATGTCATAAACCTCAAAAGAATTACCATGTTTCCTTAAAATTCTATATTAATAGAGAGATAATAGGTTACCTTCAAATTCTCTCTTGTCACTTTATCACATGGTTTCCTTGTCACATTGCATGCATGTTCACAAGAACATCTCTAAGACATCAATGCCACACAAAAAATTGACATCAATGATAGAATTAATTTCATAATAATAAAAATAGGAACATACCTCAACAATCGCCCCCTTTTTCATTGATGCAAAACACTCAAAAAAATCTAATCATTCTCATCTCCCCAACTCAAATCTTCTTCAAACTAGTCTTTCTCTTAATCTGATCTTTCTCCCCTTTGACATTGATGACAAAGGTTCATTTATGAAAATAATACCATCTGATCCTTGGACATAAAATAAAACATTCTTCCCAAAAAATATCAATCTTCCTTTGATCAACCAAATAGGAACTCAACTCACTGAAGTACACAACTAATCTCCCCTTATTTCCATGAGGTATTCAGACATTATCATGAATGTGACTTGGTTTTATCAAGTCATCATAAAAATTATTTTTAATCCATCTCTTACGATCACACCTCCAATAGAATATGGAGTGAACTATGGATCTAAAATAAATAATACAAATCACCCCCTAAGACCAAACATCCTTTATGCTTCTACTCACTATCTAAGTGTCTCCACAAAGCCTAATGGAGTCACCTCTTCTATAGGGTACTAAAATAACATAAACTCAAGAGATTCCTAGATCTCCATGTCCTTACTAGACTAAAATTTATTCATGATCCTCTTAGTCTTGAATTATTCAATCTCCATTTGAAAAACATTCTATCTTGGTCTATTTGTCTTGACTCCATCCACAACCTAAGCTGATATGGAGAATTATTGGCACTCATTTACATCTAAACTATGCTCCACCATGGCAAGTAGTCCACATGGATTTTCATACTAATCATCATTCACCTTAGCTACCTTTGGTCTCCATTCAATAGTTTGTTTTCTTTCTTGCACTCTAGGGACCTCAATATTCTTTTTCTAACTTAAGAATACATGCTTAAAAAAATTTCAACATGAAAAATATTTTCATAATTAAAACACACTTCCTCTTGATGGAAACATACCATTATCCATAACTCTTGACTCTCCTCATAGTTTCATGCATATCCATTCTTGGAGGGTATTCTTTAATGTCTTGCTCTATGACCAAATTAGTTACATGAATAACAATAACCATTAAACATATAAGCATACCTTATAGAATTAGGCTACCTGATAGGATTAGTCTTATTATTTATACCATCATTACTTGATTTACCATTGACCTTTAAGGTCAGATTATCCTTGACCATATTAGCATTATTATTTTGGTCTCCATTAAATCCAAGGCCTATTTTATCATTAGCTATCTTTTGACTATTCAAAATGTTGTTTAGATCATTGGTACTCTTTTAAAAATACACAAAGTAATTTACCTTATTTGATGCCTAATCCAACTTAGCTCTCAAGTAATTCACTTTAGTTACATACTTGACACATTCTTCTTCTTTAGAATCTAGGTTTGTAGTCACTATCTAAATTTGAGTCTACACCTATTTGACTATCTCTTATTGTTACTTGAAGTTTTTGCTTAGTCTCTCTTCAAATATATTAATTTTATCCTCATAATATTTTACAAGATACCTCATCACCTTATGTTTCTTCTTTACCATGTTTAGTTATTCTAGAGAATTCATCAACTTAGCCTCAAAGTCCACCTCATCTATTTCTTCATCTAAATCACTAGTAGTACCTCTAAACCACATGGATTATGATCAATTTGAGAATCTTGGTTCCTTAACCATGAATATTAATTAATTAAAAGTAGGACCATCACCTTCATGATCACTCTCAAAGTCAATTCTCTCACTCTCATTGGATGAGGTGAAATCTTCTTTGGTGTAAAAACTTCTTTTGTTCTTCAAAGACTTCTTCTTGTCATCATAATTTATAAAACATTTCTTTCTCTTATCATACCTATAGTAATTATTATTATCATCATCATGAAATTAATTATGCTCTTCATAATCCTTTATCTTATGCTTATGAGGGAACTTATTAGAAAAGTGTCCAATTTATCCATAATTAAAGAATTTGAAAGGTAGCTTACCCTTGTATTTACCTAAATAGTTTTCAACTTTATTTCAAACATGGATATCAACTAATCATCATCAATATCATAATAATAATTTTACTTTGATTTATTTCCTTATGTATTATTATATTTTAACTTATTTTCTACCTTGAATGTAACTTCATTCTTTACAGGTATTCCTTCACTTGTCCTCATCTCATAGGCTATTAGGGTGCCATGAAGTCCATCCATCTCTAGCTTGTATAGATATTGCATCTCTTCCACATAAAAAACTTTAGAATAAAACTTAGGAGTTAGAGATATCAATACCTTTTAGACAATAGTAGACTCTTTCAATTCTTTACATAGGCCTCTTATTATGTTTACCACTTCATCAACTCTTAGTAGGTAGGCTGCAATGGTCTCATCTTCATTCATCCTTAGGATTTCAAACTATCTTCTATGGGTTTACAATTTAGCCAACTTGAAATTGGAATATAGCTCATATATATTATTCAACTTGTCCCACATCTCTTTACTAGACATATAGTGCATCATGTTCATAAGTTCTACCTCTGATAGGCCACAAAGAATACCATTCATTATTTTTGAATTATTGTCACTAGCCTTCTTACCTACTACATTTTTAGGGGGAATAGTGAGTGTAGTATATCCATATAAAAATGATTTAAAAACATAATGAACTTTTGAAATTTAATATTTTATCATTTTGACACTCTAAAAAACATAATTAGATCTATTAAACAATGGAGCCTTGTTTGTAGATAAACCACTTTGTGCTTGACTAGCCATCTTCACTTGATTAGGATTTCATTAAGGATATTAGGCATCATTTAAAGTACCTAATATGATTTTAAAAAAAATTGGAAGTACAACTACTAATATGGGGTTAAATCAGTGCCCTTAAAACATTCATTCAATTCCACTTATGATTCATGAAGCATTCATTCAAACATATACATCAATAAATACATAAACAAGAACTCACATAAGAAATAAACATATGAACACAAAATATATGTGTAAAATAATCATGGGGAATAAAAAAACTAAAAAAAATACTAGAATATAGTCCTATAAGAAATGAATCAATATTTAGTGAGGCACCAACCCCTCACTAGTCAAGCACCGACTCAACTAGTCCTTTAGCAAGCACTAACTTGCAAGGAAGAACAAAACCCCTAAGTTACTCAAAACTAAATAATCCATAAATAACCTCTAATCACATTTTTACACCTCTTTATCACCCAAATTATTATTATCACCTCCTTTTTCTCTTTGTACTCTTCTATCTCTCTCAAACAACCTATTAGGCCTTTTGGTTCAACTAACCCTCTTCTTGGTAGATTTAGGTCAAATGACCTTGATTAATATATATATAAATAGTGTTATAATTAATATATATATATATATATATATATATATATGTATGTATGTATATATATATACATATATATATATATATATATATATACATATATATATATATATACATATATATATATATATATATATATATACATACACACACACACACACACATATATATATATGTATACATATATATATATATATATATATATGTATATATACATATATATATATGTATGTATGTATGTATGTATGTATGTATATATATATATGTATGTATATATATATATATATATACATATATATACATATATATATATATATATACATATATATATGTATATATATATATATGTATATATATGTATATATGTGTGTGTGTGTGTGTATGTATATATATATATATATATATATATATATATATATATATATATAATTCCTCTCTAATGTTATTCAATTCCTATTCCTAGTTTCCAAACTTCTATTTCATTATCTTAATTCCTTAATATTCTAACTAGTCAATTATGCCTATAAGACCTTCTTTTTATACTTAACTCATACTTTCACATACCTTTGTCAGACAAAAACCTATCCATACTTGGATATCCCTTTTAATATATCATAAAACACGTTTCAAAAGTGAAAAAACCACTACATAGGTCGGTCACCACTCATAAGGACCAAAACTACCATTAGGCCTAATAGAGACCTAATGCAATTAGGCCTTCTCAAGGCACACGTTTCACGTTGACCACCTTGGAACATTTTTGTTCTCATAAAATGGATTATAAACTTTAAAAATGATTAAATTTGACCCATAATAATCTTACCTTAGGTCCCCAACACCATTTAGATCATTTCACTCCTTGAACCAAACTACTAGGCCTACTCACAATTTAGGTCTTCTCACTGTATGAAAGTTTGATTTGAAAATATAAAGCATACACTCAAATTTGAAACATAAAAGTATAAATAATTAAAATTAATTTAAAAATTTTACTATAGGTTCATAACCATATCCATTATACTTCACCAAACATGGTGAAAGACCTTAAACAGACCACTTTCATATGCTCACTCAGAACTGCAAATAGGCCTCAAACACCTAATCAAGAACCTTTGATTTTTCACACCTTCATGGGAAATTACATTGAATAAAAATTAACCTATGATACCTATATAAAAAATTAATATTCATTAAATTATTAAAATATGTTCATAATTACTCAAGAACATTATTTTCACTAACACAAAAAATTGTTTGAATGTTCTAAAACATATTCATGGACACCAAGACATAGAATGCATTTGTGAACATTTTTATGAAATTAAAATGGGTTTGTATGATAATTAATCATAATTATAACACACACACACACACACACACACACACACACACACATATTTCCAATAGAAATATTGGTCGTACATACTAATATTATGTCTTCACCCTACACATACCTCATTATGATAGATAGGTCTCTTTGAGAGTAACTTTATACTTGTAAATAATAATCTTAAAATTTTATATTCAAATTAAATATTTGATATAAGTCTTGAATAATAATACCATTCATTTGGATCCATCCCTAATCTCATTCTCATATTTGAATGGTTTTCTCACTATCTTCCTTACAAGTCCTTTTTAGCAATAGACTAAATTCCATGACCATTTTATCATATTTTGAGTATATAACATGATTATAAAATTAAATTATAATAAAATACAATTATCACACATCATCCTCTAATAGTTTTCATGTTTTGACCTAGTTAACCCTGCTTGCTACATCAAAAATCTAAGAAATAAGGGATTTATTGTAGCTTTCATTCACTCTTTTGATAGACCAATGCCACCTAAAGGAATTTTAGAGAGTTTAATACAACATAAAATAATAATAACAGGTAAAAAAAACAATTATTATCAATTTTTAATCATATCTTCCATATCAGGCCACTATTAGGGTTTTAAAGAGGGTTTAGACTATCTTCCATTCTTAATAATCATTCATAAAGATTAAGCCCTCAACCCAAAAATAAATACCAAAAAAATTAATCTAGGAACCTTCCCCAAATACAATTAACTAATTTTATCCTCATGTAAATGTTTCACATTAAAATGAGCATAATAAAATCCTTCTTGTGTCTACAATACCTCATTTTATACACATAAAAAACATCAAAACCACATTTCATGATTTTTAATTTAGAATTTGACATAAAATTTGGTTAAAACACTTGAAACAACCTCTAACACCTATAAAAATTCTCTCATGATCTATAACATGTTGTAAACTAAACTTGACCCCTCATTAGGCGACACTAGGTCTATTTGCACATTAGGCCTTGAACTACCAAACACAATTAGACCTTGAACATACCTTAAAACCTATTGAAATACTATAAAAACCTCATAATAATGCCATAAAATCTCATACCATTCTCTCACACTACCAAACTTATTTTCACAAGACTCAAACTACTCACCTCAATATGCTACTAAACCTATGCCTTCTCACTAAGTCTCTCAAGTACATGATTAAGCCATGAACTAGCCTTGAAATCTCCTTTGAAATATTATCTACTTTATCCATATGTTTACATAGTGTAAATAATATTCTCATATTATCTACCACTTATTTTCATTCTTTATAACACCTTAAGACACCTAATTAGGTCAGGTAGAATCTAGGACTAGTCTAGTTGCATGCTTAGGCTTACAACCTTACCCATGTATGTTTACCTTGAAAATTTATTGAGTTTTCCAAAAATTCATATGCATTATTGGGAATCATTTAACATCCACTCATACTTGTGTGTGTCCATCTTTCTAGACCACCATCTTCATACACATGCTCATGATATGACAATGCTTCTTAAAACAAGAGCTCAAAAGTATGCTTACCTTATATCTTGATATTAACCTTGATATTCCATAAACCTTATAATAACTACCAAGTTGACCTCAAATTCTCTCTCAATATAGAGATAATATGTTTCCTTCAAATTCTCTCTTGTCACTTTGTCACTTGGTTTCCTTATCACATACCATGCATCTTAACAAAAACATCTATAGGACATCAATGACACTCACAAACCTTTGACATCAAAGACAAAATTAATGTCACAATACTAAAAATAGGAACATACCTCAACAAAATGTGGCATGGAGATGTATATGATAAGTCATCTATAACTAAGGCCCACTCAAATGCCAGTTACATCAATTATATAATTATTTCTTCAACTCTACCATGCATTAGACTTCCTTAATGGCTCCTTTTCACAATGAAGTGAGGTTATGGGGGATAATTCAGGTTCATTTATTCTTTTTAAAGGTTTTACCATGAAAAAAATGGTCTATCACTTCTCCCAATGGTAGTTACATGGTGTACATGGGTGTGATTAGGGCTCTCTAGAGGTATTGAACAACCCATTAGTCTTTTTGCATGTGTCAAGCTTTACCACTACCTCTACATTCATAATTTCTATTAAAAATTCATTTATACCATTCAAACCATTAATTACTAGGTGTTATACCCTACATTAACTCTCTTTATTAGCCCCTCTAGTCTAAACTTGAGCTCTCTTATAGACCAAAGAGGTCAAATAGGCCAATTAGGCCTAATTACCTAAGTGTTGGTGTTTTACAGCCATAAAAGACCTGTAATAAAGCATAGAGGTGTTTTTAGTAAGATCCTTTAACATTTTATGATTTTTAAAGATGAATTAATAATTGAACCTCCACCTTCAATACTTGAAAACTTCTCAAATAATTATATACCCTCATTTATGCTCAAAATCCCATAAATGTATGGATTTATGACACTTTCATATAGTGTCATCAATTCCATGGTTTGAGTCTTATCTGAGTTTAATTTACATTATAGGTGTTGTTCAGGCTATTACAAGGTGTTAAGATGCCAAATACCAAGATTTCTAAAACTAGGTCTATCTAGGGTTTTAGAGAGTTTTATGAGTGCTTAGGAGTCTTGGTGATAGTTCATAGTGTATGAAAAACCAAGTTAGGAAAAACTTCCATGAATATATATTGAATTTACCTCCTCATCCTCCATGAATGGCTTAAGTTCCCATGCAAAGGGTGTAAGGAGATATGAACATTGGAATGTGGCACCAAGGTTTTCTACAAACTAGTTATGACAAGTTATTTTCATAAGGATCATTCATAGAGGTTATAACCTAACTAAAATTCAATATTTAATGAATCTTTAGTCCATATGGAGACTTAAACTTCCCTAGGATCTTTGGCCCTAAGCCTCCTTATGATGAAGTGGGTGATCACTTGAAGGTGGCTCTCGAGTTGGTTGTGTGTAGGGTTGAGTGTTTTAAGCAATGTTTTGAAGAAAATTTGACTTGTTTCTCACTTTTATGCACTTAAAACCTCATTATCATGGTCTTAAAAATCTTCATACACCCATTGGTGACCATACAACTTGTTATAGGAGCTTAGAGAGACCTTAAGATGATAGTAGGGTTTGAAATTAAGCTTAAGGCCTACCTATTTAGTCCATCCTTAATGGAAATTTACTATATATTTTAATTTCATCCCTTTGGAGGAGGTATAAGTACCTTTAATCATAGTTTTTAACTATTCCAAACTATGGATCCCAAAATTTTGGTAGACCCTTCATGGTATGGATTCATCCACCTAGCCCTAAAACTAACTATCCTAGACATGGCTAGGTTTGAGACAAAATAGTGGGTATAAATATTATTTTTATAGCCAAAATGGGAGAATGGGTTCCTTTAACCACTAAAAATGACCATTTTTACCAAATTTGAAGCCCTGACTATACCTACAAAGGCTTGAAGTAACCATTTTACCTAGACTACCTATAGACTACCTGTTAATTGCAAGGTTGAGTATTAAGATTTATAAGGTATTTATGGGTGACTTGATATAATAAAAACTATAAAAAACATATTCCTCTATATATTTAATACTTATTCATCAAAATCTTTGGCTCCATGTCTTGATCAAACCCAAACATCTCATTATACTCTTATGTTTTTATTCAGGGTTTAGGGATCAAGAACCTAACCTGACATTAGCGGTATATAAGTGTTCCTCCATAAGGTTATTTGAGTCCAACCTCCATTTAATAACCTTGTTACATCTCCATTATTATCTCTTAGCTATCAACTTCTTTCATCCACCCTATGTCTTCAAATCTCTTAGTACTCCATATGCATGTGCATACTCACTTAAGCCTTCTCAACTAAGTTTTTGATTTAAATGGAGTGAATTAATGTGTTTATGAACTTAAATGTAACTACTTATATCTTTAACACTATCCACCACTTCATATGAGTGCCTTAAACTAATAAAAATTTGATACATCTTTTATTCGAGCAACCTACACCTTGAGACACCAATATATACCTTCTCATTACCTATGACTTTATTGAGAGTGTGATGTTAGTCCTACCTAGGATATAGATTCATAATGACCATTATTACCAAGTTTTAAGGCCTAATTATGCCTACAAAGGCTTGAAATGGCCATTTTACCCAGACTAACTATAGACTACCTACTGACTATAAGGTTGAGTATTAAGAGTTATGAGGTAATTGGGGGTGATTTGATGGACTAAAAACTTTAAGAATATATTCCTCACTAAATTTAATCCTTATTCATCAAATTTTATGTCTCTATGTCCTAATCAAACCCAAACATATCATTATACTCTTATGTTCTTATTTAGGGTTTGGGGATCAAGAACCTAATCTGACCCTAAAGGTTTGTAAGTGTACCTCCCTGAGGTTCTCTTAGTCTAAAATCCATTGAATAACCTTGGTACATCTCCATTAGTATCTATTAGGTATCACCTTTTTAATCCACCCTATTTATTTAACTCTCTTAGTACTCCATATGCATGTGCATGCTCACTTAAGGCTTCTTGACTAGGGTTTCAATTTGAATGAAGTGAATGAATGTGGTTAGGACCTTGAATGGAAAAATTAGATATTACACACTATATACCACTTTATATGAGTGTCTTTAAATCATAAAAATTATCTACATATTTTAGTGGAACAACTTGCACCTTGAAACTCTAGTATATAACTTCTCCTTACCTATGACTTGACTGAGAGTGTGATCTTAGTCGTACCTAGGTTTTAGTTGATTTAATTTTTTTTGTGTGATCTTATATCCAGTTAGTAATGAAACTCATATATTAAGATCTTCTACTTTACTTGGCCTCTAATCCATTAAACTAATTATGCATTTCCATCCTCAATTCTACCTCAATGACTAGCCTATAGGTGTTCTCCTTGCCTTTTTTGTTGGGTGAGGGGTAATATTTTTTCTATGTGAGTGTATTAATCATATTGGGGATAATTTTATCTTTATAAGTTTTTTGTGAGCTCATGCATTCCACTAATTTCCTTAAATAGTTACTTCCATCACATATATCTAAGCAACCCAAACAAATTGGATGTAGGTGACAGTTTGGCTTAGTATGGGATAGTGACTTGATGGATATGGGTATAATTTGGAAAATGATCCATTATAAAAATATTATCATATAATTTAAAACCTTCACTATTCATCTCTTAGGATAAGCCTTGATCTCCCTCCAACATGCCAGTTGTCAAGAGTCCTTTAACTCTTATTATGCAGACTGAGACAGTCTAATGGTGCTACCTAATGTGAATATCTCAAGATAACTTATGGTTTTCATTTAGTATTAGGTTATTGTTTATAACTCACCACAATTATTCTATTATCTTACCTATGCTTTTTCTTAAAGAGACTTCCTCAGCCACTCATTGAAATGTTTCTTTGGTACTTGTTGTAGGTGGTGTCAAACCTTTATATGCATAAAGTACCCTATGGAGTACCTTGTCTATCATAAAGACCTCATATCTACCTTTATATTTTTTATTATATATCATGTTTGAATTTTAATTTCTTTGGCCACCTCCATTTCAACCATAACATTCTAAAATATTATCGATAGATATATGGCCGATATAAGTATATCCTTCTATGATCTAATTATTCTTAGGGTTTATAAGGGATATATAGGCCTATTAGTATGTTTTAGACTGGTGTTTAAGGTTGTATGGATGGATAATGGTGAATATGGGGTGAAATGTGGGTATGGGAATCAAAATAGGGGTAAAACCTAGTAAAAGGTAGTGAAAGAATCATAGAGTGGCAAGGTATGAATATGACATGGACTGAAGCATGGAAACCCTTTCAAGACCAACCAAAAGAACCTTGAGGACCCTTATACAAAAACATATGCACTCATGGCACTTTTGGATCTATAAATAGGAAAACCATTTTCAATAAATGAAACCTAAGACACTCTAAGTAATCTTAGTTTTTATAAAAAATCCTTAAAACTCTGCTAAAATTGAATGAGTGAGATTGGAGGCAAAGAAGATGGTTTATAAGCCCTTAAGGATACCATGGAGGTCAAAAATATTTTTCACAAGGCATGATGATTATTCATCATAAATATAACACCTCATTATATGTTATTGGATTGTGCTTTGGAGGTTTTGATGGTGTGATGAACAGCACATAGTGCTTTTACATAGTGAACCTTGAATGCATATGAAACCTTCATCAAAGACACCTTTGAACTGATGAGAGGCCATTTTGAAAACCAATTTTGATAATAAAGGAATGGGGAGGTTTGGATAGCTCAACAAACTTTAAACACTATTAACACCTTTTGATAAGGGCACTTAACAATCTATTCACTCACTCAAATCTGCCTACAGATAGCAAGATGGAGAGAATAAGAAGTTTAGATTTATCCCACTATTCACACATGTGAATGAGTGTAGGGTATTTAATATGATCTATCATGACCTCATGGACGCAAAAAAAACCATTGGTTTACATAAACTATTTATAAATCTACCAAAACCATTATACTTTCTAAATCTTGCACAGATGAAGGAGGGCATTGCAATGGCTAGTTTATTAATGATTGTTCATGAAGATATCGATATGAACCTACTAAAAAAATACATGTATAATAAGGTAAATGGAAATATTAAATTCCCCCTAAATACCAACACCTGTTTTTACCTCTCTTGTATTGAATGAAATAAAATCTGACATACTGGTTGAGCTATCAAAGAAGCTAGTGAAAAAGAAGAAATGGTTTTGGATTTGTTCTACATTTTTTAACCCTAAAAATTCTTCCATATCTCTAAATTAAATTACTCTACAATACCTAAATCCCCCTTATATGGAGTGCCTATACTATTTATTATAACTCACTAAATACACCTTAAAACACCATTTTTAGCATGTATCTGAGCTAGAACTACCATTTTGGGGTAGAGGGAAGAAAAAAAGGTAAAATGGCTATTTTTTCAAATTTATTATTGACATGAGAAGTTGAAAGGACATATGTTTGGCATATGTGGGACCCATGTGACTAGTGAGAGGTGGAAATAAGTCTTCAAAATGAACTTTAAGGATATAAAATGTATAAGTCATGCAATATGATTAGAATAGATCCTCTCAAGACCTTTTCAATGAAATTTAATGAACATGCTTTCACCTTTTTAAGGCCTTTAAATCAAATAACTTATATAAAATGGCTCGAGGAGTATGTTATGGTTTAGGAGGGGTGATGAAAGTGTTAAATGGACTTAAATGAGTATATCATGGATAATGAGCCTCAACACATCAAAAAACTTCATATTTAGCCTCAAATAATGTCAAACACCTTCACTAGACCAAAAGATCCTTAAACTCCTCAAACAAGGCTAATCACTCATTTGGACTTTTTAGGACTTCATAATAATCTCTTGTCACTAAAAGATCACTAGGATCACTGTGACCTCAACAAAAGACTCAAGACATTTATAACACATGAATAAATACGTATACCTTATGACACACCAATGACACCTCTCATCCATACTATCAAGGTTCAAAATAGGACTAAGAGAACATGATCATGCAAGAGATCACCACTAGTAGTCTAAGGTGGTTATCACCAAATGTTTTTGACATTATGGGTTTATATTTTTCTTGTGAGGCCAAAATTTCAACATTCTTGGTGAATATAAGTGGTGACTAACCTATTGGTCAAAGGAACTTAGAATCTTAAACTTGTTCTTGACTTAACAAATGAAACTTTGACTGATCTTGAACTCTTCTCAATACTTGAATACATTGAAGGTCAATGAGACACAACAAGACACCAATAAAATAACACTTACACCTAAGAAAATACCTAACACTTAAGAATCAAACCAAGAAAGACATTGAAATAATAAGACAACTTGTATGACACTTATTGAAGAATAAAAGAACTACTAGAATCTAGTACCTAAAACACACCTCATCTCTACTTTAGGATCAAAATAGAAAATACATTGATCAATCTTGATCCATGAGGTCATTTTGGAACTTGATGATAGGATTAAAATCATATATTTCCTACTACATGAAGGATCCTACTTGTAGCTAAAGGTATTATCATATTCATGGCTTCTCTGGAAGGCAAATGGATCTCCTTGATTAACTCTCAAGTGTATGGACTAGTTGGGTGAGTCAAGCACCCAATAATACTCCTCCCACACTCTTCTTCCTTGTATGAACATCATAAATTATAACTCAGTTAAATACTACTCCTGATCAAGATGAGTATTCTGAAGTGAACCTAGTAGTATGTCTAGAGGGTTGTCTTTAAGAATAGGTAGATCTTGTTCGATGGTCTCTTGAGTCCAATTAAGCTCAAATTTATCCTCCAAGAGTGAAAGGGTATCTATAGGTGTAATAAGGGATGGTAACCTTAATTTAACACTTCAAATAATTCATCTTCACATGGATAAGTCTCTTGTAGTGGCATGCTTAAAGGACTACCTTCTTCCTTATTTATGACATTGGATTATTCAACTTGGACCAGTTCATAACATGATTTAATAAGGTTATAAACTTCCATTATAATGTTAAATAAATCACTTGATTATCCCTTAGAATTAAATTCATATTTCACAACCACTTGGCAATATTTCAAACTCTCTGAGTTGCCTTGTTTACCATCCTCATTGACTAGTCTACAATGTTCTCTCAAAACTAATACTAGCTATTGAGTACTACCATGATTAAGGGAAACTTCCATGTCATCAAGGAGGTGCTAAAATTCATCTTCATCTTGTCTAATGAAAGCATCTCTCTCTTATGGTTCATCTAGTCCTTGCATCCCATATTCCTCATCTTTAAAGGCTAAATGGTGTCTCTCCTTACTAAGGGGTGTCCCTATGATAAAATACTCTTCAAGATCATACAAATAATCACCATTAGATATATATTAAAACCTCTTCAAGGAGTCACATGTATACCACATTTTCTTCATTTAGTTGTTTGTTCTCAACAACCATGATCTACTCATTCTGCACATTATTTTGGATAGATCTCCAAGAGGGAAATGACTTAGAATATTGAGGATGTATATGTGTGTATTGAATTACCATAGAATTTTTTGACTTCCCTTCATTCTCCCTTGAACCTATTACTTAGTTCTAATTTGGAAACATAGGTTTAAAAATTTCTTGTATAGTGTGCATTACTGCTTGGGGCATGAAAGGAAGAATGTGTAGCTGAGGTTGTGTTATTTTTGTAGATGTTATGGAATGATTAAAAAAAAATCTTACATCCTCAATTTTTTTGTTAAGGTAGGCTTAGAAATGAAACATTGACTAATCATGATGACTAGTTCCTTGAATGCATACTTTTCCCTCCTCTTTTACTCTCTTTTGAATAGAATTACATGATGGAAAAATTAGAAATATTTTTGGAGGATTTGGAGGGTTTAAACCCTCAATTATGTGAATATTTAGAGGTGTCATGGGTAACTCAACATGAGACTAACATGGGGTGATTGAGGGGGATAATTTTGGTGTTGGTGAGCCTACTTCTCTTCATACACTAACAACCTATCTTTAACCTTAGAAATCAAACCTTTTATATTTAACATATCATTATTGTCCTATGAGTGACCCTCCCTCATGAAAAATTACTAGTCTCTTTTGGCTTGATATAATTAAACTCTAACACCCTCAATGACATGCTTGGGAATTTCTTGCCCATACCCTTTTAATGTGTCAATGTTTACCATATGCCTCTAATGGTATAATAGGATTTATTTAAGGCCAAATATAAATTGAATTGGGGAATGAGTGGGATGGTCAAGAGTGTCATGGTACTTTAATTATTGGTTAAATTTAAAACTAGATTACTCAAGAGGTATATGAGACTCATAATAGGGTTGGTAGTCTTGGTGATAGGGAGACTCATCATAGGACTAATAAGGGTGGATATAAAGCTGATAGGGGATAGAATAGGGTTGGTAGGGACCATAAAAATATTGAAATGGATAATGGGGCTACTAATAAGGAAGTGAACAACATGTTTTCTCCTCATATACCTCCATACTTCATCATTAAGCATATGGAAATCAATGAAACTATAGATAATAACTATTTTTACCCTTGAAGTGAAGACTTGTCATAAACTTACTAGCAACTTTTGACTAAAAATACTACTACTAAATGTACTTAGATTTTAGATGCCCTCCAAGGTTGCCAAGGAATGATTTAAGGAACTTGAAGCTCATCCCATTGGATGTGTTGAAATTGTTAGGTAACTAGGTTACACCCTTGCTGAGTAAAATCCTATTCACATCCACCTCAAACCTAAAATAACATGAAAGTGGCCTATAGGATGTGGGTTACCTATTGATTAAGACAAACCTCTAGGTTTTATGGGGTTATCTCCCCTAATTTTCTCACTTGACCTCTTTTTATATAATACTTAATCCTATTGGGATGAAAAGGGAAGAAGAATTGCGTAAATGAAACCCACTCTAAAGTGGTAATACACCAATATAATCCCTTATGCACTCGACTTAGACTCAAATAACATTAATGGACTAAGCATAGAATTGAACCACTACCTATAATAGTTTCTAGGCACCTATATTTCATGTAGAGGTTCATCTTGATGACTAAGTTCTAAGGGTAATGAGAGAAAGGTTTGGTTTTAGACTCTTACCATCAAATATCCACTCTTAGACTCAATAATCAACCTTATGACACACTACACAACTTTCAAAGAACACTTGTTAGCATCTAGGTGAAGGAATCATACATGTAGAAGGGAAATTAGACCACTTAAGCATATAAGACAATCATATACACTAGAATTTGATAAAAGAGAAGTTGGAGAAATCTATCAATAGTCTAAAAGGTTTCATAAAGTAAACGGTTAGGTAGAGTTTCCTCATACTAGCATGAGGGATATAATACAAGGCCATCAACTCTCAATATTTAGTATAAATGGAGAGAGAGAGAAGGAGAAATGTGGTTTGTGTTGGCTGAATATTTTGTCGTCAACTAACTGATGACAAAATGGGTATATCAACCACAGCATAGGGAGATTTACACCATGAAAAGTATGGGTTTACCAGATCTTTACAAAGTAAATCTCTCCTCTAATCAAGGGGAGGTTCCCTGTAAATATTCACACGTTATATGCATATATATATATATATATATATATATATATATATATATATATATATATATATATATATATATATATATATATATATATATATATATATATATATATAATTACGTAGAAAATAACACATGGGGTGGTATAACAGCATCTACCTCTCTTTTTTCAAAGGTAATGTACAAAGAACGAAAGCAGGATATCCTGGTCTATAGCTAACAACACTCCTCTTCTTTCAGGAATGGTATAAAAAATAGAGAGAAAGAGATCACCTAAGGTAAAAAAGTCCATAAGAACACTCACGTAAGCACAAAGTCTCCCATAGATTCTTTCACCGATTTGAAACAAATGTAATCATAGAATAAAACAAAGCACAAAGTCTCTGCCTGAAACTACAAAAGATAACTAAATCTCAAAGATAAAAATAGCTCTAAGTTTATCTTCTACCCTTTAGAAGTGCCCTTAGATAGTATAAACACACCCACTTTGCTTATTAAATCATATAAATAAGATATTACTAGGAAAAAGGACATAAGAACTATTTCCTAAATAACACAGACAATCTCAACACAAAGTCTGAAATAACCTGCTTCTCATTCATTCAACAAAATATGATTTACGAATTTGAGCACAAAGTCTCAAAAGTTGATTCAATTTCAGTAGAGTGTTTTCTATTAATTTTTCCAAGATCATTACAAAATGAGGTCTCCACTATATATAGGGAGAAAATCCTCAAAAACTAGAAAACAATAAAATACAAAAATATCTCGGTCAAAGATGACACATCTTTGACTTTGAGATATTTTTTTGAAATATTTACATGTAATTACATTTTACAAAATTGCATGCACTTTGCACAAAATAGAAGTGTGTAAGGAGATAAGAAGAAAGAAGGGGAGAGATTCAGTTCTTGCTGCCATATTTATTCATATGTGCATCGAACATAGTGATAGATGCCTGAATTCCTATGCTGTCTAGTGCAACTGTGTTCTTGGAGATGATTTTGGCTCTGATCAATGCATCTTTCAATGCTTTGATGGCTTTAGCATGGCTAGTTAACCTAGACTTTAGATTCTCCAAAGTTAACTAAGCATCTAGAATGTTATCCACAGAAGACATTGAGAAGGATTTTTCTTCAACATCTCTCCGAATCATCTCTTTGAAGCTCTGAATCATTTCTTCTGCCAAAAGGAACTGATTGTCCTTAGAGGTTAGGTCACATGGCAGCTCTTCTAGTTTATTCAACAAGCTCAGGTCACTCTTCTCGCTAGCCTCCTTGAAAGCTTTGAGATCATCAATTAGATCTTTGAGTACCTAAATCCTGAAGATTAGTGACTCCTTGATTTCAACATAGGAGTCTTTGCTGGAGATAACACCGATAGATATCAGGGTGCTTTTCTTCAGATCTTTCATCTCCTTCCATTTGCTAAGGGCTTTTCTAAGCTATCAATCTCTTGAGAGATAAGGGAGACAAAGTCATCAACTTCTACTCTTAACTTTCTCATCTTACCTATTCTTTCCGCAACTTTTGAAAGCAAAGAAACTCCCTGAGTATGCATTTTTTCAATGTAATCTTCCAAGACATTTCCCTTCAAATAAGTCTTTTCTACTTTTTGAATGACTGGGTCATCCACAGAGAAGGCCTCTAGAGTTGCTACTTCAGGGGGAAGGGTGAACTTTCTTATTACTATTATTAGCTACTCTATTTTGGCCTTGTAATAATCCTTCATCTCCTTCTCTCAATCAAATTTTTGGACCATGATGTCCATAACAGCCTGAAGATCACTTTTCGCACCTTCGTGAGTAACTTTGCCAAGTTCAACATGAGAGATGGAATAGCTGCTCATCTTGAAACCCTCAAGAGTTGTGTCTTGTGGAGGCTTGGCCAACTCCAAAATTTTTTGCCCTTTTTCCTCGACCAGTTTTGAGAGGATTCTTGGTCTCTTAGGAGCTTTAGCTTTCACAGGCACTATTTTGCCAAAGTCGAATTCATCTAGGGAGATGGCCATCTTCTTTCTTTTAGGGGTGAAATCTATCATCCAAGGTAAGAGAGAAGTACCTGATGTGGTAATGGTTCCCTCTATTGGTGTTACTACGTTGGCTTCTACACTGCTGGTGGTGACAGTAGTTGTAGTTGGAGTGACCAGCAAAACTGTACCAACCACTGATTCTGGCTCTAGTGTAGGGCTTGCTGTCAAGTTGAAGGAAGGAGATGATAAATTGGGGATGGACCCAAAAGAGTGAGGAGAACCTCCAGAAGTGCCCTGAGGATCATTGAATACGACTCTAGAAGGAGAGGTGGCTCTAGAAGAGGCAACACTGATCGAAGAGATAGGATAAGAGGGTACCATGGGAGACTAAGGAAGAGAAGGAGAGACGCTCTTGAGTGGCTGCACTTGTTCCTATGAGAGTGGAGGTCCAGTGCTTGGTTGCCCTGATGGCTGATTATCTATCCCCATGGGTTAGGATGCTTATGTCTGAGGACTTTGTTCCTCGGTTCCTTTTGTTGCCACTTTAGGCTCTTCTGCAGTCTTGGATTTCTTAGATACAAAGATGATTCTAGGCTTGTGAGGCCTAGAAGGAGAAGGTACATCATCTTTGTTTTTGGTTCTATTTTTAGCCTTCCTCTTCAAATCTACTTGGTATTCAGCCTCAGATCCTGTGACAAATTCTTTCAAGATGATCCCTTTAGCTGCTAACCAATCATTGGTGTTAGCCAATATTGGTTTGAATCTATTTCTCAGATAAGTATGTTCCTTCTGAGACCACTATGTTGGAGGAAGAGGGGAACCAGCAACCTTCCCTACCAGGTATTTGCTATTGATAACATTTTTATCATCGATCAGGCCAGAGGGGATCTCTGCAAGTCCCAGATATTTGATTTGCTCTAGTGTCAGTTTATAGAAGTCCATTTTCTTGATTTCCTTGGCCATCCTTAGGTTGACCTAGATATCCTTAATCATGGGCTCATGGAACTAGGTCTTCCTCTTGATCTTGTCCTTGACTCCCCTGTAGTTAAAATTTTCTCATCTCTTGAATGGTCTTAGAGTGACCATCTGCATCTCAATTTCTATGACCTTGGATTTGGCTGCTGTTGCAATGGAGTACCTACCAATCTTGATTGGAAACTTGAAACCTAGTTTCTTCAGCTCCATCTATCTGGTATGCACGACAATCATTTATCGGTAAAGTTCCATTAGTACTAGCTTATCTAAAGGGAACCTAGGGAGCATGTAGGGGTAGCCTTGGTAAAAGCTAACCCAAAGATAGTAGAATGTGGAGAACTGAAGGAACATCTAGCCATAATCATTGACCACCACCCAGGCCTCATTTGATACTCTCTTCTACTCAAGCTGAGGGTCGAAGAGACATAAAAATGTAGCGAAAAAGGCATCATTTACCCTCTTGTAGTGATGGTTCGATCCTTGCAGAGTCAGTTGAGGGTAATATGAGTGTACTAGGGTTGTCCTCCTATCTCCCTCTATAGTTAAGATTGGAAAAGTTTGCATCACAACAGCTATATACACAAGGTATGAAGTCATGTAGAACTTGTGAGAGGTATGCACCTTGGTCAACTACTCATGGAGGGTGTTGTTGATCTGCTCTCCCCAAAAAAGGGCTTCTTTGCCCTGGAGGATGATCTTGATGAATGGATACATCCATTCATGGAATTGTGAAGAAGACGGGAGGCCCTGTACTCTACTAAGAAGGGTGATCAAATCACCAACTTCTTCGACAAAATCGCTCCTCAGAAAGTTTTATGGCCATCTTGATAAGCTTGTCCTGGGGGACTTAAACCACTTATAGTTCATAACTTTCTTCGCCCTTTCAGGGTCTTTATCATATTCCTTCTGTGCATCCACGAAGTCAATCTTGGTTACTTCAGTGGCTGGAGGGCAAATAAAAACTTTATCGATGAATTCAGGGTCCAATCGAATCACCATGTTGCTACTGGCATCTGAGACTAACCTGGTCTCTTTGTTGTAGAAGTGAGTGCATTGGAGGATGAACTCAGCATGATGTGTTGCTACCAAAAAGGCAGCCACCAGGTGGATGTTGCTCTCGATGATCCTCTTCATCTCGATTCTTGGATTCATCACCTTTGTTTATGCTAGGAATTTGGCCATGTCCACATGGACGATCTCGGTGTCCCAGATGTCATCGACATTTAAAGAGACCGGCGTGAGTGGGAAGACACCCTGATACTTGTATTTCATTTTTTTTGCCTTCTTGGGAGATGCTTCTGTCATTGGGAATGATCTCGATCAGATGGGAGCAGATGTGCATGAGTTCACTGATTGAACTGCAGTCATGATCACAATAATTAGGGGAGAGATGACAAATGGGGAAAACACATTTTGAGTGATCATGACCACAGAGGTCACTTAAATAGGCCAAGTTAGGAGAAGGAGTGAAAAATGAGGAAGAAAGGGAAAGAAAGGGACAGGTGGGAAAATCTTATGGAGTTAGAAAAATATAGAGGAAAAATGCATGGGCGGTAAAAATCACCGCCCTTGTAAAAAGCTAAAAAATAAGTAAGGGCAAAAAAATTCACCGCCCCTGTAGAAATATCCTGTACGAGCAACAAAAATTGTCGCCTTTGTAGATGGGGAGGAAAAACATGCAGGGGTGGTGAAAATCACCGCTCCTACAGAAATATCCTACATGAGCAGCAAAAATTGCCGCTTTTGCAGATGGGGAGGAAAAACGTGTAGGGGTGGAAAAAATTGCCGCTCCTACACTTTGGGTTACATCAGTGGCAAAATTTGTTGCTGACATGGCCTAAAGGCTGGGAAGCATAGGCAAAAAAATTCACCACCTCTGTAGGTTGAATTTGGGGGCCAAAATAAGGGCGACAAAAAATGCCACCCGCGTGAGCTTCTAGGAGAAACCTGCAGGCAAGGGAGAGGGAGAAAATAATGCCCATGGCGAGGTGGAGAGGAAGCACATGGGCCGGGGAAGAGGAAGAAAGAAAAGAGAACAAAAAATAAAAACAAAACAAAAACAACTAATAAAACACTTAGCAAAATGAAAATAGAAGGCAAAAGAAATGCTAAAAACAAGACCTACCTGAGAAACTGTGTGTGCCACGAGGTTGAATCCGCCAAAACGCACTTCGACTCATCAACTGGGTCACTCAGATGCAAGAGATAGGAGAGGAGGAGGAAGTAATGAGAAGAAAGAGGTTCAAATCAAGTTATATGGGGTGAAAAACCCACCCCAACAACCCATCTGCATGTGTAGCAATAAATGCCACACACAGTTATCGAGACATGCTTGGGTGGCAAAATTTGCTGCCCTTGCATGTCAAGGTGTAGGGGCGAAAAAAATTTCCGCCCTTGTAGGGAAAAGTGCAGGGGCGACAAAAATTTGCCACCCTTGCAGGTCGGGAAGTGCAGGGGCGGAAAAATTTGCCACCCTTGCATTGCAAAGTGCAGGGGTGGCAAAATTTTCCACCCTTGCACAAAAACAAGGAAAATGTAGAGGCGGAAAAATTTGACACTCTTACACGAAACAGAAGAAAGGACTTGGTTCTGGAACGTTTCGAGACCGTCTAGGACAGGGGTTCACTTGGTCATAAGAAGATTGTGATTCATGAATTTTAGAAGGTTCTAGGTCAAGACCAAGATGACGAACAAGAAAAACCCACCTCAGCTACATGAACTTAGAGAGATGAAAAGATGAAACGGACAAGTTTCGTAGGGGGTTGTTCCCAAAAATGAGCTAAGCTGATTTTGGAAATAACAGCTGGTTGTTGTTGGGGAACCTTTGTTAATCAAATTGATTAGTGGGAGTAGAAAATAGTCTCTAAGTGCCTTCATCCAATCCTTTGGGCTACAGAAGTCAAGCTAAAAATGAAAGAAAGAAAACAAACAAAACATAAAAATTGTACATATATACAAACGAACTCATCCAAGCTTCAAGGACTGAACAGCTTTAGATGCTGCTCACTATGAGGTAGTGCAAATGGTGTTCCATCTTGGTACTCTAGCAAGAATCTAGCCTCACCACAGAGCTGTTGAATGGTAAACAGGCCTCTCCATAGGGAGTCAAATTTTCCATGCATCCCTTTTGGTTCTCGCCTCTTGTCCCACAAAAAGACTTGATCTCTGACTTGGAATTCACGCACTTTAGCTTTCTTATCAAAGAGAGCCTTCACCCAGTTCTAATGTTCCTTAATCCAATCCACTACCATAGTTTGATGCTCATTTAGCTCGTTTAGACACATGATCCTTTTATCAACTAAACTTTCAAAGGTTAAGTCTTCGATTGCTTTTGTTAACCTGAGCACTAGTAGTTTAAGGGTAATGGGGATTTCTGCATTCAATCCATATAGAAGTTGGAAAGGGGACATTCCTATAGCCCTTTTGGGTGTTATTCTATCCACCCATAAAGCATCATATAATGCTTTATGCCACGTTCTCTGATTGTCATCCACCAACTTCCTTATAATAGTGACCAGGTTCTTATTACTCAATTCTTCTTGGCCATTTCCTTGAGGGAAATAATCTGAAGTATGGGATAAGGTAATCCCATAATGAAAAACAAAATTGAGTAATTTCATGTGATGAAAAGCAGGCCGCATTATCTGTTACTATCTTTAGTGGAACCCCAAACCTGGAGATGATATTTTATTTAAGAAAGCTGCATACCACTTCAGACATAGCATGCTTGGTTGGGATGGCCTCCACCCACTTAGTAAAATAATATGTTGTCATGAGGAAATAATCATGTCTGGCACTTGAAGATGGGTTAACTACCCCAATGAAGTCAATACCCCACTACTGAAATGGTTCCTTCGATCACTACTGGCTTGAGAGGCAAAGCAGGAAGCTTAGGCTTTCCAACGAATTGCTAACAAAATTTGCACCTACGTACCCATTTGTAGGCATCTTAGAATAGTGTGGGCCAATAATACCTCACTCGTATAATTTTGTGTGTTGTCACTGGTACAGAGAAATGTCCTCCATAGGCCAGATTGTGAAAAGATTCTAAGAGTCTTTCCTATTGCGCCTTGTTAACACAACGAAGAAATGCCCCATCCAGGTTTTTCTTGTAAAGACCATTGTCCCACAGAACATAACCAACTACTTTCAATTTAACATTCTATTTCTCTTTAAAATAAAGATGAGTGGGACACTCACCATATGTCAGAAAATGAGCAATGTCAGAATACCACTCATCAGTAGTGGCAACAAAGAGGTCCATAGAGATGTTTTCAACTACTTTTTCTTCACTTTCTGCTTCATCTAGAATGTTGTTGGAAATCAACTAACAAAGACCATTTCCCCATACGAGCTTGGTTGGTTTGATGTCCAGATCAAACTCTTGAGTTTTGGAAATCCAGTTACCTCTCTTCATACCAAACTCCTGCTGAGTCAAAATGGATTTTACTGTAGTGTCTCAGTACGAGAACTTTGAGTGTGAGAGTTTAGGATATAAAACTTGAAATGCTTAACCGCTTTGACCACTATGTATGCGTGCTTCTCCATAAGGGAATATTTTAGCTCATGATCCTTGAGTGGACAACTCATGAATGAGATCAAAGATTCTACACCTTCTAGATTTTACTGGACCAGAATAGCCGATAGTGTATGTTTAGAGGCATAACTATATATTTTGAAACTTTTAGTGTAATCTGGGAAGACCAAGACTGGTGCACGGGCGATTGCTTCCTTAATCTCTTTGAACAATGATTTACCCTCAGTAGTCCACCTAAATGTAGCATTTCCCTTCATCATGTTGACAATATGATGGGTTTTCTCAGCAAACTCAGGAATAAACCTTCGGAGGAAATTCACCTTTCTAAAGAAAGAGTGAACTACGGTCTTGTTGGTAGGCAGAGTAAGTTTTTGGATGGACTTGACTCTCTCTGCATCAATTCCAATACCTTCTTGGGACACGATGTGTTTGAGAAGTTTCCCTTTAGTTACTCAAAAGATAGATTTCTTTGGGTTTAAAGAGATACCATTTTGATGACAGCATTCCAATAGCCTTTGCAAATGGTGAACATGCTCAGAACTGATGTTTTGAAAACACTGTCAGATCGTCTAGGGATACTATAATGAATCTTTCCCATCTCATCTTTGAAAGCAAGATCCATCACCCTTTGAAAAGTGGTGCCTACGTTTATTAGACCAAAAGGCATTCTTCGATAAGCGAATGTGCCCCAAGGCATGGTGAACGCCATCTTGTGCTGATCTTCTTTTCCGAATTTGACCTGATTG
The DNA here is from genome assembly GCA_037957365.1 of Torreya grandis. Lineage (NCBI taxonomy): Eukaryota > Viridiplantae > Streptophyta > Pinopsida > Cupressales > Taxaceae > Torreya > Torreya grandis. Next base: position 2,344,345 of record JARHVA010002145.1, on the reverse strand, counting down.
TACCCTAAAAATATGTCTAGCATTGATAACATTTCTAAACCTGTTACCATTTGTAGGACTTGATCCATGATGGGAAGAGGGTAGTTATCTTTTAAAGACAACTGATTTAAGTTCTTGAAATCCACACAGATTCAAATTTTGCCATTCTTATTCCTGACGGGTACTATGTTGGCAATCCATGTTGAGTGATGGATTGGAAAAATTATCTGGGCATCCATACATCTTTTGTATCTTAGCTAAAATAGTACCTGAGATTTTTGGATTATACTACCTATATTTTTGCTTGTAAGGTACAGAGTTGGCTTTCAGGGGAATGTCGTGGTGGATGTCATTTGGCCTAAGTGATTTCAGATCATCATAGAAATAGGCCAATACATCCATATACTAACAAAGTAGACTAGCAAGCTCAAATCTTTCCTTAGGAGTGCAACATTTCCCAATGTTTACCATCTTAGGATCGCGCTTGGTTCCTAAGTTTACCTGATCAAAGTCTTGAGAGGACTTTGAATCTGTTCATTAGCTATTGCTTAATAAACCTATCATGGTTATCAAATAATTTCTCTAGGGACACCAAGCCTTTTGGAATCTTATTCCCTTTAAGTCTGTAGGAAGTCCTCACCTGCATCCGTATTGGCCTCAGGCGCTGCTTCACACTCTCGGGGTTCACTACCTTCAAAACGTAGTTGTTTAAAACTATCTTTTTGCTCTAAAAAGGTGATGATTTGATCATCATTGTTAAATACTTGCCAGTGGCTGGCATTATCTAGTACACTTGGCTAAAAGACTAGCTTAATAGTGTACCTATCTTCCTTAAAATTTGGGTGAGGGACTAAAAGGGTGGCAGAGACAGCCAATGCATCTGCCCGGTCATTAAATTTCTTTGAAATGATAGAGATATTGAAAGCATCAAAATTTTCAATTTGATCCCATACCAGGTTGTGATAGTGGTGCAACCTTTCATTTTTCATTTGGTAGAGGTTCCTCACCTGGCAGACTATCAACTCAGCATCCCCTTTAGCATGTAGTTGTCTAATGCCCCTTTCCCTAGTAGCCTGTAGTCTGAGCAATAGGGATTCATACTCGACCGTGTTGTTGGTATTATTGAACTGCAATTTGTAGGATAAAGGAGTAATCTCTCCTCATGGAGACACCAACACAACCCTGGCTCTTGAACTAGTAGAGGAGCAGCTGCTGTCAAATTCTAAGGTCCATACCTCATTAGGTGCCATTTTTTCTATGAAAACTCCTTTGTTTGGGGAAAGAGGTCCTTCCATGTGTTCATTTTGATTTGTCAAATTTTTAGCTGTATCAGCTGAACACAATCTCAAGTTATCACTTGAATAAGTTTCATCAGATGTCTCATGGGTTCCGTCCGTAGATAGGAAGTAGTTGCCTATGCCCGAGGACTCAAATAAAATTTGAGCTTTCGGTGCCGATGATCGGGTAACTACGTACATTTCTTATTTTTTAGGAAGCAACTTCTTCATGACACCTTAAACTAGAATCCTTGCTTTCAACAAGTCCATACTTAGCTCACCTCCAACATCTTTGCAAAAATTTTGCCCAAGCAGGATGCCATAAGATGCTAGAACATCGGCCACTAAAACCATCATTTTTATCCACTTTTCTAGAAAAGCCGCAAAGGCATATTGAGCATCTTTTATTTTACCAAGGAGAGGGAGTTACTTATTTTCCATGGAAAAAAACCTCCCAAAAGTTTTGGTCAAATTTAGCCCAAGAGAATCTACCACTTTCGTGGGCATGACATTATCTGAAGCTCCAGAGTCTACAATACAATTACTTAGTTTATAACCATTTATAAGTAGGGAAACATAGAAAGGTTCTATTTTCTCGAGAGCGACAAGAGGAGTCACAACAAGATTGTTTTGGGCTAGTTCATCTTTAGGGGGATCAGGAACAACTTTCAAAGAATCTTGTCCTACAGGGATGGCTTTATTTTCTACATATTCTGCTAACCTATCAAACTGTTCTAGGTTAGCTCTCAAATATTCAACTTCTATCATTTAAATTTTAGTCTTTCTAGCATGATCAATTATATCAAATAACTGAAAAGAACTTGAAACAGAGGAAGAGAGTCCATCATCAGGGACTTTAACAGGTGTGACACTAGTCTAAGTAGCAGAAGTGGAAGATATTGAGTGATTAGGAGTACTCACTTTTTTATGGGTTACCTGATCTTTTGATTATGGAGGCAATGAAGTCCCACATTTGGAAATAGAAACCACTGGCTGGGGCTCTTCATTTGCCTTTCCTTTGTTAGTCTGTGAAGCTAACTAATTTTGAGATCTAGTGAAAATAGCGTAAGATCCATCCAAATCCTCCCCTTTACTTCCAACTTCATCCTGGTAATCCAGGAAACCAATATTGGAGTCGCTAGCTAATTCCTCTTCCTGCTCATCAAAGAGATTAGTGTCTTCTTATTGATCTAACTGAGGTTGGAATGAGTTGTCGTGCTCAATCTCTAGGTAACCAACCGCTGAATTGGCAGGTGATGCTTCAATGGCTAATCTCCTTGGAGGGGGAGGTAGGCGATTGGATTGCCCTTGGTTCCAGGTAGCATTACCTTGATATGGCTAATTCTAGAATGTTCTCCTTAACGCATATTGATAGGTAGGAGTAGGTGTACCTTGGGCTATTTTCCTCTTCAAAGCTATCAGTTCATTCATTAATTTTTGCACCATAGGGTCTGTAGTACCTGAAGAACTTTCAGCAAATGAAGGGAATTTATTTTTACCAGAGTCTTTTTTGATCTTACCTGCCAGGATAAGATCATCCTCAATCTCAGTAGCCAAACTTTGAGCCAAGGCTAGATCCATAGGGCCAGCTCACTTCAATAGGAAACTTACTTTGGGAAGCTGTGAATTGATGAAAAAGCACTTGAGATTTTTTGGCGTGGGCTGAGCCACACTTGAATCCAGTTTCTCAACTTGTTGAATTTAGTTATGAAATCCCTCATGGGTTCCTAGGATTCTTTCTTCAACTGTGTTAGCTGAGCCAACAAAGCATGTGCATCTTCAGCAGGTTTAAACCTAGCTTCGAATTTGGACTTTAGTGTATCCCAGTCTGTTACTGACCCAGCCTGCAGGCAATAAAACCAATTCATGGCAGCTCCTTGCAAAGTTTCCACAAAAAGTCTAACTGCTACATCTTTGAATTCCATGCCAATCATGCCACATGCTATGGAAAAAGTGGAAATATGCTCGTCAGGATTAACCTTTCCATCGCCAACAAACTTAGGAAATTTTTTCTAGAACTACGAGGTAGTTCATGCAAAGGTGCAGTCAAATTGAGAGGACCAAAGGAATTACCCCACAAGCCTTGAGCCATAATGTTAAGCTAATTAAATGGTGGGATAATAAACCTTGGTGGGGTATTTACTAGTAGGGCACGGTTAACCGCAAGAAAAGAAGCTCTACCTTGTGTCGGTGACCTGATAAAGTTAGGAGGAAAACTCCTCGAACATTGGAGAAAAGGTGACGGAGGAAAGAGATCAAAGTTACTTTGCTACGCCAACTCAAACACAGGGTCAAAAACACCCTTAGCTCTCTGGCTTTTGGTGTAGCATGGAGTTGCCAAATTTTAAAATGAAAAAGGGACTAAAATTTCTTCAAGTTGAATCTTGAGGCTTCAAAATGCACATTCTTCCCAACGGCTCTGGTTTTGCAGACCAGATAATGTAACGGAGGTAGATGGTAAGGCTATAATGATAATGGGTAAGACATGAAATGGATTCGCCAGACTATGTAATGGATAAGGGTAGGGACTGCTTCAATCTGAAACTTGAGGTTTCAGACTGCACATTTGAGGTCCCCAGTGGAGTCACCAAAAAACTATTGGGTGAATATTTTGTCATCAACTAACTGATAACAAAATGGGTATATCAACCACAGCATATAGAGATTTACACTATGAAAAGTATGGGTTTACCAGATCCTTACGAAGTAAATCTCTCCTCTCATCAAGGTGAGGTTCCCTATAAATATTCATGCGCTATATGCATATATATAATTAAGCAAAAAATAACACATGGGGTGGTATACCGACATCTACCTCTCTTTTTTTTGGAGGTAATATACAAAGAATGAAAGCAGGATATCTTGGTCTGTAGTTAACAACACTCCTCTTTTTTTAGGAATGGTATCAAACGGAGAGTAGGAGATCACTTGAGGTAACAAAGTCCACAAGAACACTCACGTAAGTACAAAGTTTTTCGTAGCTTCTTTCACCGATTCGAAACAAACGTAACCGTAGAATAAAATGAAGCACAAAGTCTCCACCTGAAACTACAAAAGATAATTGAATCTCAAAGATAAAAATAGCTCTAAGTCTATCTTCTACCCTTTAGAAGTGCCCTTAGATAGTATAAACACACCCACTTTGCTTATTAAATTAGATAAATAAGATATTACTAGGAAAAAGGACATAAGAACTATTTCCTAAATAACATAGACAATCTCAACACAAAGTTTGAAATAATCTGCTTCTCATTCAATAAAAAATATGATTTACAAATTTGAGCACAAAGTCTCAAAAGTTGCTTCAATTTCAGCAGAGTGTTTGCTATTAATTTTTCCAAGACCATTACAAAATGAGGTCTTCACTATATACAGGGAAAAAATCCTCAAAAACCAGAAAATAATAAAATGCAAAAATATCTCAGTCAAAGATGACTCATCTTTGACTTTGAGATATTTTTTCAAAATATTTACATGTAATTACAAGTTGCAAAATTGCATGCACTTTGCACAAAACAGAAGTGCATAAGGAGAGAAGAAGAAAGAAGGGGAGAGATTCAGTTCTTGCTGCCAGATTTCTTCATATGTGCATCAAACATAGTGATGGATGCCTAAATTCCTATGCTGTCTGGCGCAACTGTGTTCTTAGAGACGATTTTGGCTCTAATCAATGTGTCTTTCAATGTTGTGATGGCTTTAGCGTGGCTAGTTAACCTAGATTTTAGATTCTCCAAAGTTAACTGAGCATCTAGAATGCTGTCCACAAAAGACATTGAGAAGGATTTTTCTTCAAAATCTATCCGAATCATCTCTTTGAAGCTCTGAATCATTTCTTCTGCCAGAAGGAATTTATTGTCTTTAGAGGTCAGGTTGCATGGCAGCGCTTCTAGTTTATTCAGCAGGCTCAGGTCACTCTTCTCACTAGCCTCCTTGAAAGCTTTGAGATCATCAATTAGATCTTTGAGTACCTGAATCCTGAAGATCAGTGACTCCTTGATTTCAACATAGGAGTCTTTGCTGGAGATAACACCGATAGATATCAGGGTGCTTTTCTTCAGATCCTTCATCTCCTTCCATTTGCTAAGGGCCTTTTCTAAGCTATCGATCTCTTGAGAGATAAGGGAGACAAATTCATCAACCTCTGCTCTTAACTTTCTCATCTTACCTATTCTTTTTGCAACTTTTAAAAGCAAAAAAACTCTCTGAGTATGCATTTTTTCAATGTAATCTTCCAAGACTTTTCCCTTCAAATAAGTCTTTTCTACTTTTTGAATGACTGGGTCATCCATGGAGAAGGCCTCTAGAGTTGTTGCTTCAGGGGGAAGGGTGAACTTTCTTATTACTGCCATTAGCTGCTCTGCCTTGGCCTTGTAATAATCCTTCATCTCCTTCTCTCGATTGAATTTTTGGACCATGATGTCCATAGCAGCCTGAAGATCACTTTTCGCACCTTCATGAGTAACTTTACCAAGTTCAACATGAGAGATGGAATAGCTGCTCAACTCGAAACCCTCAAGAGTTGCATCTTGTGGAGGCTTAGCCATCTCTAGAAATTTTTTCCCTTTTTCCTCGACCAATTTTGAGAGGGTTCTTGGCCTCTTAAGAGCTTTAGCTTTCACTGGCACTATTTTTCCAAAGTTGAATTCATCTGGAGAGATGGCCATCTTCTTTCTTTTGGGGGTGAAAGCTATCATCCAAGGTGGGAGAGAAGTACCTACTGTGGTAATGGTTCCCTCTACTGGTGTTACTGCAGTAGCTTCTACACTGCTAGTGGTGACAGTAGTCGTAGTTGGAGTGACTGGCGAAACTGTACCAACCACTGATTCTGGCTCTAGTGCAGGGCTTGTTGTCAAGTTGAAGGAAGGAGATGATAAACTGGGGATGGACCCAGAAGAGTGAGGAGAACCTTCAGAAGTGCCCTGAGGATCACCAAATATGACTCTAGAAGGAGAGGCAGCTCTAGAAGAGGCAACATTGATCGGAGAGACAGGAGAAGAGGGTACCATGGGAGACTGAGGAGGAGAAGGAGAGATGATCTTGAGTGGTTGCACTTGTTCTTGTGAGAGTGAAGGTCTAGTGCTTGGTTGCCCTGATGGCTGATCATTTGTCTCCATGGGCTGGGCTACCTGTGTCTGAGAACTCTGCTCCTCGATTCCTTTTGTTGCCGCTTCAGGCTCTTCTGCAATTTTAGATTTCTTAGATACAAAGATGATTCTAGGCTTGTGAGGCCTAGAAGGAGAAGGTACATCATCTTTGTTTTTGGTTCTATTTTCAGCCTTCTTCTTCAACTCTGCTTGGTATTCAGCCTTAGATCCCATGACAAATTCTTTTAGGATGATCCCTTTGGTTGCTAACCAATCATTGGTGTTAACCAATATTGGTTTGAATCTCTTTCTTAGAGAAGTCTGCTCCTTCTGAGACCACTATGTTGGAGGAAGAGGGGAACCGGCAACCTTCCCTGCTAGGTATTTGCTATTGATAACATTTTTATCATCGATCAGGCTAGAGGGGATCTCTGCAAGTCTTAGATATTCAATCTACTCTAGTGTCAGCCTACAGAAGTTGATTTTCCTAATTTCCTTGGCCATCCTTAGGTAGACCCAGATATCCTCAATCATTGGTTCATGGAACTAAGTTTTCCTTCTGATCTTGTCCTTAACTCCCTTGTAGTCAAATTTTTCTCATCTCTTGAATGGTCTTAGAGTAACCATCTGCATTTTGGTTTCATGACCTTGGCTTTGGCTACTATTGCAATGGAGTACCTGCCAATCTCGATTAGAAACCTGAAACCTAGTTTCTTTAACTCCATCTGTCTGGTATGCATGATAATCAGTTGTTGGCAAAGTTCCATTAGTACTAGCTTATTCGAACGGAACTTAGGGAGCATGTAGGGGTAGCCTTGGTAAAAGCTGACCTAAAGATAATAGAATGTGGAGAACTGAAGGAACATGCAGCCATAATCATTGACCACCACCCAGGCCTTGTCTGATACTCTCTTATGCTCAAGCTGAGGGTCAAAGAGACATAAAAATGTAGCAAAAAAGGCATCATTTACCCTCTTGTAGTGACGGGTCGATCCTTGTAGAGTTAGCTGAGGGTAATATGAGTGTACTGGGGTTGTCCTCCTATCTCCCTCTATGGTTAAGCTTGGAAAAGTTTGCATCGCGGCAGCTATGTACACAATGTATGAAGTCATGTAGAACTTGTGAGAGATATGCACCTTGGTCAGCTACTCATGGAGGGCATTGCTAATCTACTCTCCTCAAAAAATGGCTTGTTTGACCTAGGAGGATGATCTTCATGAATGGATACATCCATTCATGGAACTGTGAAGAAGACGAGAGGCCTTGTACTCTACTGAGAAGGGTGATCAAATCACCAACTTCTTTGATGAAATCACTCCTCAGAAATTTATGTGGCCATCTTGATAAGCTTTTCCTGGGGGACTTCAACCACTTATAGTTCATAACTTTCTTCACCCTTTTAGGGTCTTTATCATATTCCTTCTGTGCATCCATGAAGTCAATCTTGGTTACTTCAGTGGCTAGAGGGCACATAAAAACTTTATCGATGAATTTGGGGTCTAACTGAATCACCATGTTGCCACTGGCATCTAAGACTGACCTGGTCTCTTTGTTGTAGAAGTGAGCACATTAGAGGATGAACTCAGTATGATGTGCTGCTACCAAAAAGGTAGCCACCAGGTGGATGTTGCTCTCGACGATCCTCTTCATCCCGGTGCTTGGATTCGTTGCCTTTGTTCATGATAGGAATTTGACCATGTCCACATGGCTGATCTCGATGTCCCAGATGTCATCGACATTTGAAGAGACTGACGTGAGTGAGAAGACACCTTGATACTTGTATTTCATTGTTTTTGCCTTCTTGGGAGATGCTTCTATCATTGGGAATGATCTCGATCAGATGGGAGTAGATGTGCAAGAGTTCACTGATTGAACTTTAGTCATGATCACAATAATTAGGGGAGAGAAGATGAATGGGGAAAATGCATTTTGAGTGATCATGACCATGGAGGTCACTTAAATAGGCTAGGTTAGGAGAAGGAGCAAAAAATGAGGAAGAAAGGGAAAGAAATGGATAGGTGGGAAAATCCTCTAGAGTTAGAAAAATCTGGAGGAAAAATGCATGGGCAGAAAAAATCACCGCCCTTGCAAAAAGTTGAAAAATAGGTAAGGGCAGAAAAATTTGCTACCCCTGTAGAAATATCCTACACGAGTGGAAAAAATCACCACCTTTGCAAATGGGGAGGAAAAACATGCAGGGGTGGCAAAAATCACCGCTCCTGCAAAAATATCTTGCACGAGCGGCAAAAATCATCGCCTTTGCAGATGGGGAGGAAAAACATGTAGGGGTTGAAAAAATCACCACTCCTGCACTTTGGGTTGCATCAACCACAAAATTTGCCACTAACGTGGCCTAAAGGCTGGGAATGCGTAGGCAGTGAAATTTGCCGCCTCTGTAGGTTGAATTTGGGGGCCGAAACATGGGCGGCAAAAAATGTCGCCCGCGTGAGCTTTTAGGAGAAACCTGTGGGCAAGGGAGAGGGAGAAAACAATGCCCATGGTGAGGTGGAGAGGAATCACGTGGGCCGGGGAAGAGGAAGAAAGAAAAGAGAACAAAAAAGAAAAACAAAACAAAAACAAAAACAACTAACAAAACACTAAGCAAAATGAGAAAAGCAGGCAAAAAAATGCTAAAAACAAGACCTGCCTGAGAAACCGTGCACACCACGAGGTTGAATCTACCAAAACACACTTTGACTCATTATCTAGGTCACTCAAATGCAAGAGGTAGGAGGAGAGGAGGAAGTAATGAGAATAATGAGGTTCAAATCGAGTTATATGGGGTGAAAAACCCACCCCAACAACCTGTTACACGTGGCAATAAATGTCGTGCATGGTTATCGAGACATGCTTGGGTGACAAAATTTTCTGCCCTTGCATGTCAAGGTGTAGGGGTAGCAAAATTTGCCACCCTTGTAGGGAAAAGTGCAGGGGCAACAAAATTTGGTGCCCTTGCAAGGAAAAGTGCAGGGGTAGCAAAATTTGCTGCCCTTGCACAAAAACAAGGAAAATGTAGAGGCGGAAAAATTTGATGCTCTTACACGAAATGGAAGAAAGGACTAACTCTAGAAGGAGACAGTCTGGGAGAGGGGTTCCTTGGTCACAACGAGATCGTGGTCACTTTCGCGTTTCTAGGCCAAGACGAGAATGAATTCAAAATTCATCTCAAAAAATGAACTTAGAGAGACAAAAGACGAAACAGACAAGTTTCGTAGGGGGTTGTTCCCAAAAATGGGCTAAGTGGATTTTGGAAACAATAGTTTGGATATGATATGAGAGGTCATCAATGACCAAGGTCCACTCAAATCGTAGTTACATTAATTATGATGTCTTATCTTCAACTCTCCCATGTATTGGTCTTCCTTAATGTCTCCTTTTAGCATTAGAGTGAGGTGATGGGGGGTGAGTTAGCTTTAATTATGATTTTTAAAGGTTTTATCATGATCAAAATACTCCATCACTTCTCCCAATGGAAATTACATGGTGTACATGGGTGTGATTAGGCCTCTAAAGAGGCATTGGGCAACCCACTAGTCCTTGTGCATGTGCTAAGATTTGAAACTACATCCACATTAATAATATATATTGAATTTGAATTTTCCCCATTCAAACCATAAATTACTAGGCATTATACCCTATATTACCTCTCTTCATTATCCCCTCTATGCCAAACTTGAGCTCTCTTATTGACCAAATAGGTCAAATAGGCCAATTAGGCCTAATTGCCTAAGTGTTGGTGTTTTAAATCCAATAAAAACCTATAATAAAGATTATAAACCTATGATAACATATAATTCATACCTAAAATAACACATTATACCATGGCATAAGCTCTTGTAATCAAAGAACACCTATAATTTTGTCATAGTATTTGATTAGGTCACTCTGTCATCCAAGTATGTAGACTAGACCTTTAGAAGAGAGTGGTATAGGTGTTTTCAATAATATCCATTAAAATTTTATGAATTTAAAATATCAATAAAGTCTTGAACCTCCCGATTCAATATTTATAAATTTCTCAAATAGTTTTGTACCCTCATTTATGATCAAAACCCTACACAAGTATAGATTTTTGACACTTACATATAATGTCCATATAATTCAATGTCATGGGTGGAGTCCTCTATAATTTTAATTTATATTATAGGTGTTTTTCAGGCTATTACAAGGTGTTAAGATGAAAAAATACTAATATTTCTAAAATTGGGTTTGCTTAGGGTTTTAGAGAGGTTTATGAGTGCTTAGGAGTCTTAGTGATAGTTCATAGTGTATAAACATCCAAGTTTGGAAAAAAAATTATGAATATATAGTGGAATAACCTCATCATCTTCCATTAATTTCCTATATTCCCATGCAAAGGGTTTATGGAGATAGTAACATTGGAAGGTGACACCCAAGTTGTTTGGAAACCAATTTTGACAAGTTATTTTCATAAGGATCATTGTTAAAGATTAGCCCCAAACTACCAATAAATATTTCATGAATGTTTTGTTTATAGGGAGACTTAAACTTAGATAATATATTTGGCCCTAATCCTCCTTATGATGAAGTGGGTGAACACTTGAAGGTGGCTCTTAGGTTGGATGTGTGCAAGGTTGAGTTTTTTGAGTAATATTTTGAAGCCACTTTTCATTTTTATAACTTTTATGCACTTGAAAAGTCATTATTAGGATCTTAAACATCTTAATACACCCATAATTTACCATAAAACTTATTATAGGATCTTGGATAGACCTCAAGATGGTAGAAGGGTTTAAAATTAGGCTTAAGATCTGCCTATTTGGTCTATCCTTAAGGCACTTGAATGTACATTTTAATTATATCCATTTATAGGAGGTATAATCACCCTTAACCATCATATTACACTATTATAAAACCTTAAATGGATCCCAAACTATCTACAAACCCTTTATAGCATGGATTCATCCACCTAGCCCTAAAATTGACTATCCTAGATAAGGCTAGGTTTGAGATAAAATAGTGGGTATACCCATTTTTATTATAACAAAAACGGAATCATGGGTGACTTTTATTACTGATAATTACAACTATTACCAAATTTTAAGGCCTAACTATGCCTACAAAGGCCTCAAGTGACCATTTTTCCCAAACTAGCTATAAACTACCTACTAACTATAAGGTTGAGTATTAAGAGTCATGAGGTAACTGTGGGTGACTTGATGGAATAAACACTATCAAAACATATACCTCCATAAATTTAATCTTTCTTAATAAACTTCAATGGCTTTATATCTTAATCAACCCCAAACATCTCATTATACTCTTATGTTCTTATTTAGGGTTTGGGGATCAAGAGCCTAATTTGACCTTAAAGGTTTGTAAGTGTGCCTTCTTAAGTTTCTCTAAGTACAACATCCATTTAACATCCTTATATCATCTCCATTATTATCTCTTAGGTCTCACCTTTTTGAACCCACCCTCTATCTTTAACTCTCTTAGTACTCCATATGCATGTGTATGCTCACTTAAGGCTTCTTGACTGAGTTTCTAATTTGAATGGAGTGAATGAATGTGGTTAATACCTTGAATGGAAATACTTAGATCTTCCACACTATCCACCACTTCATATTAGTGTCTTTAAATCATAAAAATTCTATACATCTTTGAGTGGAGTAACTTTCACCTTGAAACTCCAGTATATAGCTTCTCCTTAACCATGAATTGATTGAAAGTGTGACCTTAATCTTACCTAGGATTTAGTTCCATTAAACCTATTTTGTTTTTGATCTAATATTTACTAAGGAATTAAAGTCATGTAATAATATCCTCTACTTGATTTGACTTTTGGGCCATTAAAATAATTGTTCATTTCCACCCTCAAGTCTACCTTAACAACTAGCATATAGGTGTTCTCCTTATATTCTTGGTTGGGTGAGGGGTAATAATTTATTAATATGAGTTTCTTGAACATCTTAGGTCAAATTTTATATTTATAATGTCTCTATGATATCACTTATTCCACTAGTTTCCTTAAATAGTAACTTCCATCACATAACTCTAAGCAAACCAAACATAATGGTTATAGGTGATGGTTTGGCTTAGTATGGGATAGTGACTTGATGGATATGGGGGTAAGTTAGGAAATGATACATTATAAAAATATTATCATAATTTAGACCCTTCACTATTTGTTTTTTCCTTAGGATAATCCTTTATCTCCCTCCAACAAGCCAATGATCAAAAGCCTTTTAACTATTATTTTACAAGCTGAGACAATCCAAGGGTGCCACTTGAGGTGAATATCTCAAGATAACTTGTGGTTTTAATTTAGTATTAGGTTATTTTTTATAACTCACCATAATTATTCTCTTCTCTAACCTATTATTTTTCTTGAAAAGACTTCTTTAGCCACTCATTGAAATGTTTCTTTGGTACTTGATGTAGGTGGTGTCAGACCTTTGTATAGATAGAGTACCCTAAGGAGTACCTTGTATAAGCATATATACCTCATAGATAACTTTTGAGTTTTGATTATATATTATATTTAAATTTTCATTTATTTAGCCACCTCCATTTCAATCATATCATTCTAAAATAATATCAATAGGTGACTATTAATTTCAATACTGTAGGTGTCCTTTTGATTTCTCAGTAGATATATGACCCATATAGGTATATCCTTCCATGATCTAGTTATTATTAGGGTTTATAAGTTTTTTATAGGTATTTTATCATGGTATATACTGGGAATGAACGGTGTATCTATGGATAATTGTGACTATGGGGTGAAATGTGGGTATGAGCATTAAAATTGGGGTAAAACATAGTAAAAGGCAATGAAAGAATCATAGAGTGTCAAGGTATAAATATGACATGGATTGAATCATGAAAACCCTTCCAAGACCAACCAAAATAACCTTGATTACCCTTATACATAAACCTATTAAATCATGGCACATTTGGAGGTAGAAAGAGGGAAAACATATTCAATAAATGAAACCTAAGATACTTTGAGTAACCATAGTTTTTAAAAAAACCTTAAACTTTGCTTTAAATGAATGAGTAAGCTTAGAGGAGATGAATATGGTTTATAAGACCTTAATTATACCATTTAGGTCCATAATATTTTTCATAAGGCATGATGATTATCCATCATCGATATAACATCTCCTTCCATGTTATTTGATTATGCATTGGAGGTTCCGATGGTGCCATGAACAACATGCAATGCTTTTATATAGTAAACCTTGAATGCATATGAAAAATTCATTGAAGACACATTTGAACTGATGAGAGTCCATTATTAACACCAATTTTTATTAGATATCAATGAGGAATTTTGGAGCATTTAACCAACCTTTAAACATTGTCAACCCTTTCTGATAAGGGTAATTAACACTCTGTTCACTAGCTAAAATCTACCTATAGATTATAATATGGAGAAAGCAATAATTTTAGATTAATACCACTATTAACACTTTAATTATTAGTTTATTTTTCTGAATATTATCTTTCATGACCTCAATAACACACAAAAAATCAATAGTTTGCATAAACTCTTTGTAAATCTACCAAAACCATTATACTTTCTGAAGCTTGCACAAATGAAGGGAATTGGAGTGGCCATTTTATTAATTATTTTTAATTAATATATGAACATAAAACTAATAAAAAAATACATGTATAATAAGTTCAAGAGACATATTTAATCCCTCCCAAAAGATCAACTCCTGATTTGATCTCTTTTATATAGAATGAAGGAAAACATAACAGATTGCTTGAGCTGCCAAAGAAGCTAGTGAAGAATGAGCAATGGTTTTGGACTTGTTATACATTGTTTTACCCTAAAAATTATTCCATATATATGAAATAAAATCCTCTATAATATCTTACTCCCCCTTGTATAGGCTAGTTGTACCATTCCATATAACTCACTAAATTTACCTAAAAATACCAATTTTCACCATTTTTTTCATGTCTCTAAGTTATAAAAACTATTTTATGGTATTTGGAGAGAAAAAAAAGGTAAATTTTATTTATTTTTTAATTTATTATTGACATGAAGAGTTTAAAGGACATATCTTTGGCACATGTGGGTCCCATATGGCTAGTGGGAGGTCGAAATAAGTCTTCAAATGGAACTTGAAGGATATGAAATGTATAAGTCATGTAAATATGATTAGAATGGATATAATCAAGACTTATTAAATATAATTTCATCAAAATACTTTCACCTTTCTATGGACTTTAAATTAAATAACTCATATGAAGTGGCTTGAGGAGTATTTGATGGTTTAAGAGGGGTGATGGAGGTGCTAAATGGACTTAAATGAGTATATAATGGATAATAAGCCTAAACATACCAAAAAACCTTAATATTTGTCCTCAAACAATTCTAAACACTTTCACTAGACTAAAATATATTTAAACTCATCAAATAGGGCTAATCACTCATTTGGAATTTTTAGGACTTCTTGATAGTCATCTCTTCTCACTCCAAGATCATTAGGATCATTGTGACCTCACAATAATACTCAAGACATTTATGACACATGAATAAACAATTATACCTTATGAAACACTAGTGACACCTTTCATACATACTACCAAGTCTCAAAATAGGACTAAGAGGACATGATCATGTGGGAGATTACCACTAGTATGCTAGGGTGGTTGTCACCAAATGTCTTTGACATTAGGGGTTGAAATTTGGATTGTGAGGCCAAAATTTCAATAGTAAATAAAGATCATCCATTACATAATCACAGGTGCATTTTCCATAAAATTAAATAGAGAGTAAAGATGATCATTTAGGCTCAAATTGGCTCATTACATGATAAAAAAGGGAGTTCTATATAGAAATAACTATGAAGGCACCTATATAATATATGTTTCAAAATTAGAGGCTAAGGATATCCTATATAACTTACATCATAATATTATCAATGGACATTCCTCTAGTAATAATACAACCCATAAGATTTTGAGGATGGGATACTACTAGCCCATAATATTCAAGGATGTGCATAATCATGTTAGGACATGTCATGAGAGTTAGGTGTTCAAAAAGAGAGAAGTGAATGTTTTCATGACTTTGCATCCAATCATTGAAGGATGACCCTTTACCCAATGGGGGATCAAATTTATTGGGTTTTAAAACTAAATTCCTTAGTAGGAATAATTTTATCCTCAGAGCTATAGATTACTACACCAAATGGATAACAATTGTATCAACAAAGAATTCTAAGGTAATTCATGTCATCATATTTATAGAAGAAAATATATTGACCAAGTTTGGAACTCCCATTTCCTTAGTTTGTGACAATAGTCCACCTTTTCAATATTTCTAATTTACAAAGTGGGCCTATGAAAATCAAATCACAATTAAATTTTATTCAAATCATTATATTTAAGGAAATGGAGTAGTTGAATCAACTAACAAAAATATGATCAATAACATTAAGAAGTCAACATGAGATAAACTAAGATAATGGAATATTTTATTTAAATATTTACTATGGGAAGATAGAAACATGTGCAAACAAGATCTTAAGGCTTCACCTTTTATGCTAGTGCATGGATAACAAATAGTCTTCCCCATTACTTTGAAGATACAAACTTACTAATTCATGAAAGACTATATGGGTGAAGAGGAAACAGGTTCATCTAGACTATTTTAGATAGTCCTATTAAAATACATAAGAACTAAATCACTTCATAGCTTCAACAAACATCAAGATATTATCAAATGGTGATTTGACAAAAGATCTATGATCAAGGCCTTTAGGATTTTGGACCTAGTTCTTTTTAAAAATAAAACACATGAAAAGAAGGGATAACATGATAAGTTCACTCCTTTATGAATTAAGTCTTATACAATATCAAAAAGCCTAGGTAATAATGCCTTTTAATTGTAAGACATTCAAGGTCATTACCTCACTTTTCTAGTCAATGGATAGTTTTTGAAGTACTACTTCATGGCTGCTTCAACTAGAGTTTTATCAAAGTGAGTTGTAAGTAAAGATTTGTACTAGAAATAGATTAGATTTCCTCCTTTCTAGATTAATTTTATTTCTTTCTAGATTAAATTTCATACTTTCTATATTAAATCTCATACTTTATAGATTATATTTCCTACTTTATACCTTTTACTTTAAGTATATTAATTATTATGCTTCCTAGATAGGTTCTTTAAAATTGTAGAGTAGGTTAACCAATTTCCTATACCAAAACACAAAGATATGACAAAAGAAATGGGATGATATATAAGAAAACATAATTGGTTCCCATAACAATTTATTCTAATATTACAAGATTATATAGGATTGAGGTATGTATTGTGAATAAATAAAGTTTTTCTTGGGTTGAATAAGTCTTCTGGACTTATGGGATTTACTCCAATATAATCATGTAAATTTTATAAATATTTTTTCATCTCCAAAGGCTCACTTCACTAATACATGATATAACTTAAATTAAAAATAATAAACATAGAATTGGAGATACAATGAAATGGACATATTGACCAAAACATGTTTTTTATTATACATATACACAATAAATGGCAGTTCTCAAGCATTTTTTATATCTGTTTCAAAAAACAATCATATAAAATGATGGATTATTGATGATTTAATAGATATCTACCGATGATATGGACACATGGATAGAAGTAGATCAAGGAATTGAGTAGAATCAAAGATATATCTATTAGAGCTATGGATTCCTGGCTAGTATCAAATTAATGCCTAGGCTTCCCTTATTATTATTTTGAAAGGTCAAAATGAAACCTATAATGTTTATCTAGGACTTACTCAAAATTATCATGAAAATAATGTATTAATTTCAAAATAATCACACACTCAGGCCCAAGGAATCAAATGTTTAGTATGTTACATGAAGAATTAGGAGTCTATTTCAAGGTTTATTCTATTTATTATGGCTGACGAAGGGATAAAGTTTGATATAATACATTGCTAAAATTATAGGTTCTCAAAATACTCCAGAGTATTTTACCTTATGATTCATCATTTATTTTTCCCTAACACACACACACACACACACACACACACACACACACACACACACACACACACACACACACACACACACACACACACACACACACACACACACACACACACACACACACACACACACACACACACACACACACACACACACACACACACACACACACACACACACACACACACACACACACACACACACACACACACAATTTTAAAATTTAAAATGAGGACCCATAATTATTGGTAACCTTTATTTGGGGGGCAGGGGGGTGCATAAATCTTATAATTTTATAACATGATGTTCTTCATGAGAATTCTAAGGTTGTTTCCATGATTCTAAATTTACAAAATCTCAAATCATGAAAATTAAAATTTGAAGATCACTTTAATTTATTTTTAATATTTAGTTTTCATAATTTATTTTCAAAATTGATGCTTTGATTTATCAACTAATGAAATTAATAACTTTTGTATTAGTGTTCCTATGTGTTCTCTATTATCTCATGACCATCGACTAAAAAATTGTTATTCACACATGATCAGGCCTTACATTTGCTGCATGAGATTGTGATAGGTGACTCTACCATGTCACCAAGATCCTCAAGATTTATTAAAGGAAATTTTAAGTCCTAAAATTCTTTGAGTTCCAAAAGCACACAACATGGTGCATTCTTGTGAACTTAGAATTATAGAGAATTTAAATTAAGATTCTCAATCGAATAATGGGTCTGAGATCTAAGAGTTTATGGTTCCAAGCTTTTGAGGTTATGAACATTTAACACTTTTAATAATTTAATCAAATAGAACCTTATAATGATTAACATAGTTTAATGTTTCTAAACTTTTAAGTACCAAATAGATGACACTCGATACCTATTCATTCAACTATAGGTCTAGAATTATAAAGGAAAATAAAAGAGTTTAATGGTCTCATGGACCCAAGTATCTGAGCCTATGAGTATATGATATAATTCCACATGTCATCATTCCATTACTTGGATCCTTCTAAGAAATACATAGTTCCAATATTATAATCATCCATGGTTTTGACCTTCTAAGTTCCCATAGTCCCAAGATTATTACACATGCCTTGATCACATTAACATGAAGCCCCAACACATACAAAATAAAGATACAAACCTAAAGATATGGATAAATAGAGATAATACAATTATCATAACCCAAATCAAGCATGATCAAGGTATAGATAAATAAGGTTGACAACAAAGAAAAAGAGCTATTGATTGAATAAGTGGCATCCATCTCAAATGGGATGACTAGACATGTAAATTTAACAAAATATTTCCATTTGAAAATAAAGTGAACCTACCAAAACTAGCTATCACATTCAAATAAAAATGGTAGCTAAATATAAATGTTGTTATTTGCATCAATGACACATGAATTCATTCAATACTCAGATTTTAGAGTGATATATCAAAAATCTACATGAAAGAAATTAATTTATCCATTACTCTCTTGATCAAACATTCTAAGTTTGGGATATCATGTGTTCAAAAATCCCTAGTTTTCCTAGTGAGTAAGTGAAGCATGAACTAGCTAATATACAAGAATAATTATAACATATTATTTAAGACAATGGTTTCCTCTTCAAATTAGGGGCATCCTTTAGTTCTTTCCATGTATTCATTTGATGGGTGATAATAATATATAGATACCATGTTTTAGAAAAGTGCTATAGATTTAAAATTCCTTCACTAATCAACATTGTGGGAAAAGTGGAATCCATTGTGCCTTATTATACTCAAGAACAAATTTCTTCAGATGAGCATCATACATATACAACATGCTTCTTATTAAATTCCAAATCCTCCATTAAGTAACAATAAAACCAGAGATAATTCCTTGCATAGACCTACTAAGAAATTTATTTATGAATCAAATATGTTTTGGGAATTGCCTTCACATTAATTAAAACAAAAATATAGTCACTTATATATCTAGTTGGGAATTTGAAAGGTATCTTAGATTGTTCATCCTTGAGGCCATATATAACCAAGTATCAACCAATATTTGGCTCAATCAAAATACTATATAAGGAAAGTTAAATTAATGGATCTTCAAGGGCCATAGGATGAATCCAAATGGGGTGATCTCATCCAATTTATTATAAAGTTTAGGCCTAGAATTAGGATAGTTATGGCTGTCTTAAACAACTATATGGGTTTTATAATGTTGCATATGTATAGGTTGAGTGGGTACCATTATTAAATAAACTCTTAACATATGATAAAGTAATGGCACTAGGAGACATCATAAGTGTCAAGGTAAATACACAAATGTTTCATCTTAATAATAAGCCAAGTGATGGTAGTTTTATATGATGTCTTATTTACTAGATGTGGTATTAGGTAATGTTTATAAGACCCATGGGAAAATATGGGAACCATAAACTAAATACTTGAAAAATAGGATTGGATAAGATGATTATTTTTATTCATATATAGGAACAAGAAAACAATCATAGAATATATGATGAGGTATATCCTCAAGTGTTTCAAGTCATGACACTTTAATGCCTAGGTTGTCTAACAACATAATGAGAACCCTAAGTAAAATGGAGGATTATTGGTATTACCTTGATGTCACTATCATTATGATAGAGGGTACACACACATTAATATTATTACTATCACATTATGTTCTAGAAAAAATATCAGAGCTAGAAATATTATTCCAAATCTATTATAGCATTGATGAAGAATTAGGTCAGAAACACTTAGCCTATTACTTAAAAACAATTTTAAACATTGGATAGTTATAACATGTGATCAAATCACATTTCATCCATGCTGGTAAGTCTAGGACTAACTACAAATCCAAGGTGGTGCTATTCAGGGAGTGGGATCCCAAGAAAAATATTAGGTCATATCTCCAATACATTAAGAGAAGAAAAAGGTGAACATCTCTTATATCCATCAATAATATGATCATGATGTTGTATTTATAAATGTATAAAATGGCATAAATATATGGAATAAGATGAACAACAAACCAATGTCTATGATTTGGGCTTTGGCCCTTCAATATGATCCTAAGGTGATAGAAGAAAAGGCATAAAGTACATGGAGCCACCATTGGCCTCTAGTGAAGTCACATGATCCACAACCACATGATCAACCCCCTTATCCTAAAGATGATCAAATATATGGGAAAGAATAAAAATAAAGTATCCATAGGAAATCTAATTACAAACTTAGAATGGAGATTATAAGAGGCATCCTAGGTCTTCAGCTCCCATATATATATGTAGCTAATACCACTCAGGATCTGGGCATAACTACAATGAAATAAAAGTCTAAATCTTCTTCAATGGAGCAAATGAAGATCACTTTTATAATAACACCACTACCACCTCTTATAATAGTTACTCAAGTTAGTCTCCCTAAATTTATTTAGGTTTATTTTATATCTATTCTAACTACTCCTAATTCTCCTAAGTCTTCTCTGATAAGTTTATCACCCTCTATAACTATCAGTGAGGAGACCTCTCCTCAATATCTCCCTACCATACCAAATCCAATCACCATTTATCCCACCACTATTATCACATCAATTGTTCCTTCACCACCAACTCCAATGATGCCTTCCACCTCTACTACTCATTTAGCCATGTCAACATATCATCCACATTTTACCCTTCCTATCTTCACTTACTAAAGGAAACCTAGGGAATTCTCCACTTAATCTAGGGTAAATAAAATAAAATAAATCCCATCACTTTGTCTTCCCACTGTAGAAGAGGAAGTTAAATAAGAGGAGGAGAAGGAAGTAGAAGAATCTAAGGAAGCAAAGGAAGAAGAGCCCAATCAAGTTAGATTTTTAGTTAATTATAAAAATAATGAAGATGTAAAGGATGTAGAAATAGTAAAAGGATCATAACTAGTAGTGATTGAAGAAGCAACTCTAAATGATGAAGAGGTTGAATTAGAGAAGGTAAAATCTGTGAGTCTAAGAGGCCAGTAAGTGGAAAAAACCCCAACTAACACCTTAGATCAGCAAGTCCAAATAGGTGAATACATCCAAAACATTATTGAGGTAGTTTATTTCATTATTTCATCTATTATTAATATATAAATTATAGGTGTATATCTACCTCTATTTATTCCTAGAAGTTTTGTGTCTAGTTATTCTATTGATCCATTTATTCTTTCTTCTCCTAAGTAAATAAAGATCCCAAAGAAAGGGGTTCATTTTCAAAGCAAGGTTAAGGTTTCCACCTATAACTCAAAAAATCCACCAGTCCCTAGGATACATTAAATATAGTTAGAGTTCTTAATGCCCCAATCATCACTTTTGTAATCAAATACCATGACTATTGAAAGGAACCATGGATTAACCAAATTTCTAGATAAAATCACAAACATAAGGAAAACATCACCATGGGAGAGAGTTTTCCATTCATATCTCTATTTCCCCATTCAAATAAGTGTAACCTTGGTACCCCCAATAATAATACCCCCTCCAATGATTCCTCCACCTTTTGCATCCCAAGACCAAGGTCCAAATAAAGAAATATGGGAAATCATTTTTCCCCATTGGGTAAAGGAGATATAAAGAGTAAGGGATGAGAGACATAATTTTGTTCTCATATAATTACCTAAAGTATTTACCCAATTTGGTAAGAGGAGTGGGATTATCCAAAGGTTAAGGAACAAAAAATATTTGAATCTAAATACTAGGGAGGAAGTGGAATTTGAGAAAAAGGAAAATGTGTTCCCCTTATCATAGAAGCCTAAGAAGAATCCCAATGATCCTAATGAGTATAATGAATATTTATCTACTTTTGGGGATTTTTTGGTGCTTTCATGAAGGAAATTTATGAAATAAGAGAGGAATAATTCAAAAGGTTATAGTAAAGACAAACCATTCAGGATCCTCAAGAAATAGTTGATGATGTACAGAGTGTAACCACCAAATTGTATAACATTTTGAGTAATATTAGGAAAAAGTGTAGGAAGCTAGTCTAATAGAGTGAATATCACTAGTTTTTGACATCATATGAGGGAATTAAAATAGAGATTAAATTTTTTGGTTCAATGTTCAAAAACTAATGCATTCAACACCAATTTAACCTAACGACTAACATGGATAAATACTAGTGCCTAAATTATGTAATTAAGAGAAGAGATTATCACTCAATTAGAATAATTGAATGAAGACATTATTGAAACATTTTTATCACCATGAAATTGAGGCCTTGGAAATTTTGGGAGATATGAGGGTCACTAATGTGATCACTCCTATATGTGAGCTTGTCAACATGATAAATATTAAGAACCTCCTCTAGGAAGATTCTAATAACTTCAAGGAGGAAGTTGAGGGAACCATATATAGAACCAATGAAGAGGTTTTGCAATTAGTTAATTTTGTCAAAGATAAAGTAACAAGATATGAAACTCTTGGGGCATAATTCAAGATTTCATAATTTGAACAATCAAGGTTAATGGTTGATGCCATCAAACTCTTCAAACCTTAACTAATCAATTTTGATATCTTAAATAAATAATTCAATGCATCACGTGCATTGTTTTAAGAGATCAAGGTAAAAGAATATAATTTAGCATCGATACCAAGCACAAATTAGTTGTTAGTGTTTCTATAACAACTTAGGGTACCCAATTTTTAGGATTCACATTATTACAAACCCTAATTGGCCCATTTTTTATCCCTCAAGGACCCCAATGGGGAATTAAATTGTAACTATGGTTAATCCACATAATTATTCAACTAATGGTGCCACATCATCACCCTAATAAATATAGCTATGTATTTTCTTATTCCAAATAACTTTAGTTCCTAACTTATGTTCACATATACATTATATTTTTTAGTTTAAGAGTGTATTATATATGAAATCATTGTACATGCATATTTTTCATGATTTTGAACATACTATTCTATTTTTGGACTTGTAATTTTATAAGGAACTTGAGAGATGAGGCATTTTGTATCCCAAGCCTATATATACTTATAACCTCATAGTCCAAAAGGGAGGAGAATTTTGTCTATAAAGAATAATAGGAAATTATGAGAAGTTATACTAATTTAATTTTCATGTGAAAATATTGATTATTCTATAATTATATGAACTATTTAGGATGTGCTATCGTTATAGTGTCTTAGTTATTTGATTATGCACGAGTTTATATTTTCTAATATAGTTATTCACTTTAATATATAACTAATTTGAATGTCTTTTTCATGATAATTATAATCCCCTTTGTAGATGTGTGATAAAAATATTTAAAAAATGAAAACCTTTAATTTTACATGTTTAAGTTTACTATGTTTTATTTAACTTTGAATCCTAACTATGTTTGAGTTATGGTGTGTTATATCATCTTACATGAGACATTGGTCTCCTAGTTTCTTGTATAAACCTAGGTCGAGTGTTGGTCTTAAGAATTTTCATCTTGTGTGGTCCACATTCCTCTTTTTGCCCTTCCTTTCCCTCTTCTTTGAGTTTTTTGAGAATCTTGCCCACTTTATTTAAAATCATCATCCTTCCAACCAATCCACATAGATTCAGGTTCATCCATAACCAACCCATCTATGGTAAACAATATGTATCACTCACCACTATTGCACCAATAGGTTGTTATAGCTTTTAAATACCATACAACTCATGCCTAGGAGTGAAATATTTTATCACTCCTAAAACATTAGAGGCAACCTCATAAAGGTCTTTATGGTGTGCATAGAACCCACTTCAATAGTTCCATTATAACAAGTGTCAATCAATCCTCTACCAATGTTTCTAACCAAAAATGTGTTTCTATAAGTCAACCAATTATCATTCTTATAAAATAAGGGTCCTCTTCAAACCAACAATATGTTCTAATTAACCAACAATTTCCTGCTACATGTCATATTCATAAGATTCAACAGTAGGTTCCCCTTTAAACTTATCAGATTATATCAAATAATCAATAGAACATTCCCTCATTAATGCATTAGCTCCCTCCAAATAAACATTATACTCAATAACAAGTGTCACTTAACCAACAAAAAATTCCCTATCAACAATAAACTTCTATTCAAAGGTTGAACATTCCTAGTAGAACTAGACACATTCAAATTCCTTAATATTTTGTACCACCCCTTTATTCATTTCATGTTATTATGCCTTTGAATACCCCAAAAAATCTACCCACTTCCTATTATTCTGACCCTACCTTTCAATATTTACAAGAATTCATAGATGTAGCTTCTACCATTTAGGTAGGAAATCAAAATAGCAAGTTCAAATTGGATGACATATGCAATTATTCTTTTGACATGAGCTATCTTCAAATACCTTCTTTGTATCACTTTGAGATGCATAAATTTGAAAAATACAAAGGAAAAGATGACCCTAAAGAGCATTTGAAATAATTTTTTATTATTTGTCAAAAATTGGCATATATCCCAATATAACTACTTCATGTGTTCCATTGTAGCTCAATAGGACACTCTCTAGAATAGTTTCTTGTATTACCCAAGAATTCTATCAGTAACTTTGATGATTTGTCAGAAAGAATTATATAACACTTATCCTTCAATTTATAACTTGAGATAAAAATGGTGGAATTATATCAAACTAAACAAAGAGTAAGAGAATTTTTTTCCAATTACTTGCAATGGTTACTCCCTTTAGCTATCTATATTTCACACAATATCCCTTATAAATAATTGGTCACAATGTTTACTACAAATATTCAATTTGACATTGTTTATAACCTCAAACTTGTTTGTGCTAATACACTTGAATAATTTATCACTAGGGGGATATAAATTAAAAAATATCCTACTAAAAAAGGTATAATCAAGACTTATTCTCATAATCAAAATAAAATCAAACCTCCTATGCAAGTACAAGTTAATATGTCCAAAAATTTGAATCGATTCAATATAAAATGAATGTTGTAGGATATGGGGTGACCGAATCACATCACATACACATGGTAAAACCAATTATTATTTAAAAAAACACACCTAATCAACCTCTTTCTTTAAAAATTTCACCTCTCAAAATAGGCCATTATAGTAAAATATTTTTCAACAATCTCAGTGAGCCTATTGAAATGGTCCTCCAAAAGCTAGTTGTCACTCACATGATTATTTGGCCAGTACCAAGACAATTTCATAAAAACCAACCTAATATATATATATATATATATATATTGGTATAATGAGAATGAATTTTGTGATTATCATTAGGTAAAAGGCCATTTCATTCATAGATGTGTGCAATTGTACCACCTTATTCAAGATATACTTAAAAGTGTAGAGATAACATTGGATAATCTTTCAACACTTTATAATTAAGAATTATCTATTTATCAAAACCCTTTTATATAACATAATGCCAAAAATAAAAGCAAACCTCTTCTAAATCATCATTAAAGACAACAACAAAAATAATAAAATGAGAATCAAGGTCAAGATTCTCATTTCAAGTCAATTACAAAAATGTCCCTTAAAATTACAATGTTGTAAGTCACATCACAATCAAAACATTACCATAATTAAAATAAATCCTAAGTTGAATCCTAATAATACATGAATATATTCGTCATCCATTCTAGGAGATCTACCTCCATATGATGGTAATCCTCTTTTGGTTCATAATGGACCAAATGCCAATCAACAACCAAGAGTTACCATTTCAATCCATTATTTCCCTTATTATAATTATAGTGACCCACCAATGACTCGAGGTTGCACAATCACTACTCGATGCTCAAAGTTTACCATTCAAGGCCTTATAAATCCTTCCTAAAAAATCCCATTCAGGATCCTCCACCTCAAAATACCAAGCTAATTACTCTTATACATGATAAAACTTATGATATTTTAGAATAATTAAAAAACACTTCAATGCATATTTATATCTTAGATATTTTATGTACATATTATATTCAAAAAAATATATTGAGTGAGATTTTAAGCCAATCCAAAGTTCCAAGCGACATTACACCTAAAAAATTATAAACACTTTTGAGTCATTTTTTTTCATGCCAATAACTCAATTTTTTATCAAATAGACATGTCATCCCTTAGACCTTTAAAAAATAACCAACTTTACATAAAAGTAATAATTTACAAGAATAAGGTCAAAAGAGTCCTCATATACAATGGTTTGGGGCTTAATATTGTAAATTTTAAGACAGTCAAGCAATTGAGATACACATTAGATGATCTACAACCTCACACCATTACCATCAAAGATTTTGATAATGAGGAAAGATAATCTTAAGGAACCATTTACTTACATATCATCATTGGGCCTCTAACCCATAATAATTTATGCCATGTTTTGGATCTATAATTATCATAAAATTTTCTCTTTTGATGACCATGTATCCATGAAGTGCATGTTGTGCCTTCCACCCTTCATCATTACATCAATTTTCCTCATTATATACTAGAAGTTACCATTCCTGGTGACCTAGATTTGTATAAATTTTGTAAACATTTAAAAGAAGAAAATGAGAGATATAACTATTGCTTCATCATATAACCTATTGTACCCAATGTACCCCCATTCCTTTTTTTAAGAATAGGGACAAACTATATTTTAGAATTGGTCTATTACCATATATTTAAAACATTCTAAAGTGAAAGGAATTTTGATTGTAATAATTTTGTTATTCATTAGACCTATTAACATACTTGTTTTTAGACTAACATACTAATTATTTTTAGAAGTTACATGTATATAGGTCCTAGATCATAATGTTTGGTAAAAATCCTTAGTGAAACTACTTAAAACAAAAGGGTTTTCAATGATTTTTTTTCACAACATTCATTCGGTAAACTTTTTCAACCTATTTTGGTCTTCATTAATATTATTTAGATAATTCACTTGGTGAACTTATTTGAAGCTATGCTTATAAGAATTGGTTCTTTGGAACAATTGTTCAAAGTCTATCTTTTGTAGTTTTTTGTACTTCACATTTATATGAACTTCCATAGGATTTACTCTTAAATATTTTTTATCAGAGGAATTATTCAGAACAAGTGTTTGAGATTCTTATTTATAGGACCCATGAAGTTTTATTCACCCTTTATCGAAGCACTTTACCATTTAATCTTCATCCCATGTTCTTTGGAAACTAGATTTCTAAAGTTTTACACTTCAGTTTATTTGGGCTTTTGTAAAAAAAAATCGGTAAGACCCTTTAGCAAAATTAATCAATATAAAAAGTCTCTTTAGTGAAAGTGCCTAGTGATTTTGTTTGATAAATTCCTCTGACACATTTCAGTATTCAGCACTTTTGTTTGGAAAAATGGTTTAGCAAGAATACACCACATTTAAGTCTTTGGAAAAATTATTCAAGGATTTCCTTTGACACATTTATGTCTTAGATAAAAGTATTCAATTTTTTTAGGATACTCATCTACCTTGCAAACATTATTATATCTTGACTCCTAACAATTGACTATCAAAAGCCTCATGGCTTAATAAACCAAAGATGAATAAGTGACCAAGTGACATATGGTAGTGGTAAATGATGTGGCACTCCTACTAAATATCAACAATGCATATTTGTAATACCCACCAAATGAAGTGGAAAATTTTAAATTGAACAAAAAAATCAAATTTATAGACATTGGACATTAATGGTGCACTAACTAGAAATCAATGCCAAAATTATATTGAATCAATTCAAATGATGATGTGCCCATTAAATCTCAAGATGAATTGAAAATTTAATTTCTACCCTATGATCAAGCCATAACTACTAGTTTTTCTAACATAACAATGTACTCAGGAGAATTGAGCAATTAAATTACAAACTAGACCAATATTATCATAGTTGGATAACATGGAATACTTTTTTAGATCATTTTGAGTAACTCACCCATTCAAAGTTTTATATCAAATATTTAAATGAGTAAAAGGATAGATTTTTTAAACCTATAAAATTCAACAATGATTATATCAACTACTCGATGTTATGGGAGGTCATACACTAGGTTGATGCATATATTCATGAAGAAAATTTGACTCTAACTCAACACCAATTGGATATAGACCTCCTAATTCTCAAACATCAAGGGATACACTTCAAAACAATGAAGTTTTAGATCATGCCTTGCATTGACCTCCTACAAGACATATTATTTGTTGGGAAGATAACTAAAAGAACATTCTTACAACATGTGGAGCACAAAACAATCATGGCATTCATCTTTCGGTGATACATTTCTAAGGTACCTCTACCTCCCTATTTTATATGACACTTATGATTTGCATATGGTAGTATCATGGAAGAAAGAAAAAACAATTGAAAAAATAATCAGCACTTAGATGTTCCCTAGAGAAACCATAAATTTGGAGGATAAGCAGGCCATACCAATAACAAAATTAAGGATTGGAATCTGAATTGGGATAGCCCTCTTAAATAGGTTATTTGGTTATCCAAGAATTAAATTTCTCAACTTGGAGTGGGTTTTGTCACTTTATTTGATAATGACCTTAGAGTTTACATTCACTTTGGGAGAAGTGATCGGAGCAAGGTTGTGAGAGCAGATATTACAGAAAGAGAAGAAGCCTCTAAGAGGTTATTTATAGATAATGTCTTACCTCCTTGGCATAGTCCTTGGCATAGTATAAATTCATAATGGGTCACTTTGTAATACTACTCCAAACTATATAAGTAATTGTTTATTGGATTAATTCTCTTTTGTTAGATATATATGTATATTCACAACATTATTTTCATATCTGAGGGCATCTACCCCTAGCTATGAATGGTTATCCATGAGCCCCCCTACCTAGGAAATAAAAAACCATTGAAAATACATTATTTATTATGGAAGAATACTAGTTATACCTTGATTACACTATTGTCATAGTTATATGCTACAAGGTAACACCTATACACCTCCCCAAGTATGTCCCTGATAAATTGGTAGAGCAAAAAATTGCCTACCAGTTATGGTGGGGTATTGATGAGGACATGGAAAAGAGAAAGAAATATTAATTTCATGTCTCCCACCTAATTATTATAAGGATGTGATAAAATAATTGAAATCACTTCTATGAGGAAGGTAAGTATAGAGAATACTAGTCCTTCACTACATTACCACACAATGACTAAGATCCCCATGGTTAGGTATAGAAACATATCAAGGAAGTTAGCATTGACTATCATGATAATCCCTATGATCATGATTTCTTATTCCTCAATGCTAAAAATGATGACCAATTCAAGAATAGGGCATTATCTATTAACTTGAAAAAAGACCTCTTGAAACTTATTCAAAGGGAACCTTCACTTTATATAAAGGAGGCATGGAGTAGAATTTTACCAGGTGGAGGAGGGATTCATCAGAATTATAGAATATTATAACCTCTCATCTTGATAAGGGATCAAGGTAAACCCTCCTAGACAAAGCCTATGATACTTAAGGTAGAAAAGAAGGAACTAGGGGTGCCTGATAGCCCACTTGGGCAAAATAAGATGAAACCATTTATCTTGATTCTTCAAATTTTGATGGCCCTACCCAAGAAGATGTTGAATCAATTTCATAGGTTATTTTTTGGTTACCTCAAACACACAAGAATCCCCTTCCACATTTTCTAATATGACCATTTTATATACATGAAAGCTAAGGGGTCATCCCCCTCCATAAATCCCAATCATTAAATCATCATTAGTGGATCTAGCCACATAAGAGGTGGTTAGAGGATAATCCACTAATAAGGAGGAAATTTATAAAGATCCAAGATCTTGAGCCTCCAAGATATAAAGGGGAAATAACCACTACATAAGCAACCATCATGTGAGCAAGCATCCCCTTAAATTTCCATTACCCCTATTGTTTCTCATGTTTTTCTTTCTAATATTGGTAAATTTAATCCTATTTCATTTATTCCTCCTAGTCCCCATCTCCCCTTGGTCCTTAAGGTGGAGGTTTCTCTTATATAACCCATTTCCCAACCAACCTTGCTAATTCTAAAGGTAAAAGATCCTTCCTCTACCCTTTTTCTTATTTTCCTAGTTGGTCCTCCTTCAATTAATTCTTTCACACCCATTCTTACTATTCCTATTGTTTTTCATTTCACTACTATCCCATCCCCAAAAATCACCAGTAAAAAAGAAACAAAGAAGGAAAGGAGAGAAGTATCAAGTCCCCAATTCCATGTGTCATCTACATATTTATTTCTAATAGTGCCCTCTCTTAGTTACTCTCAAGATACAATTATGATAAAAACCAAGACAAATGAAAATAAAAATCTAGTTTACATAGTCCATCCACTACCACAATATGGTAGAATGGATTGGTCTAAAATCATCTAACCCTCACTTCTTGATACCCTTATAGATGAAACTCTAAAGAATACATCAAGATAAATTTTGGGTGATACTATAGTTTTGGATACTCAACCCATATATCTATTCCATCTAGTCTTCCCATAGTAGGCAACAAACATACAGTCAGAGGATTCTAAAAGGTGTAATATAGTAATTATTAATTCCCCAATGTAAGTTTTGTTTTTTAAAAATCTGCTAAGAATGTGCAGAGGATCAGAAAAAGGAAGTTGTAATATGAGATTGGGAGAGTAGTCGTAGTAGAGGAGAGGCAAGAAATGTTTACCTTATCTAATAATAAGGATAAAAATTTGGGGTAGTCCCTATATATAGAGGATTTTAAATCATATTTTGAAACACGAAAGGATGTTCTTGTAGAGAAACATGAAGGAACCAAAATGGTAAGGAGAAAACTAGATCAAGAAATAGAAAAAATAAGAGAACAACAATAAATGTTGCATGTTCTAATGTAAATAGAGATGAATGTCCAAAGTGTTGCATATAGGCTATACAATATTCTTGAGGCTATTGGTGTAATGAGGGTATAATGAACACCTTATATAGTAAATACTACTAAATTGTTTAATTATTTTAAAATAGATGATAATAAATTTAAATTTATTATTCTTTTTAAAATTAACAAAGCATATGTACACTTAAATATAATAACACCATTAGAGGCTACCAATGCCTTCAATTTGGTAGTCATCAAGACATAGGAGGCTAGGGAATAGATTGATATAGTTGATGCAATAATGCCCAAATACTCAAAACATGAATCTCTCATCTAGCATATTTCAGATGAACTAAAACATTCACAGGCCAAGGATTCCAAAGGAAGGATTATAAATAGGGCAAGTTTTGAATAGCTCTTACAATAGGCTTAATAAAACTTCAATTATAATATAGAAGGAAAGACCTTAGAGGAAATATAAGTTGGGCTCAATTTTTATAAGAAAAATGTCACTGAACTTGATATCTTTATAAATAAATTTAGGACTACAAAAATTGAGCATGCAAGGATCTTGGAATAGGTAAATAGGGTACATAGACCTTTATTACTTAACATGGACATACCAGTATGACATTGGGATAATCACTATCAAATTTTGAAAGAAAATAAGAATGATAGTGATGCAAATCCTAGTTCAACACAAGTATCCACTTCAACACCTCCAACAACCTTGCCCACGAGGAAAACTCCCACACAAACTCGATTTGAAGGCTAATTTTGTATGTATACATTTATATAGTACTTACTTTTAAACTTACAATTTACTTACACTTAAATCATAAATGTAAAGTTTCCTAAAGTTCTTGTAAGTATGTACACATTGCATTGCTTTATATAGGCTAGATGATATTGACATAGTTGTATCTAGATATGAGCATGCAAGAATGAAATTTTAAGGCCAAAATTAGAACTAGGGTTCTAATCACGTAATGTAACCATGAGTTTACATGCACTTGGAGTTTCAGGCATCCCCTCCCCAAGTCTTTATATTTATGTAATTTCAAATTTCAAAGTGTTGGAAGATTTTATCAATACAAGAAGAATTCAATTTTGATTGTCATGTAACTACATTGGTTTTCACTCCTTCCATTCTTATTTATTAATGTTTTGTTTCTCTAGTTATGATAATACACTAATTTGAAGTGTGAAAAATCTATGGATAATTCTAATCATTTTATTGATGTATGTTAACCTTAGATGTGAAAAATTTATTGAAATTTAGTATATTTCATTGATTAATTAAGTAATTAGTTAAAACTATGTTAATATTCTTAGTGTGTAGGAGTGCTTTCTTTTTGTTATAGTATTCTAATCATGTGCAATAGTTTCCTTAGACACCTTCCTGGTAAAATATATAATCTTCCAATTAAGGGTGTGAAATAACAACTTTAAAGGGAATGACCTTTATTTGAGACAATTAATTTTCATATATTATTCCTCCCCAAAATTCATAACTATGTTTTATTGTGAGTGTGCAATAGGTACTAGTGATCACTAGTTCTGAAAGCACTTGTCCACGAAGAAACCAACCTAGGAAGTGACCTATTAAGATCAAAAAATATTTTTTTCTTCTTTACCCTTCCCTCCTTTTTAATTTTATTTGATAAATACCTACCCACTCTATATTATATATCACGCATCCATTCCACACACTTAGGTTCATTTCACTACAAGCAAACCTAGTTAACAACCTACATGCTCTGCTTGTTATTCTACCACAAGTTGTTTAACCCATACATACAACTCATGCCTTGGAATGGAGTTGACCTTCATTAGGATATTAAAATATTAGAGGCTAACTCATTTAAGTTTTATAATGTGCACAAGACCCACATCAATATAATCCATTCCAAAAAATGCTAAAGAGGTAGTTGACAAATAGTCATAATCTAATTATGTGGATCCAAGCATTCAGGATTCCACTTCAACTACACTACTTACAAAAATATCTGATCACTTCATTATTTAGGATTATGGCCTTGGTGAATATAAAATTGGAAATGTGTTTCATTTAACCAAATTTCCTAAGATACCTAAAGCATATGGAAGGCATAAAAATAAAAATCCTAAAATGGAATGGAGTAAGCATAAAAATTATCCTCAAATAAGAACATTGATTTTTATCAAGACTACTTTCTTGTAATAAGAATAAATCATTACTAATAATGAATAATGACTATACAATGATGATTTTTCCACTTGTTACCAAAATAAAAATGATCCAATCCTAAACCAAAACATGGATCCTCAAGCCTATAAGGGAAAAGGTCAGGGGAAAAAAAATAAGGATTTATTGAGTTGGTATCAATTGTAAAACATATGAGAACTCAAGGCATTGGATAAAAATTATCTGAGGGTGACCCCATTGATATCAAGATTATTTCTAGTTTATTGACTAACATAGACAATGCCAAGATGTAGAGTCATACTATGAAATTTATGGTGAGTTAGTTGATACCAATTTATTTGAACCAAATTCCATCTATGTAATTTCCACTGTGCCATCTTATCTCCCTATTTTCCTTTAACACTCTAAACTAATCGATTGGGACCAAAAATAATATTACATACCATTGGATTATTTTTAGAATAATGAGGTAATTTATGAATTCATGGGCCTTAAATAAAATGTGCCACTTGGTGATCAAAAACAAGGATTTTTCATTATATTGCATCCTATTACCTATTTTGGAGATCAAGTGAACTTTTTTAGTCATAAGCAAATAAAAAAATAAAATCAAACATTGAAGACCCAAAGTGAAAACCTCTTTTAGGCACTTTTGGACCAAGGTAAATGTAAAAATAAAGATAAACCCATGGTGAAAACATGTTTCAAGTTCTATTGGATGGGGAAGTTCACCCTCTCTCAAATGTATCCTAAGCCTCTTCTAGTTCTATAACCTTATGCCATTCTTGAACAAGTTTAAAACACAAAAAAACATTTTATTAATTGGTATAATATTATCGACATCCCTTTGTGAAATGGCCCTTTTTATACCTTAAGGATTTATATTCTTCCTACATAGGAGAATTCAATGAGATATCTGACCCACTAGAGGAATATGAATACCACTATACCACTCTATTGACTATTTTAGAAGATGGTTCCACACTACTCATGGAGGGCACCATTGAAGTTAATATTGGAACACCTAATGATCACAAATGGATCAAACTTGGAGCATCCCTCATTGAAGGGGAATGACAAGTCCTTACTTCCCTCATTCAAGAGTTTATTGATATTTTTAAATGTTGTTATTTAGGTATTTTAGGCTTGGACCCCACCCTGGTTGTACATCACCTTGTTGTACATCCTGATGCTAAGATGATCAAATAAAAGTTTAGAAAGATTCACCATCACATAGCCATTATTGTCAAGAAATAATTGGATAAACTATTGGAGGAATGATATATTTTCCCTATTGATTATTAAAAATGGATATATAATATAGTGCTGGTCACTAAGAGGCTATAAGGAATTATATTATGTACTAACTTTAGAGTTATAGATAAATCATTCCCAAAGGATGACTTTCCTTTAACAAATATTGATATGATCAAATAGTCCACATCTAAGTATGAGTTATTATCCCTCATGGATGGTTTCTTAGGATATAACAAGATTAAAATTGCATTCAAATACCAACATAAGATAGTTTTCACCACTCCATGGGGAATCTTTTATTATCAAGTGATGTTATTCAACCTAAGGAATGCCAATGCTATATACAAGTCTATCATGATTATAATATTCCATGACATTATGCATGACATTGTTGAAGAATACATGGATGATATATTGGATAAATAATACTAAATTATTAAATTTAGATGTATTAAAAAAACATTTGAAAGGTTTCATGATTAGAAGGTTAGGCTTAACCCTAAAAATTGCATATTCAACATCACTTTAGGAAAAATTATATGTTTCACTATCCTCACCAAGGCATTAAAGTTGATCTATCCAAGGTTAAAGCCATTAATAAAATTCCTCCACCTTTAAATCTTAAATAGCTTCATAGGCTATTTGACAAAATACAATCTATTAGATGATTTAAATCTCAATTGGCAGATATGTCATCCCTTCACTCATATTCTAAATAAGGGCACTAATTTATAATGGAGTGCATATTTTCAATAGGAATTTGAAAAACTAAATGAATATCTAGCCAATACACTTATTATATCTCCACCTACACCTATAAAGTCATCAAGAGAAAGTGTGAGAAGTGTACTATTTGAGCCACACACTGGTTGCTTATGAATGCAAATACAAAATTATTAAGAAATCTTATTTATCCATGGTGATTTAATCTCAAAATTTACACCATTATATTCTTAACAACAATACCATTGTCATTAATAAAGTGGACTCTTTAAGTATCTAGTTTCCAAGGTAGTTTTGAATATTTCTATGGCTAAGTGGATCATGTTATTGAGAAAATTTGAAATTGAATATGTTCATCAAAAATACAAGGGGTAGTCACTTGTAGATTAGATTTTTGAATCACCCTTGTCTGATACCAAGCCATTTATTTTCAAATTTCTTAATGATTCGATCATGATTCTTGATGACACTTCTTTTGTGCCTCAACACTAGACCCTATATTGTTATGGTTCCTAATTTGTTTATGGATTAGGAGCTAGTGTTCTCTTAATTATGTCATAAGTGGATTTATTTACCAAGGTGTTTCACATTGGCTTTACTTATACCAAAAGTATTATAGAATATGAAGCATCATTATATGGATTCATCTAGTGGTATAATAGAGCATCGAGAACTTACATATTCATGGAGATTCTCAGCTAATTATTAATTAGGAAACATAGTAGTAACAAAACAAATATGACAAAATCATTCCATATAAGAAAATGGTGGATCAACTTAAATAGACCTTTGAGCACATTTAATTTACATAGATTCCAAGAGCTAGTAATAGAACTTTCAATACAATACCAACAACTAGTCTCTCATAGAAATTTTAGATCACACTATTGATTACTAGTTTCTTACTAAACATATTTTATAGTTGGCTCATGAACATTTAAAATATGAAATTGTATTTGATATTATTGGTCCCAGCTCACCTTGGTACTCTAACATATATGATTACCTCTATGACAACATTATT
The DNA here is from genome assembly GCA_037957365.1 of Torreya grandis. Taxonomy (NCBI): domain Eukaryota; kingdom Viridiplantae; phylum Streptophyta; class Pinopsida; order Cupressales; family Taxaceae; genus Torreya; species Torreya grandis. The sequence continues at coordinate 2,308,037 of JARHVA010002145.1, read as the reverse complement.
CCTTCCAACCTTTCTCATAAAAATAAAAAAACCCTACATCCATTCCACTTCCCATTATATCATTCATGTTTCAAATCTCTATCATAGAGGATATGATGGAGCTCTACTTTATTATTTAGCTTTGACAAAGTCCAAATTAGTTCTTAAATAAGTAAATGAAGGGATTTATGGGGCCCTCATAGGTGGAATGGTCCTATTGGCCATTTTTGGGCCCACATACCAAGATTGTGCCCAGATGGATCAAGTTGCTAATGGATGAGCAAAGGAATAGATGTTCTAGATGGAATAGTGTAGTTTGACCAAATTAAAAAAAATGTCTCCATGGTTGTCATAATGTTTAGGAGTATGAATCAAGTTTTTCACAAGCCTCATAAGTTCATTCAAGCCTTTAAAATTCATGAAAAAGGTCAAACATAAGCTTAAGTGAGCCAGACCATCACAAATATGTCATGTAAGAATAAATAGACTAGTTCACTTATGTATTCTATAAGTCCACTTAGAAAGCATCACCTACCAAGATATTATAGCACCATAGAGTTATTCATCCCAATAACATGATCTACATGTTTCATGTCCACATGAGCTTTCAATATCAAGATCTAAGTGTTTAAAGTTAGACCTATAGCTTAGGACATTCGTGCAAGTGTCAAGTTTGATCTTCACAAAATGACCATTTGGATTCAAAATTCCTTAACAAGTTTAAATTTGATTAAGATCTAATAGTCCACATGATTTTGCATATTGACAACATGGATCTAATAGTTCACACTAGGGTTAAATAGGTCAAAAGGTCCCTAGTTAAAGCCCTTAAATAATAACAAGTTGGATAAGATCTAATGGTGTAGGTTCATCGAGTTGAGATCCAATGGTGCATGCTCACTGATAATGAGGTGAGTCTAAGATAAATTGATGATCAGTATTAATTCATACATTATGATCCAATGGTGCAAGATGAGTCAAAAAGTTAAGGAACTCAATAATCCACCATGTGGCATAAGTGTGTGAAGTAGTAGACTGATAGTAGGATCATAAGATCAATTCATGATTGATAAGTGGCATAAACACGTTTAAGTTGGTAGAGGATCGATGGACCACATTGCATCATGAAAGTCAAGATATATAATGTAAGAGAAGTTAAGAATTCAATAGGATCTATGAGTCCAATGAGAGAACAAATTGTTTGGCATAATTTGATTGTCTTGAGCCAATATCGATGACCAATGAAAATCAAGGTTGAATATAAGAACTAGTTTTTCATAGAAGCAAACATAAGACTTGCAAGGTCATCCTACCACCATTAAATATAGTTAGAGCACCATTAAAAAATCAAAACCATGCACTCAGGTATAAAGATTATAAATGGATTCCCTTAAAGTTAAATATAGACCTCTAGTTTATATATGTATGGCACACAAGGTCCATTATATGGTTGTTTTCACTATTTTTCAAGAAGGATCCCTATATACAATGATCTCTCAATTTATATAGAAGGTAAAAAGGTAAAAATAGGTCTTATGGACCTAATAGAGATCAAGAACAAAGTTATGTAGTCTATAGGTCTACATCAATGTAATGGGCTATAGGAAAACCAATAAAGGAGATTAATTTTCCATCTATAGAAAAGATCTAGTCTAGATTTGATTGAAGTTAGTTGTCTATGATTATTGAAGAAGCTTCTTATCATTAAACATGGCCATATTTTTAATAAACATCTAACTAAAATTCATAAATCCATGTTTTTATTAAAAATATGAGCATGGAGTTTTATCCTCAAGTGATAGATGGTGTGAATGATCAAAGATAAGGTCTAGTGTTGGGAACTATAGCTAGGGATATTCAATGCATTCTCAAGGCCTTGTGGGTTTTTTCAACTCAACAAACCATGTGCAGGATTTTGGTTTATCAAAATGGTAGCAAGGCATTCATTAGAGAAAAAGGTGTCATCTCAAGTTTAATTAATGATCTGGGATGGTGTATTCCCTTTCTTATGTCATGTTACCACTTTATATCTATCTCTCTTATCCTATATATCCTAGTATCATTCCCTTTGAAGGGTTATTGGCTCTTAGAAATTATCATTCTTTTCTAGAAAAAGGATACCCATTGAGACTCTTTAAAAAGTGTACTCATTTGATATGATTAAACGCTATCAAAATATTATAATAACTATCTTTTGAAGTAATAGGATCAACTCTTTTCCTATCTCTTATCTTTAATTAGTGCTTAGTGTGCTTGTGTATGGTGAATTTGTTAAGGAGATTATTCCTAGTTTACTATCCTTCTACTTACCTCTTTGAATGTGTTTTCAAGCTAACTTGTAGGTATATATTAGTGTTTTACTTGGAACCTCTTGTATGAAACATTTATGCAACTAGTGAGATTGTGAGATTGAGTAAGCCATAGTTATATTTTGTTGATCTAGTGTGTGTTCAAGATTATATGAGTGTCCATTTAAAATTAGTACATCACCCTTTTTATCTTTCTTAAGATCCCTTATCCTCTTTCTAATCCTTTTCCCTATGATGCATTAGTTTAGAATTAGTCTAGGTGAGCATCAAGAGGAAGTCGACCTTCTCTGAAGGTTCAACCTCACCACAAGATACCCACAGCCTAAGGTTATTCCCATTATGTAGCTTAGTTAGAGAGATCCTGAAGAACCCTCTCCAAGGGTGAAACTTAAGCTTACAATAGTTTATGGCATGGCCAGTTGGACAACATTCCAAAAGGAAGATTGATCAAATTTGATACTGGTTTGATCAAATTTATAGCAATTAAGCTCATAAACAATGCATCTAGCAACTCCAAAAGGAATAATTAACACTTTAGTGCAGATCAGTAGTTATCTCTCATGCCAAAAGTGATAATAAGGTCATCTTCAATAGGTATTCCCTTTTAAATTTTTTGAACTACCTTTAAATTCAATAAAAAATATTAAGGTTTGCCAATAAATGTCCATATCAAGGAACCTTTACTCCTAAGTCATGTTGGGTGAATATTTTGTCGTCAACTAACTGAAGACAAAATGGGTATATCAACCACAGCATAGGGAGATTTACACCATGAAAAGTGTGGGTTTACCAGATCTGGATGAGGTAAAGCTCTCCTCTCATCAAGGGGAGGTTCCCTAAAAATATCTATACGCTAGATATATATATATATATATATATATATATATATATATAATTAAGCAAAAAATAACACATGGGGTGGTATAACAGCATCTACCTCTCTTTTTCCAGAGGTAATGTACAAAGAACAAAAGAAGGGTATCCTGATCCTTAGCTAACAACACTCCTCTTCTTTCAAGAATGGTATTAAACGGGAAGCAGAAGATCTCCTAAGGTAATAAATTCCACAAGAACACTTACGTAAGCACAAAGTCTTCCATAGCTTCTTTCATAGATTCGGAACAAACGTAACCGTAGAGTAAAATGAAGCACAAAGTCTTCACCTGAAACTACAAAAGATAGATGAATCTCAAAAATAAAGGTAGCTCAAAGTCTATCCTCTATCTTTTAGAAGCATTCTCAGATAATATAAACACACCCACTTTGCTTATTAAATTAGATAAACAAGAGATTATCAAGAAAGAGAACATAAGAAACTGTTTCCTAGACAACACAGATAACTTCAACACAAAGTCTGAAATAAACTTGCTTCTCATTCATTCAACAAAATATGATTTACAAATTTGAGCACAAAGTCTCAAAAGTTGTTTCAATTTTGGCAGTGTTTGTTATTTATTTATCCAAGATCATTTACAAATGAGGTTTCCACTATATATAGGGAGAAAATCCTTAAAAACTAGAGAATAATAAAATACAAAAATATCTCAGTCAAAGATGACTCATCTTTGACTTTGAGATATTTTTCTAAAATATTTACATGTAATTACATTTTACAAAATTGCATGCACTTTTCACAAAATGAAAGTGCATAAAGAGAGAAGAAAAAAGAAGGGGAAAAATTTAGTTCTTGCTGCCAGATTTCTTCATATGGGCATCGTACATAGTGATGGATGCCTGAATTCCTATGCTGTCCAGCATAATTGTGTTCTTAGAGATGATCGTAGCTCTGATCAATGCGTCCTTCAATACTGTGATGGCCTTAGTGTGACTAGTTAACCTAGATTTTAGATTTTCCAAAGTTAACTGAGCGTCTAGAATATTATCCACAGAAGACATTGAGAAGGATTTTTCTTCAAAATCTCTCTGAATCATCTCTCTGAAACTCTGAGTCATTTCTTCTGCTAGAAGGAACTAATTTTCCTTAGAGGTTAGGTTACATGGCAGCTCTTCTAGTTTATTCAGCAGGCTTAGGTCACTCTTCTCACTAGCCTCCTTGAAAGCTTTGAGATCATCAATTAGATCTTTGAGTACCTGAATCCTGAAGATTAGTGACTCTTTGATCTCAACATAAGAGTCCTTGCTGGAGATGACACCGATAGATATCAAGGTGCTTTTCTTCAGATCCTTCATCTCCTTCCATTTGCTAAGGTCCTTCTCTGAATTATCAATCTCTTGAGAGATAAGAGAGACAAATTCATCTAACTCTGCTTTTACCTTCCTCATCTTACCCATCCTTTTTGCAACCTCCAATAACAAAGAACTCCCTGAGTATGCATTCTTTCAATATAATCCTCCAGGAATTTTCCCTTCAAGTAAGTCTTTTCTACTTTTTAAATGACTGGGTCATCCATGGAAAAGGCCTCTAGAGTTGTCACTTCAGGGGGAAGAGTGAACCTTCTTATTACTATCGTTAGCTGCTCTATCTTGGCCTTGTAATAATCTTTCATCTCCTTCTCTCGATCAAATTTTTGGACCATGATGTCCATAGCAGACTGAAGGTCACTTTTCGCACCTTCATGAGTAACTTTTCCAAGTTCAACATGAGAGATGGAATAACTACTCATTTTGAAACCCTCAAGGGTTGCATCCTGTGGAGGCTTGGCAATTTCCAAAAAAAATTGCCCTTTTTCCTCGACCAATTTAGAGAGGATCTTTGGCCTCTTTGGGTCCTTAGCTTTCACCGGCACTATTTTGCCAAAGTCAAAGTCATCTAGAGAAATGTCCAACTTCTTCCTTTTGGGGGTGAATTCTGACATCTAGGGTGGGAGAGAAGTACCTATTGTAGCAATAGTTGTCTCATCTGGTGTTACTGTGGTAGCTTCTACACTACTAGTGGTGACAGTAGCTGCAGTTGGATTAATCGGTGAAACTGCACCAACCAATGATTCTAGCTCTTGTGTAGGGCTTATTGCCAAGTTGAAGGAAGGAGATGATAAACTTGGAATGGACCTAGAAGAGCGAGGAGAACCTCTAGAAGTGCCTTGGGGATTGCTGAATAGGACTCTAGAAGGAGAGGCAACTCTAGAATAGGTAACATTGATCATAGAGATAGGAGAAGAGGGTGCCACAGGAGACTGGGGGGAGAAGGAGAGATGCTCTTGAGTAGTTATGCTTCTTCTTGTGAGAGTGGAGATCCAGTGCTTGGTTACCCTGACAGTTGTTTATCAGTCTCCATTGGCTGGGCTGCATGTGTCTAAGGACTCTGTTCTTTGGTTCCTTTTGCTGTCGCTTCAGGCTCATCTACAGTCTTTGGTTTTTTAGACACAAAGATGATTCTAGGCTTGTGAGGCATAGAAGGGGAAGGTACATCATCTTTGTTTTTGGTTTTGTTCTCTACCTTTTTCTTCATCTCTGCTTGATATTCAACTTTAGATCCCGTGATGAATTCTTTCATGATGATCCCTTTGGCTGCTAACCAGTCATTGGTGTTAGCCAATATTGGTTCAAATCTTTTCCTTAGAGAAGTCAGCTCTTTCTAAGACCACTGAGTTGGAGGAAGAGGGGAACCAACAACCTTTTTGGCTAGGTATTTGTTGTTGATGATGTTCCCATCATCGGCTAGACTGGAGGGGATCTTCGCAAGTCCCAGATATTCAATCTGGTCTAGGGTCAGCTTGTAATAATCCATTTTTTTGATCTCTTTGGCTGTTCTTAGGTTGATCTAGATATCCTCAATCATGGGCTCATGGAACTGAGTCTTCCACCTAATTTTATCCTTGACTCCCTTGTAGTTAAATTTTTCTCTTCTCTTGAATGGTTTTAGAGTGACCATCTGCATTTCAGTTTCCATGACCTTGGCTTTGGCTATTGTTGCAATGGAGTACCTGCCAATTTTGATTGGTAACCTGAAGCCCAGTTTCTTCAACTCCATTTGTCTGGTATGTAGAATAATCAGTTCTCAGCAAAGTTCCATTAATACCAACTTATTTGAAGGGAACTTGCAGAGCATGTAGGGGTAGCCTTGGTAAAAACTGACCTGAAGATAGCAGAAGGTGGGGAATTGTAGGAACATACAGCCGTAATTATTGATGACTATCCAAGCCTCGTATGATACTCTCTTCTGCTCAAGTTGAGGGTCGAAGAGGCATAGAAATGCAGTGAAAAAGGCATCATTTACCCTTTTAAATTGGTGGGTCAATCCTTACAGAGTTAGCTGAGGGTAATATGAGTACACTGGAGTTGTCTTTCTATCCCCCTCTGTGGTTAAGCCTAGAAAATTTTGCATTGCGGTAGGTATGTAAACAAGGTATGAAGTCATATAGAACTTGTAAGAATTTTTTACCTTGGTTAGCTATTTATAGAGGGCATTACTAATCTGCGCTCCCCAAAAGATAACTTGCTTGCCCTGGAGGATGATTTTGATGAATGGATACATCCATTCATGAAATAGTGAAGAAGACTGGAGGCCTCATACTCTGCTAAGAAGGGTGATCAAGTCACCAACTTCCTCGATGAAGTCACTCCTCAAGAAGTTATGTGGCCATCTTGATAAGCCGGTCCTGGGGGTCTTTAACCATTTATAATTCATGACTTTCTTTGCCCTCTCAGGGTCTTTGTCGTATTCCTTCTGGGCATTTGTGAAGTCAATCTTGGTTACTTCGGTGGCTGGAGGGCACATGAAAACTTTATCAATGAATTCAACATCCAGTCGAATCACCATGTTGCCACTGGCATTTAAGACTGACTTGGTCTCTTTGTTGTAGAAATAGGCACATTAGAGAATGAACTCAATATGATGTGTTTCTACTAGAAAAGCTGCCACTAGGTGGATGTTGCTCTCGACAATCCTCTTCATCCCAGTGCTTGGATATGTCACCTTTGTTTGGGCTATGAATTCAGCCATGTCCACATGGTCAATCTCGGTGTCCCAGATGTCATTGACATTTGAGGAGACCGACATGAGTGAGAAGATGCCCTGATATTTGTACTTCATGGTCTTTGCTTTTTTTAGAGATGCTTCAGACATGAAAACTGGCTTTGGTCAGATAGGTGTTGATGAGCAAGAGTTCTCTGAAGGTGCTGTAGACATGATTACGAGATTAGAGGAAAGTGGGTGAATGGGGAAAATGTAATTTAAGTGATCACGGTCAATGGAGGTCACTTTAAAAAGGCTAGGTTGAAAAAAGGACCAAAAAATGAGGAAGAAAGGGAAAGAAAAAGTCAACGCAAAATATTCTTTGGAGTTAGGAAAATCTGGGGGAGGGATGCACGGGTGGCAAAATTTGCCACCCTTGCATACTAGAATAAAAGATATGCAAGGGTAGAAAAATTTGCCACCCCTGTAGGGAAGTCCTGCATGGGTGGCAAATTTTGCCACCCATACATGGAAGGCCTGCACAGGCGGTGAATTTCGTCGCCCATACATGGAAGGCCTACACGGGTGGTGAAATTCACCACTTGTACATGGAAAAAGAGGTAGGGGTGGCAAAATTTCATTGCCCTTATAGTTTGGGAAAGCAAGGGTAGGGGTGGTGAAATTGACCACCCCTGCATACTAGACATGTCTCAGTGGCAAAATTCACCGCTGATGCATGTCGGATAAAGAAGCGTGGGTGAGCAGCAAATTTTGCCACTTGTACACGAAAGAGTGAGTACAAGCAGTGAAATTCACTGCCTAAGAAGGTGAATGAGGGGAAGGAATGAAACATGGGTGGCAAACTTCACCACCCTCAAGGTTAGATGTGGGTTTGGGGAAGGAAAACCACGAGGGATGGGTGGCAAATTTGCCATCCATGCAGGTTTGGTCAAAGCCATGGGAAATAGAGAGGGACAACATTTTTAGCCATCCCAGTAGGATGAAAGGGTTCACTAAAATAATAAACAAACTAATGAAAAAGAAAAAAAATGCAAAAATGAGACCGACTTGGAAAGCCACGCGCACCACAAGCTCGAATCCATGAAATTACTCTTCAAGTCACTTGCTAGATCATCCAAACGCGAAGGGCAAGAGGAGAGGAAGAAGCAATGAGAATAAATGGGGTTCAAATCAGTTTATATGGGATGAAAATCAACCCCAACAACCCATCGCATGTGGTAATAAATGCCACACATGAAAATCAAGGCATGCTTGCGCGGCAAAATTTGCCGCCCTTGCATGTTTCGGTGGGTCTGAATGCAGGGGCAGCAAATTTTGTCACCCTTGTAGGTCAAGATGTAAGGGAAGCAAAATTTGTCACCCTTGTAAGAAAAAATGCAGGGGTGGCAAAATTTGCCACCCTTGCTTTCTAAGGGTCAGAATGCACTGGCAGCAAAATTTGCCACCCGTGCACAAAAAGAAGAAAAGACCAACTCTGGAAGAGGTAGTCTAGGGGAGGGGTTCCTTGGTCACAACGAGATTGTGGTCACTTTCACATTTCTAGGCCAAGATGAGAATGAATTCAAAATTCATCTTGAAAAACAAACTTAGAGAGACAAAAGATGAAATAGACAAGTTTCGTAGGGGGTTGTTCCCAAAAACGGGCCAATCCGATTTTGGAAACAACAGCTGGCTCCTATTGGGGAACTTTTGTTAATCAAATTGATTAGCGGGAGTAGAAACTAGTCTCTAAGTGCCTTCATCCAAGCCATTGGGCTATAGAGTTAGGCTAAAAATGAAAGAAAAATAGACAAAACATAAACACTATACATATATACAAATGGACTTCTCCAAGTCTCAAGGGTTGAACAGCTTCAAATGTTGTCCGATGTGAGGTAGTGCAAATGGCATTCCATCTTGGTATTCTAGCAAGAAGCTAGCCTCACCACAGAGCTATTGAATGGTGAATGGGCCTCTCCATAGGGAGTTGAATTTGCCATGCATCCCTTTTGGTTCTCGCCTCTTGTCCCACAACAAGACTTGATCTCTGACTTGGAATTCACAAACTTTAGCTTTCTTATCAAAGAGTGCCTTCACCTAGTTCTGATGTTCCTTAATCTGATCCACTACCATAGCTCGATGCTCACTCAGCTCATTTAGACACATGATTCTTTTGTCGACTGAGCTTTCGAAGGTTGAGTCTTTGATTGCTTTAGTTAACTTGAGTGTTGGCAATTCAAGGGTAATGGGGATTTTTGCATTTAAACCATAAAGAAGCTAGAAAGGGGACATACCTATAGCCATTTTGGGTGTTATTCCATCTGCCCACAAAGCATCATACAATGCTTTGTGCCACATTCTCTGATTGTCATCCACCAACTTTTTGATAATAGTGACCAGGTTCTTGTTACTCGATTTTGCTTGGCCATTTCCTTGAGGGAAATAATCTGAAGTATGGGATAAGGTAATCCCATAATAAAAACAAAATTGAGTAATTTCATGTGATGAAAAATAGGCTACATTATCTGTTATGATCTTTAGTGGGACCCCAAACCTGGAGATGATATTTTCTTTGAGAAAACTACACACCACTTTAGACGTAGCATGCTTGGTTGGGATGGCCTCCACCCACTTAGTGAAGTAATCCATTGCCATAAGGACATAATCATGCCTGGAACTAGAAGATGGGTTGACTACACCAATGAAGTCAATACCCCATTGCTGAAATGGTTCTTCAATTACCACTACCTTGAGAGGCAAATCAGGTAGCTTAGGCTTCCCAACGAATTATTGGCACAATTCACACGTACACACCCATTTTTAGGCATCCTAGAAAAGCATGGGCCAATAATACCTTGCTCATAGAATTTTTTGCATTGTCACTAGTGCAAAATAATGTCCCCCATAGGCCAGATTATTTAAATATTCTAAGAGTCTTTCTTGTTGCGCCTTGTCAACACAACAAAGAAATGTCCCATTCAGGTTTCTCTTATAAAGGCCATTGTCCCATAGAACATAACCAACTGCTTTCAATTTAACATTCTATTTCTCTTTAAAAGAAAGATGAGCGGGACACTCACCATATGTTAGAAAATAAGCAATGTCAGAATACCACTCATGAGTAGTGGCAACAAAGAGGACCGTAGGCATGCCTTCGATCTCTACTTCTTCACTTTCTGCTTCACCTAGAATGTTTTTGGCAATCAACTGGCAAATACCTTTTCCCCGTACAAGCTTGGTTGGTTTGATGTCTTGATCAAACTCCTGAGTTTTGGTAATCCAGTTACCTCTCTTTGTACTGAACTCTTACTGAGTCAAAATGGATTTTACTATTGTGTCTGGTACGAGAACTTTGGTGTGAGAATTCAAGATATAAAACCTGAAGTGTTTGACCGCTTTGACCACTGCGTATGCATGCTTCTCCATAAGAAAATATTTCAGCTCATGATCCTTAAGTGGACAACTCATGAAAGAGATAGGAGATTCTACACCTTCTGGATTTTGTTGGACCAAAATGGCCAATAGTGTATGTTCAGAGGCATAACTATATATTTTGAAGCTTTTAGTATAATCTGGATAGACCAAGATTGGTGCACAGGCGATTGCTTCCTTAATCTCTTTAAACATTGATTTACCCTTAGCAGTCCACCTAAATGTAGCATTGCCTTTCAACATGTTGATAATGTGATGGGCTTTCTCAGCAAACTCAGGAATATACCTTTTGAGAAAATTCACTTTTCTAAAAAAAGAGTGAACTGCGGTCTTGTTGGTAGGTAGAGTAAGTTCCTAGATGGATTTGACTCTTTCTGAATCAATTTTAATACCTTCTCAGGACACGATGTGTCTGAGAAGTTTCCCTTTGGTTACTCTGAAGATAGATTTCTTTGGGTTTAAAGAGATACCATTTTGACGACAACGTTCTAGTATCTTTCACAAATGGTGAACATGCTCAGAACGATGTTTTAAAAACACTGTCAGATCATCCAGGTACACTACAATGAATTTTCCCATCTCATCTTTGAAATCAAGATCCATCGCCCTTTGAAATGTGGCACCTACATTTATCAGACCAAAAGGCATTTTTGGTAAGCGAATGTGCCCCACGGTGTGGTGAACACTGTCTTGTGCTGATCTGCTTTTTTGACTTTGACCTGATTGTACCCCAAAAAACCATCTAGCATTGATAACATTTCTGAACCTGTTACCATTTACAGGACTTGATCCATAATGGAAAGAGGGTAGTTATCTTTTAAGGACAACTAATTTAAGTTTCTGAAATCCACACATATTCAAATTTTGCCATTCTTTTTCTTGACAGGCACTATGTTGGTAATCCATGTTAAGTGATGGATTGGAAAACTTATCCAGGCATCCAACATCTTTTGTATCTCAGCTAAAATGGTACTTGAGATTTTTGGGTTATATTGCCTAGATTTTTGCTTGTAAGGTATAGAGTTGGCTTTCAAAGGGATGTCGTGATGGATGTCATTTGGCCTGAGTGATTTCAGATCAGTGTAGGAATAGGCCAATACATCCATATATTGGTGGAGTAGACTAGCAAGCTCAAATCTTTCTTTAGGAGTGCAACATTTCCTAATTTTTACCATCTTAGGATCGCGCTTGGTTCCCAAATTTACCTGATCAAAATATTGAGAAGAATTTGAATCTATTCATTGTTGTTTAACAAACTTATCATGGGTATCAAACAACTTCTCTAGGGAAACCAGACCTTTGGGAATCTTATTCCCCTTAAGCTGTAGGAAATTCTCACCTGTGTTCATATTGGTCTCAGGAGTTGCTTCACATCCTGGGGATTCACTACCTTTAAAACACAGTTGTTTGAAACTATCTTTTTATTCCAAGAAGGTGAAGATTTGATCATCATTGTTAAACACTTGCCAATGGCCAGCATTATCAGGTATACTTGGTCGAAAGACCAGCTCAATAGTGTATCTATCTCCCTTAAATTTTAGGTGAGGGACTAGAAGGGTGGCAGAGATAGCCAATGCATTTGCCCGGTCATTGAATTCCCTTAGAATGGTAGAGATGTTGAAAGTGTCAACATTTTCAATCTAATCCCAGACCAGATTGCGATAGTGGTGCAACCTTTCATTTTTTGTCTGATAGAGGTTCCTCACTTGGCAGACTATCAACTCATCATCCCCTTTAGCATGGAGTAACCTAATGCCCCTTTCTTTGGCATCCTGTAGCCTGAGCAATAGAGACTCATACTCAACCGTGTTGTTGGTATTATTAAACTACAATTTATAAGACAAAGGGATAATATCTCCCTGAGGAGATATCAACACAACCCCAGCTCCCAAACCAGTAGAGGAGCAGCTGCCATCAAATTCCAAGGTCCATACTTTGTTAGACACTACTTTTTATTTGAAAACTCCTTTGTTTGGGGAAAGAGGCTCTTCCATGTGTTCATTTTGATTTGTTGACCTTCTCGCTGTGCTAGCTAAACACAATCTCAAGTCATTACCCGTAAGAGTTTCATCAGATGTCTTATGGGTTCCGTTTGTAAATAGGAAATAGTTGCCCATGCCTGAGGGCTCAAATAAAATTTGAGCTTTCGGTGCTGACGATCGGGTAACTACATACCTCACTTCTTTTTTAGGAAGTAACTTCTTCATGATACCTTGAACTAGAATCCTTACTTTTGACAAGTCTATACTTAGCTCACCTCCAACATCTTTGCAGAAATTCCACCCAAGCAGGATGCCGTAAGATGCTAAAACATTGGCCACTAAAACCATCATTTTTATCCACTTTTTTGGGAAAGCCGCGAAGGCATATTGATCATCTTTTATTTGACCAAGGAGAGGCACTTGCTTATTTTCCATGGAAAAGCACCTCCTAAAAGTTTTGGTCAAAGTCAGGCCAAGAGAATCTGCCACTTTTGTGGGCATGACATTATCTGAAGCTCCAGAGTCTATAATACAATTACTCAGTTTATAACCATTTATAAGTAGGGAAACATAGAAAGGTTCTATTTCCCCAGGAGTGATAGGAAGAGTCACAAGATTGTTTTGGGCTGGTTTATCTTTAGGGGGATCATGAACAGCCTTCAAAGAATCTTGTCCTATGGGGACGACATTGTTTTTCACATATTTTGCTAACCTATCAAACTGTTCTGGGTTAGCCCTCAGATATTCAACTTCTATCATTTAAATTTTAGTCTTTCTAGCATGATCAATTATATCAAATAATTGAAAAGAACTTGCAACAAAGGAAGAGAGTCCATCATCAGGGACTTTAATAGGTGTGGCACTGGTCTGAGCAATAGAGATGGAAGGGATGGCATGGTTGGAGGAACTTACTTTTTTATGGGTTACCTGATCTTTTGATTGTGGAGGCAATGGAGTCTCGTGTTGAGCGATGAAAACTGCTGGCCAAGGTTCCTCTTCTGCCTTTCCTTTATCGGCCTATGAAGCTGACTGATTTTGAGATCTAGTGAAAATAGCGTAAGATCCATCCAAACCCTCCCCTTTACTTCTAGCTTCGTCTTGGTAATCTAGGAAACCAATATTAGAGTCACCAGCTAATTCTTCTTCTTGCTCATCAAAGAGATTAGCATCTTCTTGTTGATCTAACTGAGGTTGGAATGAGTTGTCGTGTTTAGCCTCTAGGTAACTGACCACTGAATTGGTAGGTGTTGCTTCAATGGCTAATCTCCCTGGAGGGGGAGGTAGGTGATTGGATTGCCCTTGGTTTTGGGTAGCATTACCTTGATATTATTGATTCTATACTGTTCTCTTGGGTACGTCTCGATAAGTAGGAGTAGACGTACCTTGGGCCATTTGCCTCTTCAAAGCTATCAGTTCATTCATTAATTTTTGCACCATAGGATCTGTAGTACCTAAAGAACTTTCAGCAGATGAAGAGAATTTATTTTTACTAGGATCTTTTTTGATCTTACCTACCAGGATAAGATCATCCTCAATCTCAGTAGCCAAACTTTGAGCCAAGGCTAGATCCATAGGGCCAGCTCGCCTCAATAGGAAACTTACTTCGGGAAGCTATGAATTGATAAAAAAGCACTTGAGATTTTCCAGCATGGGCTGAGCCACAATTGGAATCCGGTTTCTCAACTTGTTGAATTTAACTATGAAATCCCTCATGGGTTCTTGGGATTCTTTCTTCAACTGTGTTAGCTAAGCCAACAAAGCATGTGCATCTTCAAAAAGTTTAAACCTAGCTTTGAATTTAGACTTGAGAGTATCCCAGTCTGTTACTGACCCAGCTTGCAAGTGATAGAACCAATCCACGGCAGCTTCTTGCAAAGTTTCCACAAAAAGTCTAACTACTACATCCTTGAATTCCACGCTGATCATGCCACATGCTATGGAGAAAGCAACAATATGCTCATCGGGATGAACCTTTCTATCACCAAAAAACTTAGGAATTTTTTTTCTAGAACTACGAGGTAGTTCATCCAGGGGTGCAGTCAAATTGAGAGGACCAAAGTAATTACCCCACGAGCCTTGAGCCATTATGTTAGGATGATTAAATGGTGGGATAATAAACCTTGATGGGGTATTTATAGGCAAGGTGTGATTAACAGTAGGAAAAGAAGCTCTTCCTTGCATTGGTGACTTGCTAAGATTAGGAGGAAGACTCCTAGATCGCTGGAGGAAAGGCGGTGGAGGAAACAAATCAAAATTACTCTACTGCACCAACTCAAACACAGGGTCAAAAACACCCTTAGATCTCTGACTTCTGGTGTAGCATGGAGTTGCAAGATTTTAAATGGAAAAGGGACTGAAACTATTTCAATCTGAAACTTGAGGTTTCAGACTGCACATTCGAGGTCCCCAGCAAAGTCACCAAAAAACTATTGGGTGAATATTTTGTCGTCAACTAACTGAAGACAAAATGGGTATATCAACCACAACATAGGGAGATTTACACCATGAAAAGTGTGGGTTTACCAAATCTGGATGAGGTAAATCTCTCCTCTCATCAAGGGGAGGTTCCCTACAAATATTTATATGCTAGATATATATATATATATATATATATATATATAATTAAGTAAAAAATAACACATGAGGTGGTATAATAGCATCTACCTCTCTTTTTCTAGAGGTAATGTACAAAGAACAAAAGAAGGGTATCCTAATCCTTAGCTAACAATACTCCTCTTCTTTCAAGAATGGTATTAAATGGGAAGCAGAAGATCTCCTAAGGTAATAAATTCCATAAGAACACTTACGTAAGCACAAAGTCTTCTGTAGCTTCTTTCACTGATTCAGAACAAACGTAACCGTAGAGTAAAACAAAGCACAAAGTCTTTGCCTGAAAATACAAAAGATAGCTGAATCTCAAAAATAAAGGTAGTTCAAAGTCTATCCTCTACCTTTTAAAAGCATTCTAAGATAATATAAACACACCCACTTTACTTATTAAATCAGATAAATAAGAGATCATCAGGAAAGAGAACATAAGAAACTGTTTCCTAGATAACACAGATAATTTCAACACAAAGTCTGAAATAAACCTGCTTCTCATTCATTCAACAAAATATGATTTACAAATTTGAGCACAAAGTCTCAAAAGTTGTTTCAATTTTGGCAGAGTGTTTGCTATTTATTTTTCCAAGATCATTTACGAATGAGGTTTCCACTATATATAGGGAGAAAATCCTCAAAAACTAGAAAATAATAAAATACAAAAATATCTCAGTCAAAGATGACTCATCTTTGACTTTGAGATATTTTTCTGAAATATTTACATGTAATTAAATTTTACAAAATTGCATGCACTTCTCACAAAATGAAAGTGCATAAGGAGAGAAGAAAGAAGGAGAAAAATTCAGTTCTTGCTGCCAGATTTCTTCATATGGGCATCGTACATAGTGATGGATGCCTAAATTCCTATGCTGTTCGATGCAATTGGGTTCTTGGAGATGATCCTAGCTCTGATCAATGCATCCTTTAATGATGTGATGGCCTTAGCATGACCAATTAACCTGGATTTTAGATTTTCCAAAGTTAACTGAGCGTCTAGAATATTGTCCACAAAAGACATTGAGAAGGATTTTTCTTCAAAATCTCTCTAAATCATCTTTTTGAAACTCTGAATCATTTCTTCTACTAGAAGGAACTAATTTTCCTTAGAGGTTAGGTTGCATGACAACTCTTCTAGTTTATTTAGTAGGCTTAGATCACTCTTCTCACTAGCCTCCTTGAAATCTTTGAGATCATCAATTAGATCTTTGAGTACCTGAATCCTGAAGATCAGTGACTCTTTGATCTCAACATAAGAGTTCTTTCTAGAGATGACACCGATAGATATCAAGGTGATTTTCATCAGATCCTTCATCTCCTTCCATTTGCTAAGGTCCTTCTCTGAATTATCAATCTCTTGACAGATAAGAGAGACAAATTCATCTAACTCTGCTTTTACCTTTCTCATCTTACCCATCCTTTCTGCAACCTCTGATAACAAAGAAACTCCCTGAGTATGCATTCTTTCAATATAATCCTCCAAGACTTTTCCCTTCAAGTAAGTCTTTTCTACTTTTTGAATGACTGGGTCATCCATAGAAAAGGCCTCTGGAGTTGCCATTTTAAGGGGAAGAGTGAACCTTCTTATTACTACTGTTAGCTACTCTGTCTTGGCCTTGTAATAATCTTTCATCTCCTTCTCTTGATCAAATTTATGGACCATGGTGTCCATAGTAGACTGAAGGTCACTTTTCACACCTTCGTGAGTAACTTTGCCAAGTTCAACATGAGAGATGGAATAGCTGCTCATTTTGAAACCCTCAAGGGTTGTGTCCTGTGGAGGCTTGGAAATTTCCAAAAATTTCTACCCTTTTTCCTCAACCAATTTGGAGAGGATCTTTGGCCTCTTTGGGGCCTTAGCTTTCACCATCACTATTTTGCCAAAGTCAAAGTCATCTAGAGAAATGCCCAACTTTTTCCTTTTGGGGGTAAATGCTGACATCCAAGGTGGGAGAGAAGTACCTATTGTGGCAATAGTTGTCTCAGCTGGTATAACTGTGACAGCTTCTACACTACTAGTGGTGACAGTAGTTGTAGTTGGAGTAACCGGTGAAACTACACCAACCACTAATTTTGGCTCTTATGTAGGGCTTGCTACCAAATTGAAGGAAGGAGATGATAAACTTGGAATGGACCCAGAAGAGTGAGGAAAACCTCCAGAAGCACCTTGAGGATCACTGAATACAACTCTAGAAGGAGAGGTAGCTCCAGAAGAGGCAACACTGATCAGAGAGATAGGAGAAGAGGGTACCATAGGAGACTGGTGGAAGAAGGAGAGATGCTCTTGAGTGGCTGTGCTTCTTCTTATGAGTGTAGAGATCTAGTGATTGGTTGCCCTGATGGTTGATCATCAGTCTCCATTGGCTGGGTTGCCTATGTCTGAGGACTCTACTCTTTGGTTCCTTTTGCTGCCGCTTCAGGGTCTTCTGCAGTCTTTGGTTTCTTAGACACAAATATGATTCTATGATTGTGAGGCTTAGAAGGGGAAGGTACATCACCTTTGTTTTTGGTTTTGTTCTCTACCTCTTTCTTCATCTCTACTTGATATTCAGCTTCAAATCCCATGATGAATTCTTTCAGGATGATCCCTTTGGTTGTTAACCAGTCATTGGTGTTAGCCAATATTGGTTTAAATCTTTTCCTCGGAGAAGTCAGCTCTTTTTGAGACCACTGAGTTAGAGGAAGAGGGGAACTAACAATCTTTTTGGCTAGGTATTTGCTGTTGATGATGTTTCTATCATTGGCCAGACTGGAGGGGATCTCTGCAAGTCCTAGATATTCAATCTAGTCTAGGGTCAGCCTGCAATAATCCATTTTTTTGATCTCTTTAGCCGTTCTCAGGTTGATCTAGATATCCTCAATCATGGGCTCATGGAATTGAGTCTTTTGCTTGATTTTATCCTTGACTCCCCTATAGTCAATTTTTTCTCTTTTCTTGAATGGTTTTAGAGTGACCATCTGCATTTTAGTTTCCATGACCTTGGCTTTGGCTGCTATTGCAATGGAGTACCTACCAATTTCAATTGGAAATCTGAAGCCCAGTTTCTTTAACTCCATTTGTCTAGTATGCATGACAATCATTTGTTGGCAAAGTTCCATTAATACCAACTTATTTGAAGGGAACCTGGGGAGCATGTAGGGGTAGCCTTATTAAAAACTAACCTGAAGATAGCAAAAGGTGGGGAATTATAGGAACATGCAGCTGTAATTGTTGACGATTGTCCAAGCCTCATCTGATACTCTCTTCTACTCAAGCTGAGGGTTGAAGAGGCATAAAAATACGGCAAAAAAGGCATCATTTACCCTTTTGAAGTGGTGGGTCGATCCTTGCAGAGTCAGCTGAGGGTAATATGATTACACTGGAGTTGTCTTTCTATCCCCCTCTATGGTTAAGCCTGGAAAAGTTTGCATTGCGGTAGCTATGTACACAAGGTAAGAAGTCATATAGAACTTGTAAAAAGTTTGTACCTTAGTTAGCTATTCATGGAGGGCATTAATGATCTACTCTCCCTAAAAGATAACTTGCTTGTCCTGGAGGATGATCTTGATGAATGGATACATCCATTCATGAAACAGTGAAGAAGACGGGAGGCCTCGTACTCTACTAAGAAGGGTGATCAAGTCACCAACTTATTTGATGAAGTCACTCCTCGAGAAGTTACATGACCATCTTGATAAGCCGGTCTTAGGGGTCTTCAACCATTTATGATTCATGACTTTCTTTTCCCTCTCAGGGTCTTTGTCGTATTCCTTCTAGGCATTCGTGAAGTCAATCCTGGTTACTTCGGTGGCTGGAGGGCACATGAAAACTTTATCAATGAATTCAAGATCTAGCCAAATCACCACATTACCATTGGCATCTGAGACTGACCTAGTCTCTTTATTGTAGAAATGGGCACATTGGAGAATGAACTCAGTATGATGTGCTACTACTGGAAAAGCTGCCACCAGGTGGATGTTACTCTCGATGATCCTCTTCATCCCAGTGCTTCGATTCATCACCTTTGTTTAGGCTATAAATTTAGCCATGTCCACGTGGCCAATCTCAGTGTCCCAGATGTCATCGACATTTGAGGAGACTGACGTGAGTGGGAAGATGCCCTGATATTTATACTTCATGGTCTTTGCTTTTTTCAGAGACGCTTCAGACATGGAAACTAGCTTTGGTCGGATAGGTGTCGATGAGCAAGAGTTCTCTGAAGGTGCTGCAAACATGATTATGAGATTAGAGGAAAGTGGGAAAATGGGGAAAAGGCAATTTAAGTGATCACAGTTAATGGAGGTCACTTTAAAAAGGCCAGGTTGAAAAAAGGACCAAAAAATGAGGAAGAAAGGGAAAGAAAAAGTCAATGCAAAAAATTCTCCAGAGTTAGGAAAATCTGGGGGAGGGATGTAAGGGTGGAAAAATTTTATGCCCTTGCATACTGGAATAAAAGAGATGCAAGGGTGGCAAAATTTGCTTCCCATGTAGGGAAGGCCTGCACAGGCGGTGAATTTCACCGCCCATACATGGAAGGCCTGCACAGGTGGCAAAATTCACTGCCCATACATGGAAAAAGAGGTAGGGGTGGAAAATTTCACTACCCCTATATTTTGGGAATGCAAGGGTAGGGGTGGCAAAATTCACCTCCCCTACATACTAGACATGTCTCGGTGGTGAAATTTGTTGCCGATGCATGTCGGGCAAAGAAGCGTGGGTGAGCGGTGAATTTTACTGCTTGTACATGAAAGAGTGAGTACAGGCAGAAAAATTCACCGCTCGTGAAGGTGAATGTGGGGAGGGAATGACACACGGGCAATGAACTTCATCGCCCTTAGGGTTAGATGTGGGTTTGGGGAAGGAAAACCATGAGGGATGGGCAGCAAATTTGTCATCCGGGTGGGTTTGGTCAAAGCCGTGAGAAATGGAGAGGGACAACATTTTTAGCCATCCCAGTAGGATGAAAGGGTTCACTAAAACAATAAACAAACTAATGAAAAATAAAAATAAATGCAAAAATGAGACTGACCTAGAAAGCCACGTGTGCCACAAGCTCGAATCTATGAAATTGCTCTTCAAGTCACTCGCTAGATCATCCAGATGTGAAGGGCAGGAGGAGAGGAGGAAGCAATGAGAAGAAATGGGGTTCAAATCAGTTTATATGGGGTGAAAATCAACCCCAACAACCTGTCACATGTGGTAATAAATGTCGTGCATAGAAACTGAGGCATGCTTGGGTGGCAAAATTTGTTGCCCTTGCATGTTTTGATGGGTCTAAATGCAGGGGTGGCAAATTTTTCCACCCTTGTAGGTCAAGATGTAAGGGCAGAATTTTTTTTTGCCCTTTCAAGAAAAAATGCAAGGTCGGAAAAATTTTCTGCCCTTGCTTTCTAAGGGTCAGAATGCACTGGCAGCAAAATTTGCCGCCCTTGCTTTCTAAGGGTCAAAATGCACTGGTAGCAAAATTTGTTGCCCGTGCACAAAAAGAAGAAAAGACCAACTCTGGAAGAGGCAGTCTGGGGGAGGGTTTCCTTGGTCATAATGAGATCGTGGTCATTTTCACGTTCCTAGGCTAAGATGAGAACAAATTCGAAATCCATCTCAAAAAACAAACTTAGAGAGACAAAAGATGAAATGGACAAGTTTCGTAGGGGGTTGTTCCCAAAAATGGGCCAATCTTATTTTGGAAACAATAAGTCATTTTCAAGACCTATCCCTACAAGAAGACGCCCATTAAACCCTCACATAGCTATCACAGCCCTTAGATCTTTTGTGTATTTTAATGGCCAAATTTCTCTGGCCCTTACCCAATATTATCCTATCCTAGTTATATCCCTTAAAAGTGTTCTTTATTATGCTAGTGACCAAGCTACAATACCTTTTGAGCACCTCATGGACATAGTTTTTCAATATCCATATTATCACTGAGGAAATTACAGCTATTGGGATATTAGCTACTTATTTTAAAGGAAAGGACCTAGATTTTTATAGAGGCCTTTCTTTTAATTCCATTTAAACATGGGACTAATTAGGAGAAGCCTTATGTAAAAAAATTTGAGGAAAAAAGTGACCATTTGTCACTTGCAGAGTAACTAACTACCATTAAGAGAGCTCCTCATGAAGTCATGTAAGACTTCAACACAAGGTTCCAAAAAACTTGGGACATAATCGCAATCTCAGTTAGACCAACCCCTAACTTTTCCTTTATATATTATTTAAAGGCTTTGAATAGTGATATCATAGTGATAATCCAATCTATGGGGGGAATATACTCTTAGATGCTTATGAGGTGGCCATCAAAGAATAAAATTGTTTTGTTCAAGATGGAAAGCTTACACCTAGACCACCAATGCCCTTATTTTATGAAATTAGACCACCTCCTATTTATATCCCTTCACTATATGTCATTCCTCCTACACCAAAAATTGTTGTAATACCTACACCAAAATAAGAGATTACTTCCACTAGTGGATCTAGTGACTCCCAAGACCAAAAGAACTTCTAAGAGGTCAAGATCATGTTTTAGTCTTTAGGAAATGAGATAGTAAATTTTAAGAGGTATAAATATTTAAATAGGCCTTATCAAGTTTCATATCAACCTTAAAAAAAATATTTTCAAGCAAATAGACCACCATACAAAGGGAACTACCAAGGCCAAGGTCAAAACTAAGGACAAGGGTAACATGGATATAATAGGTAGAATAAATATAGTCCTAATGTTTATATAACTTTCAATACCTTAGTACCAATTCAAAATAATGTGGCTCAAGAAGTAGAGGGTACCATGTATTGGAATTAATCTTTTGGTCAACATATTATCCCAAAAATTGACCTCAACCAAGCCTTCAATGATTAATGGTAGAAAGCTTCTAATTTTGGGTAAAACCAAGCTCTCATGGCCCAAAATGTAGAGTTACCTATGATTACTAAGCTATAAGAGTCTCCATAAGGTCAAGGTTCTAATTAGGGACCAAACTAATTAGATGCCACCATGGTCAATTATGAATAAGAAGAGTGTTATTCATCTAACTAGCAGGCTAGTTCTAACCAAACTTACATACCAGTGGCAAAAAATATAATATTTAAACTATGTATCATGTATGGTAATTTAGAATATTTCAAAGAGATTCCTACCATTACTCCTTCATTGAAAACGCCAAATTAACATATTGTCACTACAAAGGTTCTAGTAGTTTCAAGGGGTCATAATTAGGGAAATGTCTTGGTCCTTCAAGGATCATAAGTTTACCAAACAATAGTAGTGGCTTCCAAAGCATAATCAAAGGTTAGTGGTTCACCCATCAAAAAAATTTAATAAATGAATAATTCTAATATGAGTGTGCTAATGTGGGATATGCTCTCTATCCCTAGTTAAGTAGACATTCTTCAGGAAGGTTTGTCCAAGATTAATGTTACAATAGTTTCAAATAAGCCACCAAGAAAGGTGATTGAAGTCCTCACCAATGCAGTGAAAGGGACTAATGAAATACAACTAGGTAAGGTGGTCAAGAATCCTCCCTTATACATCTTGGTGATCATTGGTAACTCTCTATTTCACAATTGCTTAGTGGATAGTGAGGATAGTACCTCACTAATGACAAAGTCCATAGCTGATTAGCTTAGTTTGAAATATGAGACCCAATCAAAAGGGGTATTATGACTTTATGGTTATAAAACCAAGCCATATATCATAAATAAAGACCTTAATATGACCCTAAACACTTGTCCTAGTGTCTTGCTGGCTCGAGATGCATTGATCTTGGATGTGCCTCCTCGCTTTGCACTATGCCTATCTAGGGAGTTCACTACAAATACTAGGGGATACCTTATAATATATTGGCCATATATGGAATTGATAATAAGGTATGGAGCCAAAGTGTCAATAAAAGTTGATCACATTTAACAATTACACATAAATCCCTATGGGCTAGATAATGTCAACATCAATTGCACCATAATTAATGAGGATGAATTTACAATGGGGTAGGGGCTAAACACTCATCTAAAAGAGGTACCAAACATGTTCTTTAGATGAGATATGTAATTACACCTAAATGGTGGATCCCCTAGAATGTGTTTAAGAAAGGGACTTGGGTGTTTACTATTTTCATGAATAAAACTAGCCCATGTCATCCCTTATGAGTCCTCAAGAAGATCCTAGTGGTCTATGAAAGTTGTTCTTGATGGTTCAAGGAGCAAGAATGGGGTGGGTATAGGTGTTATGCTAATATACCCTTTAAATTATAAGTAATTTTCTTCTTATATATTCTAATTCATATACTCTTGCAATGTAATATAATATGAAGGTCTCATACATGGCCTTCAATGGGCTAGTAAAAGAGGGATTAAGCAATTGTAAGTCTATGGGGATAGTGAATTGGTTATACACCAAGTTATAACCTATAATTTCACTAAGAACCCCTTAATGAAGTCCTAAAAACATAAGGTGTGGGACCTAATTGATTACTTTAAGGCTTTTAACATCTAATCAATGTCAAGAGGCCAAAATCATCATGCTGATAGAGTAGTATCTATGGGGGCTCATTTTGACATCCCCAAAAAATTGAAAAAGAGAAAGGTGTAGCCAAATTTCAAAGTGGTAATAAGACCATTAGTGCCAGAGAATGAGGCTCATTTCCAAATCTTTGAAAATGACAAATAGATTACATTTTTCTTATAGGAAGAAGTAGATTTCTCCATCAACCAAGGAAAATTGTAGCATCAGTATGGGGAGCATATTGTTCAATTAAGGTCCATTAAGCTTCTTAAAGGGAAAGTTACCCTAGATGGTCTCTTTTATGAAGGGGACTATATGAGGAATGATAAAGTAGTGATGTCAACTAATAAAGAGAACTATGAGAGAGTTCTTAATATTTGAAGATAAGCTCCTAAAGCTTGGAAAGGTAAGTAATAAAGTTGAAAGGCACGATTTCATAGATATTTGTAAGGAATATGTAGACATCTTTGCTTCAAAATATAGTGACCTAAGGGGATTTGATCATAAATTATCCCAACACACTATAGATCTAGAGGCCAATTCCAAGCCTATTAGGCAAAATCAAATACCCATAAACTCCAAGATTAAAGAGCTCATGAGAAAGGAATTGATCAAACTTATTAAATCTAGGATGATCTTCCCAATTAAGCACTCCTCATAAGTATCTAATTTAGTACCTATCAGGAAAAAGAATGGGGAGATAAAACTATGTGTGGACTTCAAAGATATTACTAAAGCATTTTTGAAGGATCATTACCCTCTACCATCTATACAACAACTCCTATAAGTAGTTGCTAGTTTAGAATGCTTCTCTCTCTTAGATGGATATTTAGATTACAACCAAGTGCTAGTGAGAGAGGAGGACCAGTACAAGACTACCTTCACCACCAAGTAGGGCACATTTTATTTTCAAAAGATGCCTTTTGTATTTTCCAATGCTATGGAAATATTTCAAAGATAAATGAGCATGGCCTTCTAAGGGCTGTTAAATCAAATGGTACTAGTCTACTAGGATGACATCAAAGTCTGCTCTAAGAAAGCTAGTGAGCACATGGACCATCTAAGGATGATATTTTAGAGATTTAAAGAGTATGGTATCTCTTTAAATACCAAAAAATGTGTGTTCTCTATGTATTAATGTAAGATATTAGGTTACATTATTTCAAAATAAGTATTATCCATTAATCCTAATAGAGTAAGTGTTATTTTATCCTTATCCTTGTCAAAGCACAATAAGGGGATCCAAAGTTTCCCTAGGAAGATAAACTTGATGAGAAGGTTAATACATGGTTTTTCAAACTTGGTCAAACATATCACCACCATACTAAATAAAATCCAAGTGTTTACTTGGTCTAACGAAGACAAGGCAGCCTTTAAAGCCATCAAGCAAGCCATTGCCCAAGCCCCCTCACCCATAAATCTTGATTTCTCCAAGAACTTAATCTTGTACACCTTTACTAATGTTGACAACATATCAACTATGCTGATATGGAATAATGGAAAAGGAATAGAGCAACTAGTTTCTTTTTTTAGTCAAGCACTAGAAGGATATGAGATGAGGTACACTTTTCTTGAGAAGCAAGTTCTTTTATCCTTGATAAGCCTCAATAAGTTTAGGCCCATGCTCTCTAAAAATAGGATCCATATTATGTTGTCTCATCCTAGAGTTAGGGATTTGCTCCTTAACAAGCATTTTAATGAGAAGAGATTAGGCTAGATCACAAAGGTAATGGAATATGATGTAAAGATCAAGGTCACCAAGCTAGTCAAAGGCAAGGGCTTGTGTGAGCACATGGTAAATGTACTCTATGAAGACAAGGATGTTGTTTTGGTTACCCAAGACAACTCATAAGTACTTTCACCTCCACTTTAAAATATCTACCTTAAATACATGACTCACTTCTTAACATTGGGAAAATTCCCCCAAGGTTTGGATAGAGCCAAAATAAGGTATTTTAGGCTTCAATATATACCTTATGCATTAGTTGATGGTGTTGTTTTTAGAAAGGACCTCAATGGGGTACTCCTTAGGTGAATAGATGATGACCTAGTGACCAATCTCTTAGTGTAGTTCCATGATGGACCTAAAGGAGGATATTTTTCACCTAGAACCACTATAAAAAAGGTAATGAGGGATTGTTATTGCATGGGTTAGAAAATGCTAAAATTGTTCCCTCTTTTCAAGAAAGCAAAAACTAGCAACCCTTCCACTTAATCCTATTCAGGTGGAGTAACCCATAATGTAATGGGGGTTATAATTCATACGTATGGTCAATCCACCATCAAGTGTAGGTAATAAATGGGTGATCACTATAACTAACTAATTCACCAAGTGGGTGGAAGCCATTGCTTTGGAGGAGGCTACTAAAGGTGTAGTTTTGGACTTTTATGACAACCTTGTGACTAGATTTGGTGTCCCAACCACCATAATTTTAGATAATGCATTAGAATTCATTGGTGTGAAGATAATTGAGTGGGTTCTCAAATAGTCATCTACCTCAATACCACTTCCAATTATTATCCTTAAGGAAATGGACTGGTATATTTCACAAACAAGAATTTGTTAAGGATCATCAAGAGGACCATGGAAGATAATCAAAGAACATGGCACACCAAGCTAAGGATAACCTTATGGGATGATAGGGTGAATCCTAAAACTACCATTGGAAATTATTTATATATTATTATATATGGAGAGGAATCTAATTTTCCTATCTCTTTTGAGCTACTTACACTAGAATTAGTCCATCAACTTGAGTTGATGGAGGATGAACCCATGAATATGAGGATGATAGATCTCATGGAATTGGAAGAAACTAGGGACCTTAATATGAAAACACTAGAGTCACTTTAATCTTGGGTTAGAATATCTTTTGAAAAGAGAACTACAATGAGTTTTAAAGAGGGGGACCTAGTCTTCAAATGGTACTCAAATAAGGCCAAACCAAGCAACCATACTAAGTTTGATAGCTTATGGAGTGGCCCTTATTTGATCCATAGATGTAAGGAACATAATGATTTTCATCTTAACCAACTAGATGGAGAGGTATTAACCATCCCAATCAATGTAATTCATTTAAATCCTTGTTATTTAATGGTTTTTCATCTTTTGTAACATATTGTACATGTTAGAATATTTGTTTACTTTCTTCTAAGTGCCTTATGTACATTTTTTTTGTGTGTTTAATTTTCAATAAGTGCCTTGGGAAATTTATTTTGATATTATTTCTTTAAGAAAGGTTATATATATATATATATATATATATATATATATATATATATATATATATACACATATATATACAATATATATATATATATATACATATATATATATACAATATATATATATATATATATACATACACATATACATATATATGTATATGTATATGTATATATATATATATGTATATGTATATGTATATATATATGTATATATATATATATATGTATATATATATATATATATATATATATATATGTATATACATACATATATATATCCTTATGTTATCTTCATGATTAGTTGAGAGAAAAATTGGGAGTCCATATGCCCAATGGACCAGTCAAGACAAACTGGCCTAAGTTCTCAATCATAACAGGCATACTTCCCTGTGAGTCACTAAATATGTTGGCCAATTTTTTGGCCCACATACCAAGATTGTGCCTAGATGAGCTAGGTTACTAATGGATGAAAAAAAGAACAAATATTTTGGATGTAATTAGAGGGCCAAAGAGATCATGCATATTACAGAGCTTTTGAAACAATTTAGGTTCACCTAAAGTGTATTTTGTCCAAATTCATGAAAAAATGTTTCCATGGTGGTTATAACATTTAGGATCATGAATTAGGTTTTTCGCAATCCTCATAAGTTCATTTAAGCCTTTAGATTCATGAAAAATGTCAAACATAAGCCTAAGTGAGCTAAAACATCATGATGATGTCACATAAGAACAAATGGACCAATTCACTTATGTATCTAATAAGTCCACTCAGAAAGCATCACCTACCAATATATTGTAGTGCCATGGAGTTATTCATGCTAAGAACATGATCTACAAATTTCATGTCTCTATGATATTTCTATCTCAATATCTAAGTGTTCAAATTTGGCCCTGCAACTTAGGATGTTTGTCCAAGTGTCAAGTTTGAGCTTTAAAAAATGCTTGTTTGGATTTAAAAAGCCCTTAAAATTTTTAAATTTGATAAATATATAATGTTCTACATGAGCTCACATACTAACAACATAGATCCAACATTTTGTGTTGGGTTCCAACAAGTTAAAAGGTCTATGGGTTAAAACCCTTAAAGAGCTACAAATTAGACAAGATAAGATGGTACAGGTTTATCAAGTAGAGATCCAATGGTGCATGTTCAATGACAAGGAGGTGTGTCCAGGTTTAATCAATGATCAATGTTGATTTATACATTATGATATAATGGTGTGAGATGAGTCAAATATTCAAGGAGATTGAGAATCCACCATGTGGCATAAGTGCATGAAACCATAAACTGATAATAGGATCCTACGATCAATGCATGATTGACAAGTGGCATAAGCATGTTTAAGCTAGAAAATGATTGATGGATTATATTGCATCATGAAATTAAATATATAGGTATGATATAAAGTAATAATTTATCAAGATATATGAGTCTAATGAGAGAAAATATAGTTTTACATAATTTGATTGGCCCAAGCCAATATCGATGACCAATGAAACTCAAGGTCAGACCCAAGAACTAGTTTTCAATGGAAGAAAACATAGGTCTTATAGGGTCATTCCACCACCATTAAAGATTTTTTGAGCACCATTAAAAATCCATATCCATGTATTCATGTATAAAGAGTATAAAGGGATGTGTTTAATGTTAAATATAGACCTTTATTTTGAATATTTATGGCACACAGGGTCCATTCTAGGGCTATGTTTGCCATTATTTCAAGAATGATCTATGTATGTAAAGAGATCTCAGTTTATGTAGAAGGATAAAAGGAAAAAATAGGTCTTATGGACCTAATAGAGATCAAGATCAAAGTTATGTAGCCTATAGGCATGCATCAATGTAAGGAGCTATAGGAAAACTAATAAAGGAGATTGGTTCTCCATCTATAGAAAAGATCTAGTCTAGATTTGATAGAAGGTAGCTGTCTATGATTATTGAAGAATATCCTTATCCTTCAAGATGGCCATATTTTTGAGAAATTATCACCTAAAATTCAAAAATCCATGTTTCTATCAAAACCATGAGCATTAAATTTTGTCCTCAAATGATAGATGGCATGAAGGATCAAATAAAAGGTCTAGTGTTGGGAACTTTAGCTAGGGGAACTAAATGCATTCTTAGGGACTTATGGGATTTTTCAACTTGATAAGGCATGTACATTATCTTAATTAATAAAAAATGTGGAAAGGCATCCATTGTAGTAAAAGGTGGTAGGTTAGGTTTAATTAATGATCTAGGATGGCATGTTCCCTTTCTAATGGCATGCTCACATCTCTCTCTCTCTCTCTCTCTCTCTCTCTCTCTCTCTCTCTCTCTCTCTCTCTCTCTCTCTCTCTCTCTCTCTCTCTCTCTCTCTCTCTCTCTCTCTCTCTCTCTCTCTCTCTCTCTCTCTCTCTCTCTCTCTCTCTTCTCCTATTTATCATGATCTCATTCCTTTTGAAGGGTTCTCAGCTCTTAGAATTTATCAATATTTTATGGGATGAGGATACTCATTAAGAGTCTTTAAAAAGTGTACTCATTTGATATGGTCAAACCCTATCAAAATATTATATTAATTACCTTTTGAATTAATAGGATCAACTCTTTACCTATCTCTTATCTTTAATCAATGCTTATTATGCTTGTGTATGGTGAATATGTGAAGGAGATTATTCTTAGTTTACTATCTTTCTACTTTCCTCTTTGAAGGTTTTTTCAAGCTAACTTTTAGGTCAAGATTATTTTTCCACTTGGAACCTCTTCTATGAAATATTTATGCAACTAGTGAGATTGTGAGATTGAGTAAGCCATAGTTATTTTTTACTGATCCAATGTGTGTTTAAGATTATATGAGTGTCCATTTAGCTTTGGTGAATCACCCTTTTTATCTTTCTTAGGATCCATTATCCTCTTTCTAACCTTTTTCACTATGAAAATTTAGTTTAGCATTAGTCTAGGTGAGCATCAAGAGGAAGTTGGCCTTCTCTGGAGGTTCAGCCTCACCATAAGATACCCATAGGCTGAGGTTGTTCCCATTGTGTATCTTAGTTGTATGGAGCCTAAATAACCCTCTCCAAGGGTGAAAATTAATATTAAAATAGTTATTTTATAATAAAATCCTATGTATAGGGTATTATTGGCCCACTATAGGAGTCAATGCATGTGCAGATGTAAAAAATTGGGTGGATTGTCAAAAGCATGTTGATCTCATTCATGCACTAGCTCTACTACTTCAACATGGGGACTCAATATCATAGGTAAAATCAATCAAACTTCATCCAATGGCCATAAACATATCCTTACTGATATTGAAAACTTTACTAAGTGGGTTGATGTCATTCTCCTTACTTATATAATAAGTAATAAAAAATCCAATTTCATCCTCAACCATATCATTTTCCACTTTACCATTCCCTCTGATCTTATTTTTAATAATTAAGGATGCTTAAATAATAATTAAATATAATCTCTCTATGCAAAATATTATATCACCCAACATTTTTACTCCACCTATTTTCATCAAAATAATGGCCAGGTAGAAGCATCTAACAAAACCTTGATCCAAATTCTGAAAAATATATATATATATATATATATATATATATATATATATATTAATGATTTTGGACATGATTGGAATCTAAAATTATTTATCACCCTTAGGTTATACCTTACCAATACCCACATCCCCTCAAGTGCCACTTTATAATGGAATCTATTCTGCCTATCAAGATTGAGTTACCCATGTTTGAGTTTCATTGAAGAACATCATTAATGATGAAGAATGCAAATATTCTTGGTTATAAGAATTAGACCTTCTTAATTAAAAATAATTAGCTTCTTTGAATAAACTCCAAGCCTATCCATAGCTACAACATGCACATTAAGCATAAATAATTTGAACTTGGTGACCTAATCATAAATGAAAATCAAAAGAATACCAATATCACCCATGAAAATAAGACTATGTTTGAGCCTAATTGTCTAGGCCTATTCATCATCACAACAAATTATATATCTAGATCATATTGATTGGCCACAGTAGATGGAAAATATCTATATGATCCCATGAATATTATACATTTTAGGTTTTTTTACACTTGATTTGATTGAACATTATTTATGGGGACCCCTATTTGGGGGTATGACATAAAATTACCTTCCTTTGATCCCATTTCCAAGTACGTTATTACACCTTGATTTTATTACCTCATCCTATTACCATTATTTGATCTTGGTTTTGGTTTACCAGTGCAATTGAGTATTCTAGATGTTACATTTCAAAGAAATATTCTTGTAGATTATTCAAATTTAGTCACCATCAACACATCCAATATGTATGTTATCTCAGAGTAAATTACTCCTCATTACCAAAATTATTGTCTTGGAATTTTTTTTATCTCCCTATACCATTTAATCCATTCACATGACATTAATGTTTTCAACCCTATTATTGATTCATAGTAGTATTTATTAGGTTTGAACTACATTCGCATGATGTACTTTTGGACTATGTAGATAGCATTTATTTTCTAAGTTTAGTTCAATCACCCATTTTCCATGATCTCTCCATTATGAAAGCAAACTAAGCCATGTCTTCACTATTTTATGAGTTAACACATTCTACATCTCATAATACTCCATTGAGTTGAGATTCCAAAAATCCCAAAATTTTGAAAATCCCCAAAATCCTAAACATTATAAAATCCCCAAAATAACCTAAAAATAATAAATAATTACAAAAGGGTTTAAAATATCTATGATAGATATAAAGCCACAAAATTTCTACTTGTTTGGTCATCTTGTTCACTAGTAGCTTTTTCCTATGCTTTAGATGGGATGGTTTACCACATTTACTAGGTGGGAACCTCTTATCCAATCATGACCATTTCCATTTTATTTTACCATTTTATTGATATTATTCCCTCCCATTTTTTGGAGAACTACAGTTGACCTAAAGTCCTTAAGTCTATGTAGGTAGCTTCCACTTGCAATAGGGCATTTAGAGTTAGCTCGACCACCCCTTCATTTTTATTCTATTCCCCCTTCCATTTAGATTGTTATATTTTCATACTAATTGCACTATATAATTTAGCGGTAAAATACCAAATAGAAATGCCTTACATTCACACATGCATAGATGATTCTATACTTATTTTTTATTTTTTTTTGTCTATTTATCATGATTATCTTTGATTGTTCTTGGTGCATTTATTTGATCAACTTGATGATTTATATTACTTTTATTTTAGTTTATGTTTTATTATTTCTTTGTATTATTTTTTTGTTTCCATTTTTCTATTTTTTCCTTAACTTAGTTCATTTTGTTTATAAGGTCATCATCATCATGATTCATATTACCTAGTTGTACTGGATTCCATCCATTAGCCTTTAATAACATTGTCATCATGGTTTCCATCATTTGTGTATTTTTTTAATTCATATATTAAAATTGGGATTCAATACATATGCAAATTATGGCTTGGTTTTCATGCTTTTTATATCGTGGTGCATACCATTTTATGCTATATCAAAAATCAATATGTTGAAAATGTAATCAACAATGCTAAAGTAAGATCTCTCCTTGTCTACTATCCTCCAACCAATTCATTAGGTGTTTAATCAACATTTATCAATGTGAAAATCCACCCTAATATAAAAAATAATTAATATCAATCCATGATGAAATTCACCCTACTAGGGCAACCCCTTAAATCAGTGATCAAATATGCCTTGGTGGGGCACATTATTATGATCAAATCTTGTTTCTTCCTCTCTTTTTATAAGGCCTATATATCTCAACTTATTCCCTAACCATCCCCTTGAGGGGGCATCCAAGGCTAATTGATCACCCTTTAGGGCATCAATATGAGTTTACTAACTCATAAAATTTCAAAAAGAGAAGAGCGAATAAATCATTCTTCAAGCATTATAAAATTTCTTCTAGATGACTTTATCATTTTTTTAAAAGATGTTATTATTCCTAGTGTCTCAAAAATTCCTTTTTAAATAGGGGAAATATATAATAACTTAATTTTAACCACTTCTATGTCTAAACTATGTTCAGAATGAATTTTTACAATTGCATGAAAATTTAA
The DNA here is from genome assembly GCA_037957365.1 of Torreya grandis. NCBI lineage: Eukaryota > Viridiplantae > Streptophyta > Pinopsida > Cupressales > Taxaceae > Torreya > Torreya grandis. The sequence continues at coordinate 2,275,093 of JARHVA010002145.1, read as the reverse complement.
CCAAAAATTTCCAACTAGACTTAATTTAGCCACATAACTACCAATTTAACCCAAAACCACATGATACATCCCTAATTAGGGCAATGGATCATCTTGAATCATTTATATTATCTAATTCATTAGTATTATAATCAACCCTTTACAAGTGTCTTCACATGCCAATTAAGTAAATATATAGTTGACAAAGAAACATTATATATTTAACTTTCTTCTAATTTATAATTAATCACCTTCATTAATTATCCTAATCATTCCTATAATAGGAACTTCTATGGATTTAGAATAACCTATTATTCTAAAATACAAAGTTGAATTATAGCCTCACATAGGTGATGTCATAGGGGTAATTCAATGGAATGGAGTGGAGTGTGGACAAGGTGGCCTATGACATAAACACTTACACACACACACACACACACACACACACACACACACACACACACACACACACATCTCTTACACCCCTCTTACACATCAAGAGGATATATGGCTGCACTTTCTTCAAATTTGTCTTCCATACTCCAAAAGGCCTTAAATGGCATATCTTACACAATCCAAAGTGTAATCATGGATTTGAGGATTGAACCTAACCCTCCATCTTAGAATGAGATTAATGGTCCTTATCAGTTTAAGGAATTTATAAATAGACCCCTCTCACCTCTCATTTCGTTAAGTTTCCTAATGTAAACATACTTTGCTAGATTATTCTATTAAACTTCATCAACTCTATATTTCTCTCTCTCTCTCATGCCAATCCAAATCCAACTTCAAGTGTAGACAAGGAGTGGTGCTCCCCATGTAAGGATTCAAGCATCAATGAATACTCTCACATATACAAGAAAAGCTAAAATTATTTTAGACTAATTTTCAAGCATATCTTCAAGGGAGGTGAAAGTTTTGTATTTATTTTTCTAATTTACATTTCTTATTTGATTATCATAACTTACCCTAGGGATTGGAATTGAGTAGTTATGTCTTAAAGTTATTTTGAATTTATTCGCTAATAATTAACTAACCCCTCTTGGATTCTTGATCTACACTCTATGCATTAGTGACATTCTCTTGAATTATAAATTTGAACCTCTACAGATTTAAGGGGTGTCATATTCCTAGTCTACAACACATGTAGTTCAACACATACTTTATTTTTTCACCTTATATCTTAGTTTAGTTGTAATTTTTAAACTATTCATATATCACAAGTGGAAGTTAAAAGTGATAATACTCTTGAGGAGTAAAATGTTACACCAAATCATTATGGGTATAGAAATAGAACTAATATCTAAAGTAAAGAAGGTGGAGTGGTACAGCCAAAGTGATGAAGCCTATGGTATATTATGCCTATCTATATCTCCCAACTTACTCTTTCATATTGAATCTAAAACATATTCAAATCAAGTGTGGTCCACATTGGAAAAACTCTTTAGAAAGTGGGACATCATGAGGGGTCATGAGTTGGGAAATAAGCTCAACCATTTGAGTTGAGGGGAATTTGATATAATTCAACACTTCTTCACCAAGTTAAAATAACTCAAGTTATAGTTGAAACAATGGCATTGTTAAAAGGGATGATCAATTGATTATTTCCATCCTTTCCAAATTGGGATCCAACTATTCTATATTCATTTCTACCTTTCATGTCACAAAGTGTGTCATTGGATCTACATGGACCATGTTTTCCTTAGATTATTTTATTACTAACTTAACTGAGGAGTAAGATAATATCATTCAAATAGGTACATTTAAATCCTCTAAATCACATGCCTTGATTGTGAGTCATGAAAAATAGAAGAATTTTGTTAGTAAGGATAAGAAATAGAATAACAAGGACCTAGAACAAAGAAAGGGTCACAAATCTGATGGTAAGCTAAAATTGTGAAAATAGTCCTCTTTAGATAGTAAATCCAAGAAATAATGAATCATATTATCTATTATAATAAATTTAGATATGATTAATCCAAATGCATGAAGAAGTAGATTGACCAACTAATAAAAATGCTCAAGTATAATGATATTAGTATCCCTAATTCTTTTAATTAGAGTTCATTAGCACATGAGTCTTCTAAGGCTAAAGATAGTAAGAAGGGAAACTATTAGAGCAAAACACTTATTATAGTTGTGTCTTAAGATTCCACATGGGTAATTTATTATGGTGTATCACACCACTTGGCTTTATCATAGGAGATGTTATCATCCGTGGAGCCTTTTCTATGTCTTCCCTCTTTTGGGTGAAGATACTTCCACTAAAGATAGTGGGAGTGGAGCTATTGAATTGAATGATCAGACATTTCATGATGTTATATGTATTCCATCTATATCCATCAATCTCTTAGCTATTTATTATATAACTTATTTTGGGTAAGAGAGTTAAATTCACACCCAATTTTATGGTTATTAGGGAAGTTGATAGTGGCTCCATTATTACATTTGGGAAAGTAGATCACTAGTAATGATTGTATACTTTCTCACATCTTGTACCTGATCAACCCTCTACTACATTGATCACTCATTCATATGGGTTGATTAAATTATAGCATGAGAAATTTATCCATCTCAAGTATCACTACATGGATCAACTTAGTCATTAAGACATGGTTTTAGGGTTACCATGAGTTAAGTTTTCTAATAGAGTTTTCTATGGTTGAATTCTTGATAAGTATATCAAAGAGAAGTATGATAAGGTAAAATATTATAGAGATGAAAAAATATTAGATATTGTCCATAGTGAAATTTCTAATCTATTTCCAAAAATTTCATTCAATATGACTACATATATGTTAACTATCATTGATGACTATTTGAGCTATACATGGGTGCTTAATCAAAAAAATGATGTCTTTAATCATTTTAAAGATTTAAAGTTGTGAACAAGGAATACATAGAGGGGATATTAGTCTTGTTTTATTATAATAAAATAAATCAAAATAACACACTAAAATCCTAAAACATCTATCCTAGATACTAGGAAGGGAATAGGTAATAAAAATACAAATGGAACCACAACTAGAACTCAAAATAAATCAATTATTTTACTTTCCTTGGAGCTCCAAATGGATTATTGAAGTGGCTTGCTCATTTTGTGCATCAATAAGTCTTTGACAATGAATTTTTATTTACTTCTCTCCTTAGCACCTTAGATTGATTTCTTAGCTTATGAATCTGGCATGGTAACATTACTTGAAATTTTTCTTTGCATATATTTAAGCATTATAACATTAGACCAAGATAGATTTTTAAATCAGTAGGAATGGCCTTGTATTTATAGCCTCCAAAAGTTAACCCTCACCCAAGGTGAGTTAAGGTTGAGTTTAAAAATGGAATGAGTTCAAACTAACCCTTGGTGAGTTGAGGCTAACTCTAATTGAGTTAAAAAATTCATGTAATTACAATTTTTAATTACTAAGAATAGCTCTCAAATTATATATTTTGAGATATTTTGGAATAACTTGACAATTCATAAATGGAATGATGAAAAGGCTTAGTTTTTTGAGTTTTAGAATTTCCATTTTTAGATATTTATTAATTATCAATGGATAATTCAACTAAGAATTTAATCTTGTTTAATTAGTTGATTCAATTTAATTAGCATTTTAGCTCTTTTAATATTTCATAAAGTGCCCCACTTAATGGGTTTATAGGCCAAACTATCAGTTGTTAGGTTGCAAGGTGATTGGGGATGAATTTATGAGAGGTTATTATTATGTATGGGTTAGTACCCCAAAGAGGGATGCATCAACATGATTTTGAGCATTGATGAATGATGCATGGGAAAAATTGAGATGTTTAGTGATTCCTAGGCCTAATTTGTAATGTTTGGTAAGAATCAATCTAAAGTCTAGTTGGAAACTAGTTATGGCTAGAATGGGGTGTCTACAATTTTCCCCTATTTGGTGAGACATTGAAATATATATGAATAATAATATCTTATCAATGAATTAAAAGTTTGAGTATGCCTAATGCCCTAATAGGTGATGGATGAGACCTAGATGCCCCTTTGAGGGGTTAGTTGGCAAAATAAGTTAGTAATCATTCCCTTAAAAGAAGAAAAATTATGGGACCAAAAGCTAAAGGGGGTGTAAAATATTGATTTGCCGAAAGGTGGTTATAATTAGTGGCATAGTGAGATGCCCTAGTTGGCCAGATAAAAAGGATGATTTACCCATAGGTAGTTATAATAATTAGCCAAAGGAAAAGGGTAATAAGAGAATGATTTGACTAAAGGTAGTTATAATCATTAGTAGAATTAAAACAATGATTTTCCCAAAGTTATTTATAATCATTGGTAGAATAAAAACATGCCCCAGTTGGGTAGATAGAGATAATTATTTCCTCAAAGGTAGTTATAATCATTAACATATATATAGGTTAAAACATAATGATTTTATCAAAGGTATTTATATCAGTGGTATAGTAGGTTGGATCAAAACACAATCATTTGACCAAACAGAGTTATAATGATTAGCACTATGGGTGGGACAAAATGGTAAATTAGAAAAGGTGGCTTACATACTAAAACCATACTCACAGAGTAAGAGTAAGTTGATATAGAGGATAAATATGAATTCAAGATACTTGATAGTATGGTGATGATCATCTTAACTAGTAAGGATTAAAATTCTTTCATGATTTAATTACTCTATATTTGGGAAATGATTGGGATAGATTGGGAACTTTTAAGGTGACTAAGGAGAAGTACCATGGCATCATTGCTTGTAATATTTCCTGAGCTGATTTTCTATGTAGCACATGATGGTGTGCATCATGATAAGATAGTTTTAATATGCATAAGGACTAACACGAGATCCAATGATCAATTAAAAATAATACACCAATGATAAAAACCTTGATGACAATGTTGGCATATGAATATATTTGGACTTAATTATAATTCATAAGGAATCACCCAATGAATGAATATATACTAAGACAAGGCATAATAAAGAAAAAAAACAAATAGGTAAATAGAAAAATAATATAAAACACTAACAAACTAAATGTGCAACAAAAACCCAAGAAATAAAAAGGGAATAAAACACCTAAAATAACATGAAACAAACACAAATAATGGTTAATCACAATGTTAACACAAACAAAGAACAAACAAGGTGATGAATATTTCCCATATGTTATAAGATGCAAATAAAAAAGCAAATAAAATAGGGGAATATAATAAAATGAAGGGGTATCATAGTTACTCCAGATGCACTAGGCAAGTGGATGTTACCTACATAGTTCCATGGATGCAAATTTCAATATAAACATTAGGCCAAATGTAATTCTCCTAGGAGATGGGATAGAAGAAAAGTGATGATAAGAAAAACATGATTGTGATGTAGAGGAATAATGGAAATGAGCTTCTAAAATAATGAGAGTGTGAGAAATGGAGAATACTCATAAAATAATGAGAACATAAAATCAGTGGTAAACATTTATTTTTGGAATTTTTTAGGCATCTAAACTCAATGGATAATTACAAGATACTAAATGGTCTAACTCATAAAATGGAAAGAGTGTTCAAACTTTAAATTTATTTAAAAATGGTGAGAGTGTGGGAAATGGATAATACTCACAAAATGGTGAGAGTTTTCAAATTTTAAATTGATCATACATTTGGGTGAGCATGATAAAGGGTGATTGAGCTGATCTCAACAATAATCAAACACTACCTACATAGTACCATTAGGACTTTAAGTCATTATAGTTCCACCTTACAATGGAGGAATTTTAATAGGTAACAATAAGTTTGTAAATTAGGAAAATGACACAATATGGTAATAAAAATGTCAATGTGAATCAGTACTGAATGATGAAAGTGTTGCTCTTAATTTTCCCATAGGTAGTTATAATTAGGAAATAATGACATAGGTTAATTATACTAATTTACCCAAAGGTGGTTATAATTAGTAGCATAAACTAGAAATATGATTTTCTCATAGGTGGTTATAATCAAGAATAATCATAATGAAATGAAAAAAGAAATGAAAGATGCAACTACCAAACTATTGTCATACTAGTCCAAGATATGGACTCTATCTAGAATATTGAATCAAATATTTAAACTTGATCTAAATCCCCTTGTTAAAGGTGCCTAAAGAACTGATGTAATAGAACCAAGGTCAAATCAATTAGTAGGGAGGGTAAAAACAACTTTTTTAAATATGGAAGGTATGGTATAATGGTATAGGGTATGGTATAAACAAGATGATGATATGACAAAAGGGATATAATAATAATAGGGTTGCCCCCAAGTGACAAGGAAAGGTAAATGGTAGGGTATGAAACAATGAAAAGAGGAATGTCAAGGTAAATGGAAAGGAAAATTATTATATTATTCTTAATGATGTAGATATGCACATCTTGATCAACATATGATATAACCATAATAGTCAATAATTTAAGTTGTTATCCCACACCTCTTCTGAATGGTTATTCTATAAAGAACCTACTATGGATTTGGACTCCAATAATGTTATTGTGATTTTCATTAGTTTTTTATTTTGTTTCCTTCAAACATCAAGGTAATATGTATTCATAACCTATACAAAGGAAAGTGTGGCCAAGGATGGTATATAAGGATAAACAATGGATAAAAGGTTTGATTTAGCAATGAAGAGGTGGATCATAATGGAATGTATAATGATTAGGCAACAAATGAAGGTTGGGACTTTTAGGCACACACAATGTTATTTATTTTGGATTTGACATAGTTTTGGTTATGGTGGGGACAAAGACATCTAAATATGTCCTTGATAGGACCACTATATTGGCTATAATAATAATAGGGTTGCCCCCAAGTGACAAGGAAAGGTAAATGGTAGGGTATGAAACAATGAAAAGATGAATGTCAAGGTAAATGGAAAGGAAAATGATTATATTATTATTAATGATGTAGATATGCACATCTTGATCAACATATGATATAACCATAATAGTCAATAATTTAAGTTGTTATCCCACACCTCTTCTGAATGGTTATTCTATAAAGAACCTACTATGGATTTAGACTCCAATAATGTTATTGTGATTTTCATTAGTTTTTTATTTTGTTTCCTTCAAACATCAAGGTAATATGTATTCATAACCTATACAAAGGAAAGTGTGGCCAAGGATGGTATATAAGGATAAACAATGGATAAAAGGTTTGAGTTAGCAATGAATAGGTGGATCATAATGGAATGTATAATGATTAGGCAATAAATGAAGGTTGGGATTTTTAGGCACACACAATGTTATTGATTTTGGATTTGACATAATTTTGGTTATGGTGGGGACAAAGATATCTAAATATGTCCTTGATAGGACCACTATATTTTTATGTTGTTTAGAACTAAGAGTAGATGCCATTCAATTATGCTATAAAATGGAAGTTATGATGATATTATGTTTAATAATGTCTTCATCAAGCGATGAAGAACTATTATGCTTATATATTATCACCTTGAAGATTTTTCAATAATGAAGTCATCTTGATTGTCCCATACCACCTCTAAAAAGGTTTCACTAAGAAATATTGACATTTGAATTTGATTGTCTTCTAGCACCTCAAACAAGGTTTCACTAGAAGATGTTGAGTCTAAACTTTGATTGCTCCCTAGAACCTCCAAAAAAAATTCATTATGAGATTGTTATTATGATACATGAATTTGGTCTTGGTCCCCCTAATATTATTCAACTGATATGTCACCATGGATGTAGTTTAATAAAATATGATTCTATCTATCCTAATTGACACTTGTGGGAGGTAGAATGTTAATATAATAGATATGATGGTTGTGTTATACCCAACATTCCCATTTTTATGACTAAATAAATGGGGACCCACCTTTTTTGTGATTTGGAATTGTGTCTTATGTTTTTATCTATGTAGTTGTGTTAGTTCTATTGGATTGTTCCTTAATATTTGCACTTGGAAGTACAAACAATGATATTTTACATTTTGGACTAACTTGTTAATGCCTTTTAGAGCTTCATATTATGCAAGTTTTGGGACTTAGTTTTATTTGGAAAAAATTATTTAGGGTTTAGTATTCAAACTTATTAGTCAAGAATTATTTTCAAAAACTTTTCTCTTTAGAACTTATGTTCAAAATTTATTTGTCAGAGTTGATGTTTGGAATTTTTGTATCGAACATTTTATTCAGTATTTGTTCATCATATTTTTTAGTGTCTTATGTTTGGGTTTTATTTTATTTGGGGGTTTTGTTAGGAATAGTCTTCATTATAGTTTATGTATCATACATTTTTATGGGACATTTTATTTGAATGATGTTGTGAAGGAATTGGTTTTTATTCATAACTCCTTATTTAGGATTTTTGATATCGAAACTTTTATTTAGAGCTTTTCATCAAAAAAAATTCTGAAATAGTATTCATAAAATTTATGTACTTTGGAGGTTTTATTTGGATGTTTTGTTTGAATCTTTTTATCAAACATTTTATTTGAATAAATCTCTAAAGGATTGGTCTTTAGATATTTTATTTGGGCTTTGTGTTCAAAACCTTTGATTTATAAGAATTGTTGGCTTGGTCCCAACACAAAATCTAATTCCCAACTCTTAACTACTAAAATCCTACTAGACTTAGTAAACAAATCAGAACTACTTGCCAAATATTGTTACCCGCCAACTAAACTAATGAGATTTGAATTGTGTAGGTAAAACAAATATATGAATATTAGACATTAAAAGCACACAAATTAGAATTGAATGCAAAAATATATATCAATGACGTGTGGTCATTGACATGTTATTTTATCACAAGGAAATTCAAGCTCAATTATCACTATAAAAATAAATCCCTAGCTACATATGAATCCATTACAAATAAAAAACCAAAGAAATGAAGTATTTATGGTACATAAAAATAGACTTTGAGCAAACTAGATAAGTTCAATGGATTTATCATCCAAGAGATTTAGAGGAGTATTTACACCATACCCATTCTCCATCAAGGATTCCATAGAGTTTACATGCATGGTGTTTGATGCATTAATCTTAGATAATGTGTATGCTAACTACTTAGAATTATGGGATGTCATTGATGTTATTGATGCACTTGCACATGAAGGAAATTTATCATCCATGAAATTCTAATTGGTTAAAGACGTGCTCTCTCTTAAAATACAAATATTTTACTTTGTAGAGGCCAAGACCTAGGTCATGCCATGCATAGACCTCATATGGGACTTGTTATTTATTGGTAAGGTGACAAAATACATGTTCTTGCACCATATAGATCACCAAATAATAATGGCTTGTATCACTAGTAATGATTTCCAAAGGTACTTATCTATACCAATTATAGATGCAATATTTGACAAAAACATGTTGGTAACATAGAACAAGAATAATTTAATTGAGAAAGTTCTAAGCTCATGACTTCCTCTTGGGGAGACTATGGTCTTAAATGGAAAGTCTCCCACCCCCATTTGTAAATTTAGAATAGGGATACATATTGGGATGGCCTTATTAAATAGACTATATAGCATGCCAAGTATCCATTTTGTCCACCTAGAATGGGTGCCATTACTATATATGATAATGATTAGTGATGTAACTTTTGCCATGGGAGAGATCATCAGTTTCAAACTAAGGGAGAAAGTTATAAATAAATACAAAAGGCCCAATTTAGCTAGCCATTTTTGTATGATGTCATACATTATTAACACCATAATAGGCATAGTGTATAGGGACTTAGGGTAGATTTGGAGCCTAGCCATAGACTGTATAAAGAATTGCATCTATGATTAATATCAATTTATGCACATTTATGCATATACAAAGAATATCACCCAAATTTCCAAGGATATGTATCCTCTAGTATGGAAATAAATTCATGAGGCCCCACTACCTATAATTCCAAAGAGCATAGTAGATACACTATATTCTCATGGTGACTACTAGTTATACCTAGACTATACAGTGATCATAGTCATCAGTCATAAGTTGCACCCCCTATGCATCCCTAAGTATGTGCTAGATAATATTGGAGAGCAAGAATTTACATATCAACTTTGGTGGAGTGTGGAAGAGGATTTGATAAAATAGAAGAAGGGCACATTTTATGGATCTCACATGATCATAGGTATAATGTGTTATATAATGAGGAAGCATTTTAGGTATGTGTAAAATAAGAAGAAGCATTACTAGTTGCCTACCTTTCCACATAGATATTAGGACCCCCATAGTTAGATTTAAAAGCATATCTAGGGATCCGGTATTCCATACTAGCATGTTCCCTATGACCATGGCTTTTTATTATTAATTGTTAAGGATAACACCCAAGTATTAGAAAGGGTAAAACTTACATGCCTAAAAGAGGATTATTTAAGGATTATTCAGCAAGATTCATCAATTTTAGTTTAATAAATTCATACTAGGCTGCCACCCCCTGGGACATGGGCTACTTCAAACTTCTGGGGCAATATACCCCAATAAAAAATAGAGATACAAGAAGGGTCTTCCAAAGAACTTCCTCTACTATTGAGGGCTATTAATAAAGAGCCTAGTCTAAGTGAGACTGAGCACAAAGGAACTCAAGGGGATCTTATTGACTTGGACTCCTTTAATGTAGAGGACCAAGAGCACCCATCTACATTGCATGTGTAAAAATCTATACATGTACCATCATTATAGACATCTATGGTGCAAGAGGTTTCTATTGCCTCAAGTTAGTAATCCTCCTACCCACCATCAAAGGCTACTATTTGTTATAAGATGAATCCAAGGGCTCTTCCCCTCATACAAAATCCAATAATTGATCAACCATAGGGTATACCTTTAGTTCCCCAATAGCAAATAGAAGTAGAACAAGAAATAAATGAAGAAGAAAAATTGGAAAGAGCAAAGGCACTAAGCCTTACAATTGATAAAGGGAAGTCATAAATTAAATAAGATAAATCAAGTAAGAAGGCTCAACCTTCAGTCCTTTCATCCCAAGTTTCCTCTTTTATTCCAATTTTTGGTTCAATTCCCATTAGTGATTTTTTGAAAACCCCTTTGCTTACTCCAAAAGTGGAGGATGTTTCTTCTACCCTTGATGTTTTAATTTACCCCAATATTGTATTACAAACCCCTTTACTCACTCCAAAATTGGAGGATGTTTATTCAACCACTATTGTTTTAGTTTCCCACATAGTGCCATCCATGTCCATTATTACCACCACTACTAACATTCCCTCCAAGATTGATATAGTCTAAATAATGAAAAAGAAAAGGGCCTCTAAGAAAATTAAAACATCATTATCCAACTCCCAACTCATGTCTCTTCCACATAGATTAGTTTACTAATACCTTCTACCAGTTCCTCCTAAGATACCACTATCATATATTTAGGGAAGTCCAAAAGGGATAAAAAAATTCTACATAGTCCATCCACTCCCCCACTATGGAGGTGTGGATTGGTCTAATATCATATGGTCATCCCTTCCTAGTTCAATTTTCAAAGGAGCCATAGAATAATCAATAGAATATAAACTAGTGGAGGTTATAACTGAGGACACACAATCAATAAACCCAACCTAGCTAGGTATCCCACCATGGGAAGTTGAACTTATATTGAAGGCTTCTCAAAAGCATAATTTAAAAATTATAAAATTGCCATCAATAACCTCCATATTTGATAAACCCTTAGGAAGCATTCAAAGTGTCAAGTAGAGGAAATTAGAAGATGAATTTGGGAGGGAAATTATTACTTAAGAGAGATAAGAGGTCTGTGCCTTATCTAAAAGAAAGAATAGATAGTTTTGGCAAACCCTACATATATAATATCTCAAGTCTCTTGTAGAAACTCAAAAGGATGATATGGTAGCACTACATGAGGTAACTGAAATGGAATGACAAGAGATGGAATAAGAATTAAAGCAAATCAAAGAGTAAATTCAAATGTTTCATATTTTAGTAGGAATTGAGACTAAAGTTTAGGAAGCTACATCATAATATTAAAATGATTTGGAGGCTATTAAAACAATGAGGGTAGAATTGGCCCCCAATATAGCTCAAACACATCAATTATTTAAAACAAGATGAAAATAAGTTGAAATTATTGATTAGTTACACTACTAACAAGGCATATATCCATCTGGACTTAATGACACCATCAGGAGCATTAAACACTCTCAATTTGGTGGTGAATAGAACATAAGAAGCCAAATAGTGGGTTTTAATATTTGGGGTGGTAATTCCCAAATATCAATAACATGAAACTCTCATCTTATAGATCTTAGATGAATTGAAATTATCCAAGGCAAAGGATTCTACTGGTAAGATGATTAGTAGAATCAATTTTAAATAAATCCTTCAAGAAGCATATGATAATTTAAAGTAGATCCTATATGGGTTATCACTAGAGGACATTTAATTTAATTGAGTTTTAAAATAAAGAAGGTAACAAAAGTTAAAAATTTCTAGATCAACTTCCAAAATATAAAGGCCAAGCTTCCAAAAAACTTAGATCTTGTTAATAGGGTACACATACCCTCATTATTCAACTTAGACATCATAAGTTAGTAACATGATGTGGGTCACAAATGTTATCTTTAGTTGGAGGTGAAAAATAAGAATACTAAGGTTGTAACATCTAATTTACTTCCAACATCAACAGTGACAACTCCCATAAAAGTTAATGAATCTATGCAAACGTCCACTAAGCCTTATTTGAAAGGATAAATTTTTGCATATTAGTGTAGTGGAATCAATTTTTTACTCATAATATACTCATTTTATAACTTAATGTAAAATTTGTCTAAATTTTTTGTAAGCATGCACATGTTGCATCGCATTGTAAAGGATAACTTTAATTCTTGACAATTATAAGATAGCTATATGTATACATTACATACAATTTTTAAGCTATAGTTAGAATTGAGGATCTAATTATGCCATGTAATTATAATTTTTCATGTACTTGGAGGATGAGGCAACCCCTCCTCAAGTCTATTTAAGCATATGTAACCCTCATTTTCAAGGGTTGGAAAATTTCAATACACAAGCAGAATCAATTTTTTGATTGTCAACACACATGTTGGTGTATTTTCTATATAATCTCTATGTAATTAGATTTGATCATTTTGGTTGTTAAATTTAGTAATTCTAAGTGTGCAACAACTACAATTAATTCTTCTAGTTATTATTAATATGCTAGTTTTAGATGTGAAAAAGCTATTGAATATTTAGCAATTATATTGATTTTTTTGATTAATTTGATTATCCCATAGTTTATAAGTGTGTATAGGTTTTTTCAATAATATAATATTTTGTGTATGTAAAACAAATATCTTAGATACCTCCCTATTCTAAGTCATAATCTCTTGAGTAAGGGTGTGAATATCTACTCTAAAAAGAGCAACCTTTGGCCCAGACCTCTAAGTTTCCTATATCACACTATCCTAGAATGCTTGACCATGTTTGTATGTGTGTGTGCATAAATTGATAGTAATATACATTGGGTTTGAAAAAAATTATCCATGAATAATCTATCCTGAGAGGTGATTCCTAAAGCCATATAGTCTTTCTTTTTTTTTTCTACCCTTCCCTCTATTTTTTAGTTTATTTCTAATATCTACCCACTCTAGAGTAATGTCCATCTATCCAACCACTCACCTAGATTTTAAATTTATTTTAAATACCATCCATCAATGAATATTCCTAGTTAATAACCTTCATTCCCTGGCTACTATACCATCACCTAGTTATTAAAACCACATACCTACAACTCATGCCTTGGAGTGGAGTTTACCTTCATTGAGATCTTGAAATGTTAGAGACCACCTCACTATGAATTTGTGTGCATAAAAACCACATCAATATGTTGGTGTTAATGTCATGTAGAATAGTAATGGAATGTTAAAAGGTAGCATAATCCTAATATAATATACTAGGAAAAGTTGTGTCAATGATAAATCAATCATCCTAAAAAATTGTGTAAGGATCACAAATATATTCAAATTGATATTAAAATCATGGATAACCAATATTGTAACAACTATGAATGTATTATAATTCTAAAGTTGATTTTGGCTCAATAAATATTGAATTTGATGTTAAGATTTATGTGGATTCTTATTTGTATGCTAAATATGATATTAGTTAAAGAATAAAAACCTAACTTTAATATTGATTATTAATTTGGTGTGGATGTTGCTACAATGATGTCTTGTTGAATATTTGTTATTGAATAAGTAATGATCAGTGATGGAATAATGGGATTTTTAAGAATATATTCATTTAATAAGGGTTCAACATAGACTAGCTCTTCAAAAGGTAAAACATTGTAATTTAGTTGGCCCAAATAAGAGAGATCACAACATATGATAATTAACATGGCTAGGTTTTGTAATTATCCCAAAGAGGGAGGTCTAGGTCTATGAAAATGGTCTTGTTCTAGGTCTAGTATTAAAAGTAGAATTGGTCTAGGAATGGGTCTAGAAATGGAAACATTGGTCAAAAAAGATTAAAAATAAACTTAGGATAAAATAGTCTAACATCAAATTTCTTACACAAATGGTCAAGTGGATGAATAAAAATGATTGCCAAACTTAGGTAGAAAGTGTTTCAAACAAATGTTAAACTAAGTCTAAAAACAAAAAAAGGTTTTCTCGGTATTTTGGGAACAAGGCACAAACGCTAGGCTCAAAACAACTAGGTATAGGAACAAATGAGAAAGATGTTAGGATACCTAAAAACAAGGCACAAGATCTAGAATTGAAATAAAATAGAATGGAATTTGTAGGTCTTTTGGTAATAACGTAAAAGAGCCATACTTTGAAACAAAACTAGGTCTAAAAGGTAATATGGTTTATCTAACAAATTTGAAACACTTTGACACAAATTAGGCATTTAGATTTACATATAAAATTGATCATTTGGAAAAAGACATTGGATTCTAGACACATGGAAGATAGACCATTAGGCATAAAAATAGTCTTTAGATCAATTAAGGAATTATCCTAAGCTCCACAACCCCAAAGTGAAATTTGAATGTCTAAGCTAGAATTACACAAGGATTAAGGATAAACCAATCAATATTTGGATCTAAACTTATCAATTCTAATTTTAAAATTAATTTATAAGAATAGATTTTTCAAATAGACAAAAATGAATAACATGATGGTACTAGGCATATTCCAAGATGTCTTTTAAATTTCAATTTGGACACAAGGTAACAATTATTTGAAAAAAATTAAGTAGAATAATGACACTCTTTTTAAGTAAGAGACATACACACAAAAATTTTGACAAGTGATTAAGGCAAAGGAGTGATATCAAATGGATGGCATAATGCCTATTCAAACAAAGAGTGATGTGAAAACACAACTCATTTTGGATGAGTTATGATAAACAAATAGTTTTAACACAAGAACATGTAAGTAAAGATGACAAAACAATAAAAACATGTAAGTTTAATGTCCTAAATCCTAAAATTGACAAGGTTGATTCATACTATCAAATTCCATCTAATTACTTGATCTTGAGAAGATTTTAAATTATTAATCCAAAAAATAGAATCACATGAAAATTAGGGTTTTTAGGCCCCCTATTCTCTCAAGATTTTTTATGATGACATGGAACTTTGGACTACTTACCCTACATCAATAGTATTCCCAAAACAAGTGGGGTTGTCTACACTATAAATTTTCATTCATTTCTAAATGGTACCATATTTATGGAAAACACTAGAGCTCATCATGTCATTTGGATCTGGATTAATCAACTTGTTTTGAAAAGGTCTTATCCTTTTCACAACCACTACATTAATCAATTACTTAGTGTAGTGTGATGTTTGAGTTACCCATATTGTTCGAGGTTGAGTACCACTAATAGAACTTATTTAATAATTCAAACAATAATCTCAAAGGGTAACCCTCAATTTATATACCCCACCATGGAGTGGGGTTGAAATGATTCTAGGATATGAATTACCAAGTTAATTCTTCCCTAGAGAACTCATGTGGATGAAATGAACTCTTGACCACAAGCTAAAATGCATGAAAATAAATAAAGTGGAAAGACTTTAGGGTCATTTCTGGGTCACCCAAATCATGAAAATATTGGGGAGGGCCTTAGCAAATTTTTTTTCCACACTTTTAGACTAAAGTGACACATGCAAATAGTGAGCATTTTTTATCACCCTATTGAGTATTGTCATTGATGTCAATAGTACATAGTGCATAAGGTTGATGTCATTGAAATAGTATGCCTAGTTAGCAGTGTGTTGATGTCACAAAAGGCATTGATGGATTATTATCATTAAAGGATGTTGTCATGAAATATAATTTGAAGGAAAAAGATAAAATTTGAGGGTAACTAATGCCTTATGGTTTCATGAAGGTACCAGTCTTTGAGTAGCCTAAGCCTAGTCATGACATGAAAAGACCTTGTAAGAAGGTATGAGCATGGTGTCTTGGTGAGATGAGTGCACACAAGCATGATTGGTTGTATAACATTGATTGAGCATGAATGAGAGGCATTGGATAACTAATGAGAGTCTCATGGTGAGCATACAGGGGTAGGACCTTTAGATATAGTTTGCACCTAGACCACTTCTAGACCCTACCTAACCTAATGAAGTATCATGATTTATTGTGAAGGCATATGAAGGATGTATGATATTATTTAAGCATTTATGAGGTTTATTTAGTATGTTATAATGGTGGAGAGTGCATGTAAATAAGAATGAAGGTAAGTTTTAAGGTCTAATTTGGTTTTCATGTCAAGGTCTATGTGAGAAGAGAGAGAGTGTGGCCTAATGAGGAATCATGATCAGATTTCATATTGTTTGAGCTTATGTAAGCATTTTTAGAGGTGAGTTTTGTTGTTTTAAGTGTGTTCATGTAGTTTTAGGTCGTAGTTTGTAAAAAGGCATAAAAATTGGTTTTTATGTCTCTCAAGTGCACATAATGAAGGGTTCTCAACTAAAGAAGGATTTTATTATGTTCATTAGCTCATAAAAACTTTGCATGGGAACCAAATATATACATGGTAGCTAGTGAAGGGTCCTAGCTCAAAATTATAGGCATTTGTTTTTGGATTAAGGGGCTATGATTTATGAATGAATGTTAAGAATGAAAATAATTTTAAACCCTATTAGAAACCTAATAAGGATCTAATGTTGAATATGTTGATCAAAAGTGACCATAATGGATTGATATGCTCAATTAAGATACTGGATGTATTCAACTCTCCCAGGCACCTCCACATGTGATTAAGTTGTTAGGTGTGAGACTAGACCCTATAGAAAAGTACTAACTTGTCAAATATTTACTATAGTAGTCAGAGTGTTCTCATGCCATCCTCTCTTTCCCTCTTTATTCTCTTATATATCCTAGTCTCATTCCCATTAAAAGGTTTCTCAAATTTTAGAATTTAGAATTTTATTTTCTGAGATAAGGATAGTAATTGAGACTCTTACAAGAGTGTGCTCATTTGATATGGTTAAACCCTATCAAAATATTATAAGAATATCCTTTTGAAGTAATAGGATCAACTCTTTACCTATCTCTGATCTTTAATTAGTGTATAACATGCTTGTGTATGGTAAATTTGTGAAGGAGATTCTTCCTAGTTTGTTATCTTATTTTCATCTTTGAAGGTGTTTTCAAGCTAACTTATAGGTCTAGACTAGTGTTCCATTTAGAACTTCTTCTATGGATTATACAACTTGTGAGATTATGAGATTGAGTAAGCTATTGTTCTACTAAAGAATAATCTCATAATCTCAAAAGAATATAATATTGAACTTGTGAGATTATGAGATTATGTGATATACTAAAGAATAATCTAGCCTTTTATAAAGGTTCAAACCAAACATAAGCTACCCATAGCCTAGAGTTTTCCCAATATTATAGCTTAGTTGGAGAGAACCTAAATAACCCTCTCCAAGGGTACAAACTAAGTTTATAATATTTTTTGGCATGCCTAGTGGGACCTACTTATTTTAAAATAATATTGATCAAAGTTGATGTTGGTTTGATCAAATTTATAGTAGTTAAGATCCCAAATAACAACATCTGACAACTCCAAAAGGAAGAATCAACACTCTAGTATAGAATATTATATTCATCTCATGCCAAAGGTAATAATAATGTCAGCTTCAAGAGGTATTCCCTTTGAATTTTTTGAACTACCTTTAAAAGCAGTGAAAAGATTAAGGTTTACCAATACACATCCATAATAGGGAACTTTTGCTCCTAGGTCATTTCCAAGGCCTACCCCTATAAGAAGACACTTATTACCCCCTTTCATAGACATGGTACTCCCTAGATATTTTGTGGCTTTTTTATATCCAAATCCCTCTATCCATTTCCCCCTATGATCCTATCCCAATTCTATCCCTTAAAAGTGTTCCCTATTACACTGGAGACCAATTTATAACACCCTCTAAGCACCTCATGGACATAGCCAATGTTTCCAATATCCATAATGTCACTAAGGAAAATATAGCTATTAGGCTGCTAGTTAATTATTTTAAAGGAAGGCCCTATATTGGTATAGAGGCCTTGTTACTAACTCCATTAAAACATGGGATGAATTAGGGGAGGGCTTATGTAAAATATTTGATGACAAAAGTGACCATTTGTCACTTGCAGAGTAACTAACTACCATTAAGAGAGCCTAAATAACCCTTTCCAAGGGTGTAAATTGAGTATATATTAGTTGCCATGTGTCCTACAAGGATAAATAATTTTTCAAAGATAAGTTAGCTAGAAAGACAATAGTTCATGTTTATTGTAGAAGTTTCATCTAAAAAGTGTCATTTTTGGTTTTCACTTTTCAGTAGTTTTTTTATTTTTTAATATTTTTATGCTTTTTATTTTTTTTATTTTTGAATTTTAATGGAATGATAACTACCATTTGCTATTTTTTAGGACTCCCCCTTATTGGTTGTCTACTAAAAAGATCATTCAGCCTTAGTGAAAGAACCAGGTTCTTCTACAAATTTAAATTAGTCTTGATTATGTTCAATGAATTCTTACCTACTGAGAGGTCTTCTATAAACTTTAACCCTATGACCATTGACCAAAAGTGTCCTTTGGTAACCATCAATTGGTTGAATCTAGATAGAGACATTATTGTGAATAGTTTTGATCAAGTATTTCCCCAACCATTTTTTCTTGAGCTTACTTTGAAAATTTTGGAATTTGGAATCAAATAGAAGTGCCCAATCACCTTCTTGAAACTATTTCTCTTTGATATGAGTATCATGCCACTATTTTTGTTATTTTTTAATCATGTTGGTTTAAGTGAGTGCATCTATTATTAGTTCATTTAGACCATTTAGTTACATGATTTTTCCTTCTATGCTTCATCAAGATTAACTCCCATATAAGCTATTGTCTTTAGTGTATGTAGTTCAAACTCTATTGGCAACAAAGGTTTATTTCCAAACACAATTTCGTATGGAGAGAATCATGTGGTAGTCTTTCATGTTATATTATATGCCCAAACTACTTTAAGTACTCTACCTACCTAATATTTCCTACTATTGTTCACTATTTTGGTTAGAATGTTTTCAAGCTCTTGATTGGTGACCTCCACTTGCCCATTATCTGTGGGGTGATATGGTGAGAATTTTTGATGATTGATTTTGTATAATTATATAAAAGCCTTGATAATGATAGAAATTAATTGAGGCCCTTTATTATAAACCATAGATTTAGTATCTCCAAATATTAATATGATCCTATGGTACAGGAAATTAATAACCATTTTCTCCCTAGCAAAGGTGAGTACCTGCACTTCAACCCACTTAGTAACAAGTCAAAACATACTAATAAATAATATTTTCCTTAAGATGGTGGGTTGATTGGTCCAAAAAAAATAAAACCCCATTTATCAAATAATTCTAAAACTATTTGAGAATGGAGAGGCATTTTTGAGGATAGAGTAAGCGTACCCATCCTTTGGCAAGGATCACATTACCAAACAAACCTTTTTATAGTCTTATAAAGAGATGGCCAATGATAACCTACACCAAGAATATTATAAATGGTATTTTTTTTAATAATGGCCTCCTCTTGGTTCACTATGGAATACTCTTATGATGTTAAATACTTTATCTTCTATGATACACTTGTGAAGTACATGATCAAGTCGAGTTTTAAACAACATGCCTTTAAACCATTTGAAATGAGAACTAGTTCTAATCAAACATTTTATTTATTTACAAGTAAAATAATGAGGAAAATTACCTATTTCCAAGTAATTTTCCATGTTATCAAACCATGGGGAGTATGTAGATATAAAAAACAACTATCCACATGCAAAAGAATCCTCCATAAGTTCATCTTCACTTGTAGTGATCAATCTAGACAAAAAGTCAGAAATAACATTATACTTTCATGTTTTGTCTATTATTTTAACTTCAAATCATTAAAATAGTAGTATCCATCTAATAATTCTCCCACTTACTATTATTTTATTCATTAAGTACTTAATAGTTGAATGATATGTATAAATAAATCCATGATAACTAGTAGTTTAATGCCTATACTTGTTTATGACATAAACAACAACAAGAAATTCCTTTTATATGGTAGTGTAGTTTTTCTCTATAGGATTAAGATTATTATTGATATAATAAATGGAATATATTTTTCCTTCCTCATATTTTTGTCCTAGAACTATCCCTAGTGCATTATCGAAAGCATTAGTATAAATATGAAAAGGTTATTCCCAATTACATCCTTTCAAGACTGTAAAAATCATGAGTTTGTTTTTGAATGTTTCAAAAGCTTCATGACACTTATCATTTCATACAAATTCACTATCTTTTACTAGTAATGAAAACATGGGTGCAACTATTTTGCTAAAGTCATCAATAAATCTTCTGTAATATTCTACATGACCAAGAGAACTTCTGAAATTCATTTGTGTTTAAGGAATGGGAAGACCAAAAATTAACTCAATATTCTTTATATCCACTTTTATTCCTGTTGACGTCAAATATTGTACCCTTGGCAGGAGGCCGAGCTCCTACCTTCTCCTCGCAACTATGGAAACTCCCCTCTCACCTGTGGGACTGGTGAAGCTAGAGGGGAGAGTCTATAGATAAGGGCTAGCTCCCTTTGATGCATCATGTTCATTCCAGCAAGTGCAAATACATGTATATATATATATATATATATATATATATATATATATATATATATATATATATATATAATGGGGGGGATGAAAAGGGAGAAAGTTGTAGGAAAACAAACTACTCTAAGGAGGTGATGCACCAAAATGAAATGACCTTCTCACATCCACTCTTAAAACTAGATGAATGCATACATATGCTTCACACTTGGCAGAAGGACCAGATTACAAAAGCTTGACAGGGAGGTTTTAATGAAAACACAGAGAATAGAGGTTCACCAAAGGTGCTATGAGAGGCACACTAAAAGGTAATTTCTCTATTTCTACACCCCAAATAGAACTCTCCTCCTATCAACTACAGAGATGGCACCTTGTAGACAACAGATATGTTGGTGTTGAACCTGTGCAAGCATCAAGAAACAATGACTGAACAAAAACAAACACCCAAGACATACTCAAAAATGTCTATCCAAGATAGAGGCAAAAAATGTGTTTATTGATTCAAGTGAAATTTTTCTAGGGCTGCGCCTTACAAATGTGGAAGATATCTTTTCTAAATGACAATTCCTCAATATATAAGAGAAGAAAGGAAGCCCATTTGGCACCCCTTTTTTACAAGTGGTTCATTTGCATCCCCTCATTAAAAAGAGTAGGCCAATCAAAACATTAATGAGCTATGTGATTTGTCTATTTGTAAGGCCACTTCATCAAGGTGATTACATAGTTTTTCTACTCATTAATGTGAAATGGAGAAAACCAATTGCACTGCTAGCTATTTGCGTCCTCTAATGGTCAATTCACTGGCACTGTTTCACTTGCTGGAGTCACTTCTTGAAATAGCACTTCCTTTCACCACTTGGACCATCTATTTTCTCATTCCATGCTTGTCACTTTGTCTTTTCTCTATTTTTTCTCTTTTGGCTCCTTTGGCCCTCAGGGGCAAACTTTTGGTATGTCGCTACATTCTAGGCTCTCATGGTTAGCACTCTTTCAATTGAAAACAAACAGCTATTTCATTACACTAATTTTGATGTTCACACAGCCATCATTGGTTTGAAAACCAATGGCTAATTTGCTTTGTTAATTTTCACAGCCTCTGGGACATCCTCATCCCTATCAAAACATCATCAGGTCCTTCACTAGCTTTCTGCAGCTTTGATTTCATCTTAGTACCCTCTCTGTGGGCACTTATTTGCCTTTGTATCTCCTTAGCACTTTCCCAAAGGGAAAGTGACCCTCTGGCCTTTGAAATTGCCCTTTGTATTTGGGTTGAGAGTACCCCACAAGGGGCATCTACCCTTTGGGGTCCTTTGGTGGGTCCTTTGTTCCTTTGGACGGTCTCTTAGGTTCTCGCGGACTTTTGTTTGTGGAAAATTTCCCTACAGACTTTTGTCTGTATACATTTTCCCACAAACAAAAAGTCCATAGAAATTCTCCTTAGCCTGGCCTTTGCTTTGTATATGCAGCCTAAATTCCTTTAGACTTGTTGTTTGAAGGAATTCCTTTGGACAAAAAGTCTGAAGGAATTTGGGACTTAAACGAATCTAGACTTAAACAAATTCGGACTTACTCGGTCCTTTTCCTTTGAAGTGCCTACCCTCTACAAGGGTATTTGAACTTGAAGACTACCCCTTGACCAACTGACATACCCTTGAACTAAGTCATTGAACCAAAATGGTTCAACGGTTCAATGGTTCAACCATTACATGCCGATGAACTGGCTAATGAGCTAACTAATTGAACTAGGCCAATGAACCAAGTGTTGAACTGGTGGCCTTGAACAAAATCATCGAACCAAACCATTAAACAAAATCTTGAACCATTAATTGAATTGAACATTGAACCACTCACTTTGAACCCAGCTCATTGAACCAAGCCATTGAACCAAAATTGGTTCAACGGTTCAAGCGGTTCAACCATGTTGAATCGAGATGTTTGAACTTGAAGATGGATGAACCAATTTCCAATTGAAACAAGGGGCTAAACCAAAGTGTTGAACCAAGATGAAGAACCATGGCATGAACTTGTGCACCCTAAAAATGACTGGCACTAAATAGCAAGGGAAGAAGGGAACCAAAAATTTTGCTTATTGGGCAAAAATTGGTCAACAGATTGACAACTCACAGGGGAAGCATTCCTACTATGCTTAGAAGCTAGTTGCCTTGTAGTCCATTAGGCACGGAGTTAGATGAAGCTATGAAATAAATAGCAATAAACCTAAAAGATATAAGAATCAATCATGAAGCTTTTACCCCACATGCCAAAGGAAACACACAAGGCTAAAAAACACTACCTATGCAAACTACACTTAGGGAAAATAGGGAAAGAAACTGAAAACAAACTACTATATATAGCTAACTAGGAATGTTTGCCTCCCTCTTGGATCAAAGGGAAAAATTCTTAAGTCCCCTTCCTGGCAAGAAGACTTATGGTGTTGGGAAAGTAGCTAAATGAAAAAGAGAGTTGGTAACCTGCTCCACTTGCCTGCCACCTGAGTTGGCTTGTGTCTGAGTGGATCAGATTCAAACATGCCTCTAACATACATGTATTCTTCTTGTCCCTAGAGGCTTGTTGAATGTTGGTCCTTCATATTGGTGTTCCTTACCAAGAAATCAATGGATATTGGCTCATCACCATAATCCCTTTGATCTGCACATTCCCTTTGCAATGCATCACGGTCTAACTTGTTTCCTTCTACCTCGTTGAAGACTCTGTCAGACTCATCCTCTACTTCCTTTTGGCCTTCTTGAAGAAGGGTGACTATGGTGATGTCTGAAATGGACTCACAAAATGATTGCTCATCCCATAGAACATCACCTCTCTGTTGAAAGCTTTCTTCTTCAAGGCATTCCCCCAAGAAGACAGACCTCTCCTTTTCCTTGCTGATCAGGATCTCTAGATTTTCAAAAATATTCCCCTGATCCTCCTCTAACTCAGGCTCTTTGGTATAGTCATCCTCCTCATCAAAGCAGCAAGGAAGTTCATTAATGAAAGGGGAAGAGAGCTCACCATGCTTTTGTTCCTCCTCATATTGCTAGAACATCTGCATATATGCAAGACCTGCATCTTCTCCCTTCCAGATAAGGTCTTTACAAGGAGCATTGATGATGATTTCTTCTTTGTTTTCACTCACGACAACCTCTTGAAGAACTGCATATTGGATCTTCTACTCTTCACTCTCCTCTTGCAAAATAGGTTCTTCTTTGAGAAGGGGTGAAGTGGAGAAAACATGTGGAAGAGGAGGCAGTCCTTGAGCTAGAATTGAATGATTCTCCTCTTTCCACTTGGTCAGCACTTCATCAATATTAGGTATGGCCTGATATCTCTCTTGGAAATGTATAGGTGGGGTGTGTTCAGACATGGAATGTGCTATTTGGTTTGAGCCATCCATCACACATTGGCTAAGGAATCTCTCCTTGGATTCCAACTCTGCTATTCTCCTGGCCAGATTTTCTTGGAAAAGCTTTTCCTGGAGGTCACCAGCATCATCATGAGCAAGGGCAGCTTCAGCTTCTTCAAGGTTTTGAGAAAAACCTTGATTCTCCTCCTTCTTACCCTATGATTCTATTATAATTTCCCCAGTTTAGGATCTCAAAATTGAGATTTTGCTTCTGTGAACAGGCAACAACTTTGTTTTCTCCAAGGTCTCGAGGCTCCTCCACATGGTCTGGAAGTTTTATCTCTCTTTCAAGAAGCAGTCTCATCCTAGCCTCTAAATATTCAATTTGTTTGGATAGGTTATCCTAAAAGAGTCTTTCTTGGAGGTCACCAGCATCATCCTCTTCAAAGCTCTAGACTGGTTCTTGGCAATCCTTCCTCCAACTCAGAATCTACACATTATGTTGAAAAACTTGTGGAGGCTGAGGAATGCTACGAAGAGACTGTTGATGCACTGGAAGAGTGTCTAGAAGAGGGACATGCTAGCTGGTGGTACTCCCCTCAATGGAAGATTCACAACATAAGGAATTGAGAAGATTGATCTCCATGGGGGGTTGCTCTAATGCCCTTAGATTGTGGAAAGCCAGGCACATAGGATTGAGAGCAGATGCATCAAATGAGCTAGAGTGAGCAAGTGCTATCTGATAGAAAGGATTTAGTGAAAAATATGGGGCTTTCTTTAGGATAGGAGGGGGTGCACAAGGCTGACTATCTTGAATAAATGGATTTCTCCATTTTGCTACCTCTTCTTCCATGGGTTGCAAGGCCTATGCTTGCCTAAACAAACACTCCTCTTTATACATTAGCTCCTACTGATATCTGTACTACTCTTTTAGTCTATTAATCATTGAAGGGAAAATAGGAGAGCTACTTGAGAGGATTGCATAAATATTTGGAGCTTGATCATAATCATATGAAGGAGAACAAGACCCATGATCTTGTGTAAAAGAAAAATACATACAAAAAAATATTTTTGATGGCACCAGGCTGCTTAACCAGTAGATTTAACTTAGAGTCACTAGATGCTAAAAATATTTGATTTACTACAACAGGACCAGCATCAATCTTGGAATCTTACTGAGTTGTCAAAATGTGTCCCACTGGGCATGCCAAAATTGTTGACATCGAAGATTGCACCCTTGGTAGGAGGCTGAGCTCCTGCCTTCTCCTCGCAACTATGGAAACTCCCCTTTCACCTGTGGGACTAGCAAAGCTGGAGGGGAGAGTCTCTAGATAAGGGCTAGATCCCTTTGATGTATCATGTTCATTCTAGTAAGTGTAAATACATGTATATATATAGATATATAATGGGGGGATGAAATGAGAGATAGCTACAGGAAAACAAAGTACTCTAAGGAGGTGATACACCAAAATGAAATGACCTTCTCACATCCACTCTTAAAATTAGATGAATGCATACATATGCTTCACACTTGGCAGAAGGACTAGACTACAAAAGCTTGACAGAGAGGTTTTAATGAAAACACAGAGAATAGAGGTTCACCAAAGGTGCTATGAGAGGCACACTAAAAGGTAATTTCTCTATTTCTGCACTCCAAATACAACTCTCCTCCTATCAACTACAGAGATTGTGCCTTGTAGATAGCAGATATGCTAGTGTTAAACTTTTGCAAGCATCAAGAAACAATGATTGAACACAAACAAACACTCAAGACATACTCAAAAATGTCTATCCAAGATAGAGGTAAAAAATGTGTTAATTGATTCAGGTGAAATTTTACTAGGGCTACACCTTACAAATGTGGAAGATATCTTTTCTAAATGACAAGTCCTCAATATATAGGAGAAGAAAGGAGGCCCATTTGGTGCCCCTTTTTTACAAGTGGCTCATTTGTGTCCCCTCATTGGGAAAAGTAGGCTGGTCAAAACATTAATGATCTACATACTTTATCTATTTTTAAGGCCAATTCATCAAGGTGATTACATGGTTTGTCTACTCATTAATGTGAAATGGAGAAAATTGGTTGCACTGCTAGCTATTTGCGTCCTCTAATGGTCAATTTCCTGGCACTATTTCACCTGCTAGAGTCACATCTCAAATCGGCACTTCCTTTCACCACTTGGACCATCTGCTTGCTCATTCCATGCTTGTCACTTTGTCTTTTCTCTATTTTGTCTCTTTTAGCTCCTTCGGCCCTCAAGGGCAAACTTTCAGTGGGTCGCTGCATTCTGGGCTCTCATGGTTAGCGCTCTTTCATTTGAAAATAAATGGCTATTTCATTTCACTAATTTTGACATTCACATGACCATCATTTTTTTGAAAATCAATGGCTAATTTGCTTTGTTAATTTTGATGGCCTCTGGGATGTCCTCATCCCTATCAAAATGTCATCAAGTCCTTTGTTGGCTTTCTACTACTTTGCTTTCATCTTAGCACCCTCTCTGTGGGTAGTTCTTTGCCTTTGTATCTCCTTAGCACTTTCCCAAAGGGAAAGTGACCTTCAGCCTTTGAAAGTGCCCTTTGTATTTTGGCTAAGAGTCCCTTGCAAGGGGCATCTACCCTTCGGGGTCCTTTGGTGGGTCCTTTGTTCCTTTGGATGGTCTCTCGGGTTCCCGCGGACTTTTGTCTGTGGACAATTTCCCCACTGACTTTTGTCTGCAAACATTTTCCCATGAACAAAAAGTCTGCAGAAATTCTCCCTATCCCAACCTTTGCTTTGTATATGTGGCCCGAATTCCTATGAACTTTTTGTTTGAAGGAATTCCTTTGGATAAAAAGTCCAAAGGAATTCGAGACTTAAATGAATCTAGACTTAAACAAATTTGGACTTACCCAGTCCTTTTCCTTTGAAGCACCTACCCTCCATAAGGGTATTTGAACTTGAAGACTACCCCTTGACCAACTGGCATACCCCTAAACCAAGCCATTAAACCAAAATGGTTCAATGGTTTAATGGTTCAACCATTGTGCACCGATGAATTGGCTAATGAGCTGACTGATTGAACTAGGCTGATGAACCAAATGTTGAACCAGTGGCCTTGAACCAAAATCATCAAACCAAATCATTGAACCAAAGCTTGAACCATCAATTGAACTGAACATTGAACCACTCGCTTTGAACCCAGCTTGTTGAACCAAAATTGGTTCAATGGTTCAAGCATTTCAACCATGTTGAATCAAGATGTTTGAACTTGAAGATGGATGAACCAATTGCCGATTGAAATGAGGGGCTAAACCAAAGTGTTGAACCAAGCTGAAGAACCATGGCATGAACTTGTGCACCCTGAAAATGACTGGCACTGAATAACAAGGGAAGAAGGGGACCAAAAATTTTGCTTGTTGGGCAAAAATTGGTCAACAATTCCTTGAGAAGAGATATGATGTCCTAATACTATCCCTTCATCAACCATTATTATACACTTCTCATTACTCAAACATACTTGGTGTTCTTCACATCTAGTGAACAATTTATCCAAATTGCTCAAGGCTTCATCAAATGTAGTGCCATGGATAGTGAATTCATCCTTGTATACTTTCACACAATAATTTTTAAGATAAAAAAATATGGCTAACACTACTCTTTGAAAGGTAGTAAGTGCATTGCACAATCCAAAAGGAAGGACTGTATAAGTAAATGTTCCCTAGGAGTAGGTAAATATAGTTTTATCTTAATCTTTAGGGGTTATTCTAATTTTATTTTATTTGTTGAACCCACCTAAGAAATAAAAGTACTATTTTCCTACCAAGTTATCCAAAACTTGTTCACTAAAAGACAAAAAAAATATCTAGTTCTCTGTAATCTACGCAGACTCTCAATTTTCCATTCTTCTTAGGTATAATGACCATATTTTAAACCCATTGACTATAGGATATGGGGTAAATGAAACCAACTTCTAACATTTTTTTATCTCTATTTTTACAATTTCTTTCAAGCTGGGTCAATTCTCTATTGTGGTTGTCTAACTAGTTTAATAGCTTCAGTGTAGATGTGATAGGCACAGACACTAGGATGTATTCCTTTCATATCACTATAATTCCAAGAGAAGGATTTTATGTGTCATACTAATACATCAAACACTTAACTTTATTGTTGGTTAGTTAACCATCTATTGATATTCAATAGTTTATTGGGATGGATTTCAATTTATTTAGTACCTATAATGATGGAATTTACCTGCTTGTATTCATTCATCAAAGAATTAAATGGACATGTATGTGGTAGTAGCATGTGAATTTTAGACACATCCTTGTAAAAGGTTTCATTTATGGAGATAAAATTGGTCAATGGATAATGATAATCATTTAAAATTAATTTTTTCCCTTTTTGAGCATAGTCAACTATTTCTTATTGGATATATTGTGGTCTAGATAATATGTTTGGAAAACTTATGACATTGTCTTGGTTCTCAGTAGTGAAGATAAATTCTTCCCATTGATGATTATTTATCTTCAGAGCTAAGATATTAGGATTTGGAGCTAAGCTATCAGTATTTGGAGCTAATTTATTAGTCTTCAGAGTTAAGATATCAGTCTTCAAAGCTAGGCTTTTAGACTTTAGAGATAGGCTATCAGACTTCAGAGCTAAGCTATCAAACTTTGAAACTAGGTTGTCTTTGTCCAAATCTTCTATTATATGTTCTTGAAATTATTGGACATGTTATTTTATGGTAACCGTGGCTAAATAAGACATACTATTCTAATTTTATTTAGCTTAATCCACCCATATTTATTTATAAATATCCTTTGAAGGTCTAGCAACTGGATAAAGGGATATTTTTTTGGCATGAATTCCATTGGAAATGGTCATATTACTAGATATACAATTAATTTATGTTATGCCTATAGCTAACTAAGGTTTTCCAATAATGATTGGATATCATACCCTCTTGGGTTTAGATTGAAGGATCATGAAATATATAGGGTATCTCTAGATTCTATGGTGATTGGAATGTTCTCTATGGTTCCTTCAGGTACAACATTAGATTGATCTACCATTTTCAAAATTATAGTGGTAGGTTGAAGCCTTGTGAGGGATAAAGATTATATTATTTTGATATTCATTATATTGATGTAATCACCCATATCTATAATAACATTTGGTATGGACTTGTTTCCAATTTTCGTAGTCATCATAGGACTACTAGGGTCTTTGTATTTGGGAACATGTATGCTTCCTACTAGTAAATTAGTAATTTTTCCAGTTACTTAAATTGTTTTAGGGTATTTTTATTTCTTCCTAGTGCTTTGATGTAAAATATTTTAATTACTTAATTCAATTTAGGAACATCCTTAATGGATCTTCATAGTGGAATTTATAACTTCATCTCTTAATTTGTGCATCAATTTAAAATCCTCCCTAGGTTTTTCTTTCATAAGTCTCAATAAATGGAATAGTAGGGGATATTTAATTATGATTAGTGTGATTGGAGTTGTAGAGGCTTCTACCTTTTATTTATTTGGTTCTTAAACTATAAAGGACTTAGGAGTGTTTTCCTCATTTAGAATTTTATTTATGGTAATGGGTGAATCTCTAACTACCTTTCTTGACCTAAGCTGAACATTATTACACTCAACTAAAACACTTGCAACACTATTTTCTTTATCAGCTCCATAAATAGGAGTATTTTGCCTATTCTTAGTATTTACCACTATTTTGGTAGGTAACTATGGTTGTTTAACCTGATGCTCAATTAATGGTGGTTGAGGTTGTGAAGGCATAAAATCCTATTATGGAGGAAACCTTATCCACATTTGATATTATTGATTTGACCATTGAGGTGGTGACTATTGTATCTAATGTGGTTGTTGGTTTTTCTACTATGCCTAGGGTTGTGAAGGATTTTGAGGCATCCCTCATATTTGTGGCATCTATTATTTATTACCCCATGGTTATGTTTGTGGTGGTGGTCCCCATATTTATGGTTTGACTTGTCCAGCCCATGGTGTTATCTATGGATTGGAGGGAAATCTTGGACCAAATTGATTTTGAAGATGGGAGAACTAGTTTCCTTGTCTTTGGATAAATTTCACTTCCTCAACTACATGTAATGATGTTTTTACCTAGTTTCTCATGGTAGTAAGATGATTTAAATTCTTAGTGTTATCTTATAGGTCACAAATACCACACACCTCTATTTTATCTAAAGGACAATATTTTACCACATTTTTAAGCCTACATCTAGGATAATGTATTGACAACTATTCAACATTTATAAATTTAAATTTTTCTTTAATACCATATAATTTGGATGTAAATTGTACTAGAATATATATTTTTAAATTAGTAAATTCTTCCATTAATTGGCCAACTTCAAGTAATTTTCCTAACCATGATTTCCTTATGCTAGGTATTATCCTGGAATAGTTAATACACAATGTTGAAATCTGATGAAAGGTTAACTTTTTAATGCCACCCTTTCCCATTAGGTTAAAAACATCATGTGCATCATCATATAGGTATTTAATAAATATTATATTGAGTTCATCCTTTGTCATTTGGTAACCACTCCATTTATGGGAAAATATAAACCTATCAAGGTAATCTTCTAAGGTTTCATTTTCATTTTGTTTGATCTTGAAAAAATCTTCTTTTCATTCTCTAAATATAGAATAATCCTAATATTTATAAATAAATGTAGTTTCTATTTCTTTCCAAGTAATTATATAAAGACCCTTAAGGCCCATGCACTATATCATGACTACATCCTTAAGTTTAGTGAGAATAACTTCAACTTTTGATTATCTATAACATAGTCATATATTTGGGAACTAATCTAGATCATTTGAGGATTTACCTATAAAAGTAGGTAAAATAGATGGCAAGATATTTTGTTATGGATATTCTATAATCAAGACCTAAGATGATTGGATAGGAAAAAAATTTGTCTTGTTGAGGCTGTCAAACAGGGTTTTCTACATGTGCATGTTTGTCTCCCATATTTTCTTCCCAACTTTGGTTATCAATACAATCCAAGTTTTCTTCTTGGTTTCTCAACCTATGGTATACCTCAGGAGGATAATATTCATTGGTGATTATATATTCTTCTTGTAAATCTTGTGGATCAAATCTAATTATTCCAAAAAGGGGATTCTCAAAATTAATTCTTCCTATTGGGGAAGATGTCCTAAATATAATTCTTCTTATAGGATCTATTTGTGAAGATGAACCTTTTTCAAGAGAGGAATTAGAAAAAGTTTGTATATGGATTTCAATTGCCTTTATTTCACTTCTTGATCTTTCTAAAAATGATAGAATCCTCTCTTCTTATTTTATTTGGGATTCTTTAGAGATAAACTATCCTTCAAAATCTCTTAGGTGGTTCATAAATCTACTAAGTCCTTGATTTTTTTATTTTTAGGGATATATAAATGTTTTTGAATTTTCTCTATGTAAATTTAATATAGGATCTCACTAACACTTATTGATTAAGATTTCCTGACAATGACACAAAAAATTATAGTTTGTCATTATACCTTTCATTTAACCAATCAATGGATTGGTGTCATTTTCTACCAAGGCCAGTGTCCAAGGCTATATGAAATGAGATGTTGAATATTTGAGTTAATAGTTCATTTTTTAGGGGGTGTTTACTTTATTGTTGATGTATAAATCCTAAGGATAACAAATAATATTCTAATTCTATGTTTTAGAAAAAGTAAATCTAAAATTTTTGGCTAACTAAATATCCCTTATGGAATTCCTTATTAAAATGAATATTTGGTTTACACTATCAACATCCAAAATGTAAACATCTGGCATTAGGCACTACAATGTCCTCATTCAACTTACCTGACTAGGTAGGACAATGTTTTATTTTAGAATGTGAGAATGTTGATTTCCTATTATCACCTAGATTGATTCCTAATATATTCTAAATATGGAGATGAGTTAACAAACTTTGCCTCTTATGAAATTTGAAAGACACACTTTGCATAAATAAAATTCACTTGCATTGAACTAAAAAAACTTTGCATTTAATGAAATCACACTTGCATTAAAAGAAAACACACTTATTTTAAAAGGGAAATAACATTTTGTGTTAAAACAAAAATCAAACTTTGCAGTGAAATGAAATATACCTATATCAAAAGAATTACACTTTTAAACTATAAACTAGAAACACCAATTATCCTGATCTTTGAAGAGAAATGGTCCCTTGCTTATTCCTCAGAATAGGATTATATTTTGCTCAATAATGGAATGGAAAGCTAAAATTTATTAATACTTCATTATAAAAAGGAACATATAAAGATGTTATGAATTCTACAAATTTACACTTGAATGTTCCTTATCTCTAATATGTTCTCTATTATCTATTATACTAGAATGAGAAGGAAACATGTACTTAAAACACATCTTAATGACTATTATCATAATATAAAATTTGGTGATCTAAACAGCCAAATCTATTTATTCAAAATAGAATATCTACGAATAAAATCTAATGCTTATAAGGAGGCATTAAAAATGATTCAACTAACATATATCTAAATAGATTATGTCCACTTTTATAAAATAGAAATATATTTATATTTGGATCATATTAGACCATTATTATGAATAGTAATGTCTAAAATAAGATATCTAAAGAAGAAAAATTTATATATGTACAATATATATCTTTGGATTTGTTATATTGATCTATAGAGTACAACTGGACATATTCAAAGTAGAACTAGGCATTTTTGTAGCATGGTTGGATAGGTCTTCAAAGATATAAATTTTTGGATCTTGACTAAGGATATTTGGAGATTACTATGTTCTATATCGAGTCTTCAAAATTATTTCCAGAAAGGTGTTTCCAAAATTGTTAATGACTTTCTCAAAACAATCCTGCCATAGGGATGTATTTGTATATGTAAAATTGTACTCATTTCATCCAAGCTAGACACAAATAACAAGATAGCGAATCAACAATGTATCACATATGAATAAAATAAAATTTCATGTATTTATTACTTAGATGAGACCTTGACTATTAAATGTAATGTAATATATAACTAGGAGGTAATGGATAGTTTACATAAGATATAATTATCTATATAGAATGTTTATTAGTTACGGTATCCAAGGATTAAGGAGTTCAATTTGACATCCTATATAGATACAGACTAAGCAAGAAGTCTAGATGATAGGAAGAGTAACAGTGGAAGATATTTATCCTTAGGTGGGTGCCTAATTTCATGGATAAGTAAGAAAAAACCTTTAGTAACATTATCCACTTATGAGTTGAGTACATTACAACAACTTCTTGTTTCACTTAGGTCCTATAGATGAGAAAAACCCTAAAATACTATAAAGGTGGAGTATGATGATCCTAGTACTATTTATTGTGATAATAAAAGTGTTATAAGCATCTCAAAGAAACCTATCATGCACTCAAGGACTAAGCACATTCCCATCATATATCATTTTATAAGAGAGTAGGTAAGTGAAGAAAGTGTTAGAATTGAATATGTTTCTACATAGGATCAGATTACAGACATTTTAACCAAACATTTGAACACTTAAGATAGGAATTAGTTGTAATTCATGCCACTAAAAATCATTGAATAAGATAAGTACTTAGGGGGAGATAATTAGGTGGTTCATTATCTCCAAGATCAGGTGAGTTGTTCAAATAAGATATGCATGGAGATAGGTGGATCATGTTTTTATTATGACTAATAAACTTATAGTCCTATGTGTTGAATATTTTAGTTGAAAGGAGTGTGATCTAAAGAGTTGCAGACATCAATTTATCATTTATGTCAAAAGGGGTAAAAAGTTTAGAATGAGGGATAAGTTACTTATTGAGAGAACTTTTTGAGATTTGTTTCCATCAATGATAAAGGGGGAGATTATTGAGTATCATTATTGATTTCAATGGTACATCTTGCATAAGATTGATGTCATTGAGATAGTATGCCTAGTTGGTAGTGTGTTGATGTGACAAAGGGCATTGATGGAGTTTTATCACTGAAAGATGTTGTCACAAAATAGAGTTTTAAGGAAAAAGAGAAAATTTGAAGGAAACTAATGCCTTTTGGTTTCATGAAAGTGAAGGTATTTGAGTAGCCTAAGCCTAGTCATCACATGAAAAGGCCTTGGAAGAAGGTATGCAGATGGCGTCTTGGTGAAATGAGTATACATAAGCATGAGTGGTTGTATGAAGTTTATTGAGAATTCATGAGAGGCATTGTATCACTCATGAGAGTCTGAGGGTGAGCCTACATGGGTAGGACCTTCAAACTAAGTCTAAACCTATACCACTTCTAGATCTTGCCTATCCTAATGAAGTATCATTATCCATTGTCAAGGCATATGAAGAAGAAATGATAGTTTTTAATCATGTATGAGGTTTCTTGATTATGTGATATTGGTGGAGAGTGCATGGAAAGAGGCATGAAGGTCATTTTTAAGACTTAATATGGTTTTTAGGTCAAGGTATAAGTGATCAAAGAGAGAGAGAGAGAGAGAGAGAGAGAGAGAGAGAGAGAGAGAGAGAGAGAGAGAGAGAGAGAGAGAGAGAGAGAGAGAGAGAGAGAGAGAGAGAGAGAGAGAGAGAGAGAGAGGCCTAATGAGGATTCATGATTATATTTTATAGTTTTTAATCTTATTTAAGCATTTAAATAGGTGATTTATGTTTTTTCAAGTGTGTTCATGTAGTTTGAGCTCTTAGTTTTCAATAAAATGCATGAAAAGTGGTTTTTATGTCTTTCAAGTACATAAAATGAAGGGTTATCAACTTGAGAAAGATTTTATTGTGATAATTATCTCATAAAAACTTTTAATTAGAACCTAATATATTCATAATAGATAGTTAAGTTTCCTAAATTAAAATTCCATGCATTTATTTTTGGATTAAGGGGCTATGCTTTATGAATAATTATTAAGAATGGAAATAGGTTTAAGCCCTTTTAGAACCCTAATAAGGACCAAATTTTGAAGATGTTGATAAAAATTGATAGCATTGATTCATAAGATTTGTTAAGCTAATATATGTTGTATTAAACTCTCCCAAGCACCTCTAAGTGTGATTGAGTTGTCAGGTGTGTGAGTAGACCCTATAAGAAAGTGCTAACTTCTCAAAGATTTGTTATAGTAGTCAAAGTTGGCCAAGTCAAAGTATTAAAATGGATGGAGGATGAATATTGAGATATTTATTTTATGTCCATGAAGGTTTATATATATGTTATAGGTTTTTTTTTTAAAATTTTGTGTTCCAAATTGGCCAGTTGTTAGCAGGCCTAATGGTGCAAATAGTGAAAACCCTAAGTAGTAGTGAGAAGATGATTATGAATGTTTTATCATGATATAATTATGAAAAAAATTATGTATATATGTTTTTAAATAATTTTAATAAATTTTAATGTTGTATATAATTTTTTTAGGTTAGTGAATATGCTGAAAAAGTTGTTCATAAGTTGACCTATATGGTTCAGATAAGACAATGAGATATAGGGTCATGAGATTGGTCTGTAAGACCAATACTTTCCACTTGAATATATTATATTGATATATAATAATTATATAATTATATCATAATATCATATACATGCATCAAAAATCATTGAAAATTTCTATATAAGTGTTTTAGGTCTAAGTCACCATGACTTGCCTTTAAGGAAAATTGGCAAATCTGAGTGAGCAAGTTACAAGAGTGTTTTTGAGTATTTTTTCCATGTGTGATGAATTATAATTCACTTGGTGAAATTTCATAGGTATTTTATGTTATTTTAATATTATTTATTGTCATATTTGTGTGGATAAATATTTTTTCATCTTCAATTGTTCAAGATAGATCTTTCTATGTGTGTGAAGGCCTAATGTAAACAATACTAATGGTGTGCTTCAAGTGATGGTTGGAGATAAAAAGTTTAATGAACATAATATGATCCTATTATGGGTCTATTTTAGTTTCATATCAATTTTTCCTACCATGTGTGTATTTTTAAAGTGTTCCAAGGAGATCAAAGGTTAATGTGCACTATTGAAAGCCTAATTAAATTAAGTCTCATTAAGGCCTAAAAGAGGTTTTAGTATTTTGAGTTGAGTATGACCTATTGTATTTATTTATTCATGTATTAAAAAAATTATGAAACCTATTATAAGGTTAATATAAGTGTCCAAATGTGTATGGCTGACCAAGAGGTGTGTGGCTAGATAATTGTATAAGAACAAGGCCTAATAGGCCTAACTAGAGTGTTAGAGAACTTGAGAGTGTAATAAAATGAAAATGAACATTATTGAGAAGTAGGAGGTATTTTAAACCATTATAGTAGTATATATAAACTATCATGAATATATAATAGGGTTATTTTAGATGAATATCAAGGTCATATGACCTAATCTATCTTGAAGAGACCTAGTTGACCAAAAAAGCCTAGGAGGTAGTTTGAGAGGGATAGAAGAGTGAGAAGAGATAAAGAAGATGATCATCATATATTGTGTGAGAATAAAGGTTTTATGAAGCTGATAAAAAATATTATGTGTCTGAGTTGGTGATTAGTCATCTAGGAAGTTGGTGCCTCCTTACAATTTGGTGCTTGCTAAATTCTAGTTGAGTGGGTGCTTGACTAGTTGGGGTTGGCGTTCCATGTGGAGTGGTGCTTAACTAAAGATTTATTTTTGTGGTATATTACTATATTAAATTTTTATATATCAATGGGTTTTATTTACTTTGAGGTTTTCCCACATATATAATGTGTTATCTTATTTCATGATCATGTATGGTTGCATATGCTTTACTAGATATTCATGTTTGGTTCATGTATGATTAAGTGGAATTGAATGAATTTTTTGAAGAAACTAATTTATAACCCCCCCCCCCCACACCTCTCTTTTATTTTTATTCCAACATTCCTAAGTTACCTAAATAAGATAGGGGGAGAGCATACACATGACATTCATCTTTCTAAATGAATTCTAAATGAAAATACTTCAACAAACAAGCATAAAAATGAAAACTCTTATGAGTATTTAACTAAATTGAGAGTTCATTTTTATAACACAAAAAAAAAAAATTCATGAAGTATGAGTCCCTTAGCATTGTTTTTAAAACTTTAAATAAAATGAAAAATAACTCAAGTATTTAAAACACCAAATTCAAATGTGAGTTTTGCAACTTAGAGTGTTTAAAACCATCTTTTATTGGCCTTTAGGTCTTGTAAAAAATGCTAATGGGTTTATATATTGTTTTACAAAAGTGATAGCCTTGAAAATTAGCTCAAAAAAGTATAAAATCACCTCTCAATAAAAATTTTGTAGTTATGCAGTAATCTATGAACTCTAAAATTTTTCTATCATAAAAACACATTAAAAATAGAATGCTTAAAAACTTGTAGTGAGTAATTATGTAGGTTATAAATTATTTTACAACTCTATTTGAAGATTTTGCTCTTCTATTTGATAATTTATATATTATGTTTTATTATTTCTCTACTCAAGAAAATAAATTCACTATTTTAGAGGATAATTTTGAGATTATTGAGAAACCTACAACAAACAAAAGCACACATGAATGATTTTGTACTTTAACAATTTTGTTACCAATAAAAATGTTTTTTCTGCCAAGAAGAATGAATTCATAGCCTAAAAATGTGATTCACTCCACTGGAAAATGATTTCAATTTTCCACTACTAATTTTTCTATTAAAAATAATGATTTTTCTATTACAAATAACATATTTTCTAGTCTATAACAATTTCATATTTAGATAAAAAATGAAAAGGAATTTTTCCTATAAGACATTTTTGTAATAATGCTCAACAATTTTGTCGTTTATGTGCTTGATTTTATAGATTATTAGGGTTAAGGCTAAACTAGAGTAATTTCATTTAATTCTAAGATGAATTCACATATTTAATCAATGATTTCTTAGTTTTTTGTGCTAAATTCATTATTACATAGTCACAAATTTTCACATACATAGTCATAAGCAAAAATAAAAAAAAGTTAGAAATAAACCATGAAATTAAGCTCTGTAATGAAGTATTATTGGCTCAAAAAATCTCTCAATAGACTCCATTCATGCTTGTGGGTTGTGTGGTCCCATTGGGTGTGCAATGATTTGAACAAGGAATACATATAGGGGAGGTTAGTCTTTTGTAATTCCAATAAAACAAATCAAAATAATACACTAAAATCTTAACACCTATAGCCTAAACACTAGGGAGAGAATAGGTATCAAACATAAAAATGAAAAAACAACTAGAACACAAAAGAAGACAATTATTTTACCTTATTTTGAGCTCCAAATGGCTTGTTGAAGTGGCTTGCTTAGTTTGTGCATAAATAAGTCTTTGAAAATGAAGTTTTCTTTGGTCCTCTCCTTGGCACCTTGTATTGGTTGCTTGGATTATGAATTTAACATGGTAACATTACTTGAAAGGTTTATTTACATCAATTTGAGCATTATAACATTACACCAAGATATATTTTTAAAACAATGGGCACAGACTTGTATTTATAGACTCCAAAAGTTAACACTCACCCAAGGTGAGTTAAGGTTGAGTTTAAACATGGAATGAGTTAAAACTAACCCTAGGTGAGTTGAGGCTAACTGCAATTGACTTGAAAATTGTGATGTAATTATGATTTTAAATTACTAGGCATGGCTCTCAAATTAGATATTTTGGAAGATCTTGACAACTCATAAAGGCAATGATGAAAAGGCTTGATATTTTGAATTTTGGATTTTCCATTTTTAGATATTCATTAATTATAAATGGATAATTAAACTAAGTATTTAATATTGTTTAACTTATTGCTTCAATTTGATTAGCATTTTATCTCTTTTAAGATTTTATCAAGTTCTCCACTTAATGGGTTCATAGGCCAAACTTCCAATTATTAGGTCACAAGGTGATTGGGGATGAGTCTATGAGAGGTTATTCTTGTGTACAGTCTAGTACCCCAAATAGTGATGCCTCAACATGATTATAAGCATTGATGAATGATGCATTGCCAAAATTGGTATGTTCAATCATTCTTAGGATTAATTTGTAATGTGTAATAGGAATCAACATGAATTTTGGTTGAAAACCAATTATGGCTAGAATGGGGTGTCTACACAAGGCACTTGTAGAAGAATAGCCAGGTACAACCATCAAAGTTTTGCATACTGATAATGGTGGTGAGTATGTTAGTAACCATTTTGAGAAATTTTATAAATTATAAGGGATTGAAACAAAGTATACAATTTTACGTAGTTCTCACTAGAATGTTTTTTTAGAGTGCAATAATAGGTCCTTGAAGGAAATGGCCAATTATATGATACACTCTGAGTCTCTTGCACCTTGGTGTTGGGTTTAGGCCATCAAATGTGCAAATTATATCTATAAATAAGCTACTCATAAATAATTTAAGGTTATTACTCCTTTTGAATCTTGGATTAGTTAGAAACCCACATTAGATCACGTTGAGTGTCTATATCTCCTAGTATGGCCTAAATTTTCAAAAAGAAATGTAAGGCAATGGAACCTCAAAGTTAGACTTGCATCTTTATTTGATATCCTGACGGTGTTAAGGGATACACAGTTATCCATCCCACCACTCATGAGTTTTTCATTGATAGTAGTGTTCATTTTTATAGGGTCCTTAGGACTCCCTCCTCAACACCTCTCCCCCTTCCTTAGACACATTGGGATTTGATGATAGTTTTAATGATTTAGATCTACTTGATCAACTTCATTATGATCTTGATTATTCTTCTAGTTTTGATGATGAGAGTGGTGATGATTAACCACCTCCTCCTCCTAGAATATATTTAGAGGATGAGGAATCTCCTCTTCACTATTTGCACACTTATCCTCTTTTGGCTAGATAGATACATAAAGTGTTGGCCAATGGGCTAGATATATATTAAATAATAGGTGAATACATTCATAATTATAGGATGTCCCACATGCTTTCATAATTTTTTTATCCACAGTAATTTTTTGAGGAATCTATTAATGCTTATAAATGAACCACATGTTCTCTTTGTTTTTAAATAACACTTCTCATTTTAGAATTTGAAAATTCAAGGCATGAGTTGCAGGTTTCAACAATCTAGTTACATGTGGTGAAATAGCAATAGATCAAGATAAATGTTTTACTATTTTTGGGAAACTATATGTGTTTAATTTCCCAATTAGTAAAGGGTCTAAATTAATCTAGAAAATTAGTGAATAATAATGTGCCTAGGTTAACCTACTAGTTTTGCTAAATCTAGATTTGATCATTTTATTACTAAGAATAGCAAACAGGGGATAGGATGTAAAGTTATTTGATTTATAA
Source organism: Torreya grandis (assembly GCA_037957365.1). Classification (NCBI taxonomy): domain Eukaryota; kingdom Viridiplantae; phylum Streptophyta; class Pinopsida; order Cupressales; family Taxaceae; genus Torreya; species Torreya grandis. The sequence continues at coordinate 2,234,354 of JARHVA010002145.1, read as the reverse complement.
ACTAAAATAAAATATTATAGAACTAAAAATAACTAATATAGCTAGGTAGACTATCAGAAATAGGACCTAAAATTCAATTTTCTATGTGGATAGTAGCACTAGAAACTAGACACTTTAGGGTCCAGTGTTATAGTCCTATTTTTGGCACTATAGTCCTTTTAATCTACTTTTTATGATCCTTTTGGGTTTTATCACTTAGATCTAGGAGACCTTATGTATCATATTTTAGCTTCTAGAAGTCATCGAGTCTCATCAGGGGTCTATTTCCATCTTCAGTACCTATACTTATCCATGGACATGGAAATAATATATCAAATGCCAAAGGGGGAAAAACTATGTTAGGGGAAGAATGATCACATAATATAGAACCCCTACTATTTTGATTGATACCTATATTATCCCTCAATCTAGTGTCTCAGATCGAATGTAGTTTTCCCTTAGGGAACATGCTTAGCCAATGTGCATGATTGATGCAAGAATGAAATTTGCTTAGGCCCTTCCTTGATCAAGCATGAAAATCTAAGTGTGATGTAGAGAAGTTGATCTATACTATTGAATAATTTTTATTATGTCTAATGTGCCAAAGTAGTAAGTGCTAGATATAAAATGCCTTTGAATTCCTTTATATAATAGACTCTTTATTTTGAATTTTGGAGCTTTATTTGTATTTGGCCAATAAAGGGAAGACTTAGGAACAAATAAAATAAATGGGATAGGACCTATCTAGTAGATAAAACTAATTTTTGGGGTTCATATTAACCTTAGACAATAGCACTATAAATTAGACACCCTAGGTTTTAGCACTATAGTCCAATTTATAGTGTTATTATCCAGGGGGTTTGGGACATGGGGGGATGGATCAGGGTCTAAAAGGGGTCTCTAGGCGTGAAAGGGTCAAACTTGATAAGCTGTGGATGATTGGGAATTAACAAAGAGATGTCTAGGGAATATATCAAAACTAAGATAAGATAGATAAAAGGACCTGACTAAATATGAACAAAGCTCATATTCTCTAGTCAAAATCTCCTATGAAAGGACCATGAAAAGATATAATATGTGTGTTTTCTTGACTAATTTAGGGTGATTACATTTGCCCCATTTTTTTATAGTGATGTAATGAAATGAATTAATAGATTAAAATAAATAAATAAGATGTGTACCTAGACTTACCTGTGTGAAGATAAGTGTGCTAAAGGGATCTAACTTCCTAGCCATGGAAGTGGATTAAAGAACTGAGATAGTGCTTAGAGAAAAAGAAGGAATCTATGTAATAGATGTCCCCTATACTGATATTGAATAGTTCTTAAAAAAGAGAAGGAATCCCTATAATAAATGCCCATTATACTAAATCTGAACAGTGCCTAGAAAAGAGAAGGAATCCTCATAATAGATGCCCCCTATACTAAATCTGAATAATTTGAACTAGAATTGAGAAGTGCTTGGACATACAAAACCAAAGTTTTTCCTCTATCCTACATAAACTCTTAGGTTTGAGTAATATTATGGACCAATCACTGTAGATGACCATATGGTCCATTCTAGTGATAACCTAAGTAATGCCTAGGTGTATACTAAAAATGCTAGTAAAATGTGTAAGAAGAAAATGGCATGTCCTACCATCTCAATTTGTATAATCCTAGAAGATGAAGGACATGAACATATATGACATTTCCACAAATTTGGTATGTGAGTGATGCATCTAATAATATAGAAATTAGTATATTTGTAAACCAAAGGTGTATCCCTTTAAATGTCTTACACAATGCTAAGTGACCCCATGTAGTCTGAATCACTATATAATTTGACCAATCTGAGCTGAGTAATGTTAAGTGACCCATGGAGTCTGAACCACATGTGAAATATTTGACCAATATGAGCTAAGTAATGTCAAGTGACCCCTAAAGTCTGAACCACTTTTGAAATCTCAACCAATCTGAGTTGAGTAAGTAGTGTTATTAATCTAGATACTAAAGGTGTAAAACCATGATGAGTGACCCATGTAGTTTGAATCACTAAATGTTTTAACCGTTCTAATTTGAATCTTGATAGTTTGACTACTAGGTGTGTAAGAAATATTATGTACTAGATAGGTATACTAGATAAACTATGGGAGTATTAATATTATAAATGATGCCCCCCTTTTGGGGAAAGGGATGATATCCAAGATAGAGGAGGTTGAGCTAAAGGTGATGACTAATGGTAGGATGTATAGAAATGTAGCTGACACATAATTTGAGTAAATTGAAGGTTCATTATTTAAATTGATGATTTTGAATTACTAGGAGTGAAAGGTATCTTTGTTTGATTAGGATCAAAAACTAGAATCTAGGTTTTATGAGTTATATAGGAGCTATCATGCCATGGTAGGCAAATGAGGTAAAAATAGATTGAATGGGATGAAAAATTGATTTGATCAAATAGGCTAGGTTGTTTAAATGTTTTGAATAGGTGTTTGATTTGTAGGGACTAATATAGGTACCAAATAGGTGTATAGGCATGTGTATTATAGTAGGTAAATAACATAGTAATAGAGTGAGTCCTACTTTATTAAAAAGGTGTCAGCATTATGAGTTTGAGGAATAAAATGGTTTGAAAATTAGAGTTACATAGCTCAAGCTATGGGAAAAATAGAATGTTGATTTTTATTTGGAAAGGAGTTTGAAATAGAAAGGATTTGACTAATTTGTGATTCATTTACTCATTTCATAGTTGGAAACTGGGGCTATATGGTGAGAGGATGCCAAGGAGATGAGTACCAACTGTGACTTGTTGTGAGAAGCTAGTTGAATAGATTCAAGCTAGTGAGGGAGTTTCCTTGGTGAGTAATGACAATCCTTTGATATCTATATGTTTGTAGGGCCTGATAATTTCCAATTTTGAGCTATTTTTCATAATTTTTAAGTAGTTTTAAAATTTTTTTACTACTTCTAGTGTTAATGTCATAGGCTCAGTACTACTATCCTAGATTCAATGTTGTTGTCTAGGTTCTAACACTAGTGTCCTTCTACAATGCTAGTGTCCACTATGGATGAATTTTTTAGTTTTTAAGTTGTTCCTACTATATTATTTCTTAGGTGTTTGTTGTCTAACATACAATCTATTTGCTAGTGTTTTTTAGGGTGAGGTGCATATGTGAGAGTTCTATAGAGGCCAGGTTATGGAGACTCTGATATTACCACCTTCATCAACTTTTGAGAGGGCTATGATGGATAGAGTTAGACTGAGATACATATGTGATCTTGTTATAGTGTAGTGGGATAGATATTTTATCATTGCATTATGTCAGAGGTGGAACACTGATACATGCACATTCTAGATTCTAATAGGGTAGATTGTTGTGACTCTAGAGGATGTGTATAAGATTTTACATTTAATGATTATTGGGTGGTGAGTGTCATTTCAAGATGGCATAGGTGTAGATGCCATTAATTGAGCATTAAGATAATTTTAAATAAAACCTGTAGGAGTACACTATTTGGGTAGTGAGAGTGATATTTTAATGATGATTATTATGCAGTCAAGTGTTCCAAATTTGTAAAAGTGGTCAGTTATCTTATTGGCTTCTTTTATTGTTGGGGATGATAGTAGGGTATCTATTGCTTTTGGGATGCACAAAGTGGTTTAGATTATTGAGATGTATGGTACATGTTTTCATGGGCATAACCATGCTTACTCATTTGTACAAAGATTTGTATAGATTTATGCAAGAGTTTTTTAGTGGTGGTGTGGGTTCAACCACTTTGTTGTATTGTTAAGCTTACGAGCATATAGTGGTTGTGCAACTAATTAGATTATTAAGGGTGAGGCAGGCATATCCACAAACATTTTATGAGTTTTGGACTAGTGAGTTGGCTATCTAATCTCCTAAGATGGACCATTATAGGTGGTTTCTAGGCAAATTGGTGGTTGATGACATCATATGGAGGCCCTATATTAGATTTTATAAATGGCTAGAGGATGGAGAGTAATTGTGGCTCATGAGAGTGAGTTATTATTTACATGATCATTAGTATGGGGTTTATGAGAAATTTTAGTATGAGCATGTGACTAGATAGTTTGGATTTAAATAAGATGTTCCTCCTATAGCATGGATATGGTGGAGGAGTGTGTGAGCACTAATGAGAGTGGGAGCTTATCCCAGACTGACTGAGGTAGAGTTGGCACCATTGCCATTAGATGCATAAGATGAGGTTATAGATGTTCCTAATGTAGATGATGTAAGATGAAATAAGGGATACATGGTATGGTGGTTGAGGCATCAATAAGCTCCACTATATCTAACTAGTGTGCCAAATGTTCTTATATATGAGAATCTTGAGCCAATTTAGAGGGTGTTAGGTGAGTGGTTATAATGTGATCTTGTATCATATATATATTAACTATTATTTCTTATGTATTATGTGTAACTAATCAGAGTGTAATGTTGTGTACCTAGGTGAGGTGATGGATGTGTAGGGTAAGGCACATGCTAAAGTTAGTAGTGGGAATGATTTGTTCTAAGAGACTATTATTTAGTTGACACTGCATGAGATTACATGACATGTGTCTGATGATGCTATGGAGGAGGGTTTGATATAGAGAGATATAAAGATAGACAATGTTTATGCTCACTTGTTTAACCAAGCTGTTATAACTATAGCTACCTATGTTAAGGTAGTAAGAGAGAGAGATGAGTTGAGAGTTGAGTGAGATAGATATAGGATACCTCCTCCAGATCATGGAATACTGAGCTCCAAGATTATGGATGACTATATGGATCTTCAGTGGTGACATGAAAATTTTCATGAGGCATATGGTCATTTATTGGAATAAGATACTCATTTCAAGAGGCACTTAGGAGCTTGAGGGGGTAGAGAGTCATCGAGTGCTAGACATGATTATGGGACCATCACCAAAGGAGAGAGTAAGAATGAGAGTGATGACATGATCCCTATCTATGATTTATTAACCTTGAAATGATATATATGTTTTAAAAAATTGTGTTATATAGATATTAGTTTAATTTTGAAACTCATGTGTATGTGTGCTATGGATTCTAGATTATACTAGTATTGTAATGTTATGGTTTGGAATAATTCATTTAATGTTTGATGTTTGATGTTGAAGTTGTATATGATTGTTAAATGGTATGTAGGATATGTTTAGATGTAATTGTTTGATTTGTAATCATATATACGTGATAATATTATTGGGTTTTTGTAATTGGTAAAATTGATTTGGTAAAGTGAATTAGTTTTTAAGTAGGATATAAGTAAGGTCTGGCTTTTGAGATTGGTAACTTGTTTAGATAATTTAAATTATTTAGAGATTGGTAAAAGTTTTGTATTAGTTTATTTGGTAAGATTTGGACTTTAATATGTTGGTTCTTGGTGAGGGATGGCTATCTAGGATTAAGAATGTTAGTTGTTAGTAGAAGGGAAGAGTCAGATAGCCTTGTATGTGTATTACCTTCCCAAGAGTGGCTCAAGAATACAAAGGTTAGATAGACCTTTGGCTCCATCATTTCCCTACTAATTGAATCTATAAACTAATGCTAAAATGAATGTATGTTATATCATGATGTGTTATAATACTATCTGAACCCTGATGATCAAGTGAAGAAGTGCCCATATTACTCATGTTGTGTAAAACCCTATCTTGAGGTTATGTTGAATGTGATTCACTAATTATAGTAGGTTGTGATAACTCTATAAAATGCATTTTGATTGGATGTGGTATTGTAACTTTATATTATAGAGAATACTCATTTTATCTCAAAGGTAGTGGATTGTGGCATGAAATAGGACCTAGAGAGTCTACCTAGAGTGAATATCTCTCTAAAATTATGATATATTGTGGTTCCTATGACTCTATTGGATATGTATATTTAATTACACTATATATACCATGGACTACACTATTATATGTGGGTTGTTTGTGTTGTATTAGTTTCCAAACTTTTTGAATAAATGAAATAGGAGATCTCCTATGAGATTTTGTCTTAGGAGCCACATGAAAAAATATGTTTACTATTTTTGGGAAACTATATGTGTTTAATTTCCTAATTAGTAAAGGGTCTAGATTAATCTATAAAATTAGTGAATAATAATATGCCTAGGTTAACCTACTAGTTTTTCTAAATTTGGATTTGATCAATTTATTACTAAGAATAAGAAATAGGGTATAGATGTAAACTTATCTAATTTTTGAATTAAAACAAAGGATTCTAGAATTGTAAATCACTAATCTAGGTAAGTAGACTATCAAAAATAGGACCCAAAAGTCTATTTTATGCTTTTATAGTAGCGCTAGAAATTGGACACTTTGGTGTCCAGTGTTATAGTCCTATTTTTGGTGATATAGTCCTTTTGATTTGATTTTTTATATTTCTAAATTATATCCCTCGACTCTAGGAGACCTTGCATATCATATTTTATCTTCTTAAAGTCACTGAGTCTCACCGAGGGTCTATTTCCATCTTCAATACCTATACTTGTCTATGCACATGGAAACAATAAAATATATCAAATGAAAAAGGGGAAAAACTAGGTTAGGGTAGGATGACTGCATAATCTAGAAACCTTCCTATTCTGATTACTACCTACATAACTCTCAAGCTAGGATCTCAAATTCAATGTAGTTCTCCTTTAGGAAACATACTTAGTCAATGCACATGATTGGCATAAGAATGAAATTTGCTTAGGCCTTTCCTTAATCAAGCATGAAAATCTAATTGTGATATAGAGAAGTTGAGTTATACTATTGACTAATTTTTATTATGTCTAGTGTGTCAAAGTAGTACGTGTTAGATATAAAATGCCTTGTGAAGTACTTTATATAGGAGACTCTTTATTTTGAATTTTAGAGCTTTATTTGAATTTGGATGAAAAAGGGGAGACTTAGGATTGAAGAAAATAAAGGGGATATGACCTATCTGGTGGAGAAAACTAATTGTTAGGGGTCATATTGACCTTGGATAATAACACTTAAAACTGGACACCCTGGGTTTCAATGCTATAGTCCATTTTTTGGCACTATTTTATAGGGGGTTTAGGACCTAGGGGGATCGGTCAAGGTCCAAAAGAGGTCTCTAGGCTTGAAAGGGTCAAACTTGGTAAGCTACATATGACTAGGAATTAGCAAAGAGATGTCTAGGGAATATAGTGAAACCAAGATAAGATAGATAGAAGGACCTGACTAAATAAGAACAAAGCTCATATTCTCCAATTAGAGTCTCTTATGAAAGGACTATGAAAACACATAATATGTATGTTTTCTTGGCCAATTTAGGGTGATTACAATAAACTATTCCATAATATTTATATAATTTGTTGATTGGGAGCCACCTTGGTCCGTTATTCATGAATTACTAAGAATCTATGTTAATGCTTAGTGAATTATGCTCTAGATTTAAGCAATAGACTAATCTAAATATATATTTATAATGAAGCTAAAACTAAAATTATCTTGGGGTAAAAAGGAACAAAGATAAGGGTAAGGTAGAAAAGAAAAGAGTGATTACCAATTTTAGCCTTAAACATTAAGACAAAGCATCCATTTCAATTGATTATGAATTCAAACCAATATATAATTTAAAATAGCCTAAGATTAAATTACACTATATACCAAGCCAATTTCAAAGGACAGTGTGAAGAATCACAAGTAAGAACTAATTCTTCTTTGAGATTTACTACTATTTATCAAATAGAACATACACATCTGAAATCAAAGTAAAATAAAAATGAAGGAGAACAAAAGATCTTTCAACTAATCTAGTAGGTTACACAAATTAGAAACCCTATGATTACTAAGATACAAATAAAATTTCCAAGACACCATTCAAATTCAAGACCTTAACTAGCAATTGAGAGAAAAGCTAAAAATGAAAATTAACACATCAAACATGGACAATATTTGTAAAATTCTTTTGAATCTATTAATTACTTTAAATTATACAAATTTGCTCAAAAATATCTCTTTTACAAATGGTAATACATTCCTTTATAAGAATATTAAGAAGTATACCAGTCAATAACAAGATAGAGTTGTACAAAGATAAGGAATTTTATCCTTACAAGTTCAAAAATACACGTGTTTTTCATAATCATACTGACTTAGAGGTAAATATGATAACAAACTAGCATATACCTTTATAATGAAATATTTTATTTCAAAATGTTATGAAATTGTACAAAATATAATGATGTCTAATTGGCTATTGGGGCCTCTAATTATCATTGTTGGAGGATGTTCATGGCTTTCTCATGTTGCTCATTAACTAGTTCTAGATCCATAACAAGCTTCATTACCTACTCATCTTGATCTACCAAGTCATCAAATTATCTATCATTCCTATCCATGGCCACTTTAATTCTCTTGGCTTCATTTATCCTTTCTCTTTTATTTAATATCATGTCTAGGATTTTGTTGTTATCAGCCCCAGATTTGCCTTGGCCTTTTCCTTTAATTTCCTAGGTTACCAAAGTAATCTTATGTTTGAATTCCTCATCACTTATGATCCCAAGGGAATTGGGTTATGAAATATCTCTAAGCATGGTCCCAATAAGTTGTTCAATTATTTCAATTGGTGCCTTATCCTCTTTTAGGACCCTTTCCACACTACTATCCCATGCACTTAAACTTTGAACCTTTTCAATCACAATCCCCAGAATCGTACTCAGACGTCCCATACTGATGGTCTTGAAGTTTAGGATTTGTTTCTTTACTTGAATGTTGATTAGTTGGGATATTTTATCTTTTGAGGCCTATGATTGGGTGACTAAAATCTTGGATAGTATGCATTTCCCTTATAATGCACTTTGCCTTAGTTTCATTGACTTAAGTTCTCCAACATGTCATAACATAACTCATCAAGCATTTTTTTCATTGCATCTAGCACTGATAGAATTTCCTATGTTTACAAATTTTCTTTCTCCTTTTGAAAATTCTTGATCCTCTACTTCAAACAACCCTCAACTTTAGCTTTATCTTGCACTAACTAGGCCTCAATCAGACTTTCCACATCTTCTTCATGAATGGTAGGCTCACCTAGTTGTTGTCCTCCCATAAGGGTTAATAATATAAATGGTTCCACCTTTTAAAAGTTGAATTCTTATATCCCAACCATAGTTATCCTAGTTTTTATTCTCTCTAACCCAATGGTTTTAGGGTTTAAATAGATAGTAATAGTTGGATCATTAAATTTGGGAGGTTCTAGGACCTCCACACCTGAGTTACTAGATGCTCCTAGAGCATCTATCTTCTTACTTTATAGTCCTTCAATGGCCACAATTCTCCTTTATTACTACTCCTTAATTATAGCCATTATATAAGGCTTCATATCATATTGTATTTCAACATCAGTAACCCTCATCATGGCCCAAGAATGAGAGATAAAGGGGATCTTTTGTAATTTTCCATAGATGAACCAGTCAGGAATGACTAGTCCATGAATTGGGAACTCCTCACTAAATAGATTGACTTCACTAGTGGGATGAGTGAAGGTCAATCTTGGTCTTTTATTTGGTCCCATAGGGACCAATTCTAGCTCTGCCTTCCTCTTCTCATGGGATACTATTGGGATAAGCTCTTTTCTTGTATCTTCTTTGGCCTTCCCTTCCTTATTAGATTCATAGGATACTACAAGCTCCTTGAGGGCACCCTCAAGTATCTCTTTTGGCTCTAAGGCTATCATGTCTAGGTAGTAAATTAGGGAAGGTGGCCTTTGTGGGAGTGCTAAAGATGGTGTTCCCTCTCCAGACCTCTATTATAATTTCACCTCTCCTACTTTCTCTTTTCACTTACTTTTTTCACCTTGAACTTGCTCAGCTTATTATTGTGGTTATGGTTGTTATGCCTAAGGCTACTCATGGTTTATTCTAGATGACCTAGGTGGTAAGTGATATTATAAAGGATTAATTTACCATGTTTCCCTAGATGGATTTTTATCCTTGATTAACTTATGTTCAAGCTTAATGTTGTGGCCTTGGACCTTGGACAATACCTCTATATAGTTCTTACCCTTAATATATATGGTATCATGGACACTAATTTGATGTATGTATTATGACTTTGGAAGCTTCTTATCCTTTAGATGATCATGTACTATGTTCTTTGGATCCCACTTCTGGAGTTCATCTAGTTGGAAGCCAAATGAATCCCTATCTGTGGACATGATCTCCACTTATTTCCAATATCTTATTATGGTTTTCCTAATATTCAAAGGGAATGGGTGGAGTATACCATTCATCTTATCTTTGTAAGTCCTATCAATGATATGAATGACCTAAGAGGTAGTTTCTTTCTCTACAAGCTTATTTAGAACATTTACTAGCATCCTATAAGGTTGGGACATGATTCCTTCTATCATAATGACTATATAATCAAGTAATACCATATGTCCCTTATCATTTAAACATAATTATTGATAAGGGGATCTATTTTAATCATGGGAACACCTGTGATGGCTTCCACTATAGATAGATAAATGTAGTCATGAATAAATTACATGTGATTCCTGTACTTGAAAATGTGTAGTTTGGAATAGTATTGTGAAATGGTTGTCTTTCCCTCTAGGGACTAGTTCCTAATCATAGGGAATGTGATTAAGGAAATAAAGGCATAAAGTAGGTATAAAATCATAAATACTTTCTTTAAGGTCTTTATTTTGATGGTGTTGAATTTTTTGGCTATGAAAATGTTGATTAAGTCTCCACTTAGAGGGGTAAGTTTCTCCTCCACCATGTAGTTTACATATGAGACCTAGATCTTATTCACATAAGTAGCTAAAGGGGCACCAAAACATTAGTTCAAAAGGGTCATTATTATCCTAATTACCTTTTTAAATTGGATGATAGGGATATTTCCCTCAAGGTTTCTAAAGATATGAGCTCCTTGGTGTAGCTAGGGTCTAAGGATAGAGTCCAGATCATGGTTATTGGTCCACTCTTTGATTTTTGAAAGGTACACATGGGGTAAAAGGAGATTATATTACTTATAAAAATAAATAGGGTAAATTTATGCTACCTATTTTAAGTTAACCCCCCTAATGACGCATTCATTTTCTATTCTATAATCAACAAATATAGGGGTAAGGATGTCAATACAATGTAATACCTCTAGTTCTACTATGGCATGATGAAGGTTAGCCATTTAGACTACAACTAGGTTATGGTGTCACCTATTCATGGTGGAATTCATTTATTACTCCTATGGTATGGGTTGAAATTCTTATATCATGAAGAAGAGATTAGACCAATTCCTAATGTCATGGATGTTCAATGTTTTGAGGTCTGATTTGGTATTTTTGAAGATCTAGCCCTCATTGTCTATTATCAAATAGAGCTCAGTCTCTTCCTTTAATTGTTTCCTACTAGCTTCCATGGTATCTATATTTTCTAATTATTCACACCAGATTATATATTATCTTTGTGAAAGCTCTCTTAAAACTAAAAACATAATTAAGTTCTCCTTTGATCAAATTGTAACAAATTGAGTCCGTTCGGGTCGCTTTTATGTAGGGTTTAGGGTTTTAGAGCTTTAATGGTAGAATATATATAAGATTCAACTTATACATGCATTGGATTTTATTTTGACCTTTGCCTTTATACCTTTGTGTTTTCAATCCCACAAGATCTTGAATTTTGTCCTCTTCTACTTATGTGGTGCTTATCTGGCATTGGTCTAGACCTTTCATGGAATTTTTCATAAATGCCATTTGAACACTAGCTATTGGTATTTAAAATACATTCTTCATTTCACATCATAGGATCAAAATCTTGGATTAGCATGAGCCATTGATTATAATCGGGGCCCTTGGCTGTGATTGGGTCTTTCTATTACAAACCCCATGGTCATGACACTTGGCATGTTTACGTATCTTCTCTATGTTTTGTATCTTTGGTCAATCACTTATTGAATGAGTATTTTCCATGTGGAGAGCTCATAGGCCTTTTAAAATTCATTGGATCAAATCCTATGATAGGTTATGAACTATTGATCTGCAAAAATTCTCAAATGTTAAGTTAGTATATTATTAAAGTCATGATTTAGTCTTAAGTTCCTTAAGATAATTTTTATTTGTGATTATTAAGTATGAAATAAAACTTAGGCTAAGAAAATTATGCCTAAGTTTCCTAATTTATAACAAATGTGTGAGGATCTAAATAGTCTAGGCCACCACATATAAAAACCTTTGGTTAGCTTATACTCCATGTGATAAGGACCTACCTTTTAAAATAAGACTGAGCATAATGTCATAGTTTAAGGTTCATGATTTTTTAAACAAAATTCCATAAGGACCCTTCCATATAAATTTAGACTAAGTATTTAGATCATAAGACCATTTCCATATTTTGTAGGTTGAAAACTCCCATTATTTAGTATCCTTTGAGCATTTCCTTTAGATTGTAAATCCATTTTTGAGTTATTCAAATAGGATTTTTGAATTTCATTTGACCTTGAGTAATATATTTCATTAGATTAAAATTTATGGTCTTGCAAACATCAAATACACCCTCATGGGTGTCAATTGATAGTCGCATGAAGAGTTTAAGCTAGTGAAACTTTTATTTTAATGGGCTTAAAGTTGACGATCGTGTGGATGTCAAGTTCATCTTTTTGAATGTTTTAATGATGGTCACAAGAAAACAAATTTTAATTTCATTAACATATTTAGGGCCAAATGTGAGGATGCCACTTGGTATTTCTATGGGGCTTCCTAGGGTCTTAGTGTTAATTTACTCTGTTGGATCAAATGTCATGATAAAGTGATAGCTATAGGATCTTGATCCAAGGACATACTTTTGATTAGCTATAATGTCAGGTGGGCCCCTTTTTATTTTTAATCCTCAAATGCAATGGTGCTATATGTACATATTTTAGGTCTCCTGTATCCTTTTGACTTTTTAATTATGCTTTGCTCCATCTGATTAGGTCCTAACAAGTAAGTGTAGACCGTCAAATCATCAAAAATGTATGTTATTTAAGTCAAATTCCATGATAAAGTGATATTTTTAGGATCCTACAAGATGCAAGGAATTTAAGTTAGGACTGCAGAGACATAAAATACTTAGGCTTGAGATGTTAAGACTAAGGCAATGATTATATTAATGAATACATCAGGGCTTTAGTATTAAAACCTTAGGCTAAGTTGGGAAATATTAAAATGACCATGCAAGATGACATTACTTAGGCCACAAGGAACTTTAGAAAAGGGGGAAATAACAAAGGGGACCAATTTTATAAGTTAAGTTATGTTAAAAATATGACTAAGCCTAGAATATGCATTTTATACTCAAGTCCATAAATGAATTTTAACATGGTTCCCACCTTTATTAAAATTTGAATTAAGGGTTTGTTAGGGTTTTTGAATAAAAAATTCTTAGGAACACACACCATGGAACCTATAACTAAAAGCCAAATTAATCTCATTAGCATTGTTAGTCTAGATTAAATCAAATTGAAACCACATAAGCCTGCCTTTTAACAAAGTGAATGACCTTAAAATTCTATAAAAGACCTTGACATGCTGAAATTTCCATGTTTTATTCTAAAGGTTTCTCAAGGGTCCCAATTCAAAAAATGGGGGTATGTTGGTCCCAACAAATGGCAACTCATGGGGGAAGAATAAAAATATGTTATAACTTAGAGACTCTGATTAGACAAATAATTAGGTCATCCACTTCATTTGATCAATATCATCATCCAAACCAAGTCATAGTTGAAACAAACCATGCACTTGTGGTTTTAAGGTCAAATACCAAGACATATCTAAACTATATGTGTGCTTTGATTCCACTTACTATTTGCCATGGGGTTCAAAAAATAACTTCTAGGTTTCATGTCCTTAATCACTTACACTAACTTATAGTGTGCTAAGATGTTCATTGGGAACTATGTTTTTAACATAGAGAAGGCTTGGGAATTACTCTATTGCCTACCAGGCAACCATAGCTCCAATAGAGATGCCTTTGGCTCTAATCATGACCTTGCTCCACTACCAGCCAAGCATCCATATCCTTGATGGAGATTACTAGAATCACCTATGCCTAAAATCTTTTGATTTGCATTATATCCTTATTTTTATATTTTCTTATATCTTTATGCTTTTAGCAAGGTTGGGAAATAGGATAATTAGGTTTTAGGATTTGGTCAAGTATTTGATATTTAGAAAATCACCTATGGTTACAAATCTTATCCCAGGCAAGGATGTTGATTAAGTGTTACTTTGGGGTATACCCTAATAATTTGAGTTTTCACCCCACAAGTGCAAGTCCTCTTAAAACTAGTTTGAGGTCAAGGCAATGGTTAGGGTCTCATGAAATGATTGGCCTTTTCATTGGTATTTACCAGTTTCTCCATGATATAAAATTATGATTTATGTTTGAGAACCATGTTCAACCTATGCATGGGGTTCATACCTACATTTTTTAATTGGGGGTGTGTTTTCAAGCAAACTTCATAACTTCTGAGCTCAAAATTGTCCTTAGGGACTCATTGGAATAAATGAACAAAGCAACAAGAAAGAAATACATAATAGAAAGTAGGAAAGAAAGACAACTAAGGAAAACAAATAAATATGTACATGCCTATGTACAAACAAAGGACAATAAGGAAATAACATGGAAATAAAATAAATAGCCTACCCACACTAATTTAATCATCTTACAGTTTACTCCATGAAGATCTTAGGAGGAGCAGTAGAGAAGCAATGTTTGAGATACAACTCATTGGTGGTAAATGTAAACTTTGCTCCTTGTAGATATTTGAGATTGAAGATGTTGTTCTTGAATGTTTTTACAATATGGTATGGACCAATCCATAAGGCTGTGAATTTTCCATGCTTGACCTTAGGCTCAGATGCCTTGTCTTAAAGGAGAACTAGGTCTTCCTATCTAAACACCTTAATCTTAGACCTTTTATAAAACCATCTCTTCATTATGATTTTATGCCTATTGAAATCATCAAATGTGTTCTCTCTTTCATCTTCCATCTAAATTATATCTAGCAATCTAGAGTTAGCTAGCTCTTGGATCTCTTCCATGTATTCTTGCATAAATTTGTATGTGGGTAGTTTGAGATGATAGGAAATATAGGCTCTTATCCACACACCAATAGAAATGGTGAATATTTTAGAGCCTACTTTATTCTTATCCTATCAGACCAAAGTGCAAATTTAAGGATCTTGTGCCAAGTCTTGTGTTCATCTATAGTAGACTTTTTTATTTCTTTTATTAGGTTCTTATTTATTGAATCAGAGACTCCATTCCCTTGGGGATAATGGTTAGATTCAAACTTAAGTATAACACCATTATCATTTTCCCATTTAGTAATATCTATAGATATGAAGGCATATCCATTGTCACACACTAGAAAGACTAGAGTTCCAAACCTAGTACAGATGCTTTCCTCCAAGAAGTTGATCACTTCTTTAGTCTTGCATTATTTGGTGGTTACAGCTTTAGTCTACCTTGTACAATAGACTATGGTAACAAGGACATACTTGTGACATTTAGATGAGTTGGGATTGACTATTCCAACAAATTCTAACCCCATTAATTAAAAGGTTTATCAATCATGACTAGTTACAGAGACATTTCTTCCTTTAGCTCTTTGGTGATAAAATTTTTACATGAATGACATTCTCTCAAATGTTTGTGAGCATCCTTAAAAATGGTTGGCCAATAATAGCTAGCTCTAAGAATTTTTTGGGTTTTTTTTCTCCTAGATGGATGTCCACTACCCAAATTTTCATGGAAGGTACTCATGATTTGGGTGGCTTCTTCTTGTGAGACACATCTCAATTAAATTTCATAAAAATTCCTTTTATACAAGATTCCATTCTTGATCAAATAGTGGGTTGCCTTCAACTTTAAGGCCCTCTTTTGCTCACTGGATAGGCTTACAAGACAAGTATCATTAATTACAAAATGTATGATTGAATCATACCATTCATTAGCTTAAATTTTTTGTTGATCCACTTGTATAATACTTAGCCTAGGGTTATTATTAGAAATCATCTAGATCAAACCTTGGCACCTTACCAATTTTGTTGTTTTCATTTCCAAGTCATGTTCCTTAAAAAATGACATACACTTACCTCTTCATTCTCCAAGCTCATTCTAACTTAACATAAGGTTGGTGGTAGGGTCAAGTAAGATAGCATGTACCTTATTTCTAAGGATGTAATGCCTAAATTTCTTAATTGCCTTAACTAATACATATGTTTGTATATCAATCAAGGAATAATTTAACTCAACATTCTTGAAATTAGTGATCATAAAATCAATTGGGTGGTCACACCATTCCATATTTTGAGTTAACACTATAGATATAATGTGGTCAGATGCAAAATAATAGGGTATAAGTCCCTTGAGGAATTAGTTTTTATAAGGACTAGAACTTGACTAATGGCCTTCTTGATATCATTGAATGCCTTTATGGAATCTTCATTCCATGTTACTTTGGCATCAATATTCATCATGTCATTCAATGGTTTGATAATTTCTATAAAACTATAAATAAGCATTCTTACAAAATTTAGTTTACCAAAGAATGACTTTAGTTCTTTTTTACTATTTGGAGGTTCTATTCTAGATATGGCCTCTACTCTTTTAGGATCTATAGAGATCCCATCTTTGGTTATAACATTTCCTAACAATTTTCCTTCAATCACATAAAAGATACTCTTATTATCACTTAAGTAAATGCCATACCTTTTATATCTTTCAAAAAAAATTGTAAAATCATGAAGTGATCTTCCCTATTTTTAGAAAAAACTATTAAATCATCCATATAAATAATTATGCATTTACCTATTAAGCCTTTAAAGGCATGGTCCATAGCTATTTAAAACATGGATCATTCATTGACTAGCCAAAATGGCATCCTATTGTAAGTAAAGGTCCCCCACTTTATGGGGAAAGATATCTTCATCCTATCCTCTCTATCAACCAACACTTGGTTGTAACCTGAAAAGCCATAAATAAAAGACATCATAGATGAACCTAAAACAACTTTAATCACTTGGTCTAGGGATGGAAGGGGGTAGTTATCATTTTATGATGATTTTTTAAAGTTATTTAAGTAAATACAAATTCTAATCTCATCATTCTTCTTCCTGATTGGTACCAAATTTGCCACCTAGGTGGAATGACTGATGGGGAGATGATCCTAGCATTTAATAATATTTTGACTTCCTTGAAGATCATGGGTTATAAGATAGGGTTTATAGGTCTCTATTTTTTCTTGAATGGTTTGAAAATTTATTTAATGGGTATAATATTTGTGATGACCCTTGGATCAAATATCTTTAAGTCATCATAGGACCATGATATGACATCTCTATATTGGGCAAGGAGTTCCTTAGATTTCTTGTTCTTAATATTTGTGAAAGATTTTCCAACATTTACTATCAAAATTTTATCATGAAGGCCAAGATTAATGACATTATAATATTCCCACTTACCTTGGAAACATTAAAAAACTCAACCAATTTATCCTAATCAAACAGTCTCTCTAAATAAATCATCCCCTTGGGGATCTTGTTGTTATTCAGCTAAATGAATTTACCATTAAATTTGTCCCCCTTAGATGTACTTTAATTAGCCTCATCAATGATATGAGCATAAAATTCCTAGAATTGGTCATAAAATCCAATATTTGTTGATCATCATTGAAGACTTGGAAATGGTAAACATTATCAGGCACTAAAGGACAAGGGATTAGCTCAATGCTAAAATTGAGGGAATTTTGATTGGGCATGAGGTTGGCTATAGTATATGTCAACTCATTAGTAGCTTGGTTTTCTCCCCTTGGGATAGAAATGATTTAAAAGGCATCAAAATATTCAATCAGATCCAAAACCTTGAACTTATACCTTTTTAGGTATAAGATCTTACATTGGTATTTCCTTCTAACTTAGTTAACCACTAATTTGAAATCCCATAAACCAGTATCTCTTTGAATTTTTTAATATAAAATTGTAAGCCTAGGATAAGGGATTAATATTTAGAAAGATTTTTAGTACAATGGAATTGGATTTTATAATAAGTATGGTACTTTCTATTAGTGGGGTCAGTTAAAAAAATACCAACACCTAATCCATCATTACACCCAACACCATAAAAATTTAACTTATATAGTCCAAGAATAATATGAGCACCCTCAAGATCACATACCTTATCAGTCTCTAGGGTGAAAACCCCTAATTCTAAGTCTATTATGTTTACCCTCTCATTCATAACATTGTACTCAGTTATCATATGTTTCATTCTTGTCTCTCTCTCAACCTTGATTTGATTGGGGACTCCCTTCCAAGGTAGCCATAGTTGTGAACAATCTATGGACATGTAACCATTCATAACCTTGGTCAATTCCCTACTTAATAATATTCCATAAACATTAGGTATATGAACAACTTCAATATCGATGAATTTCTACACCCTATGCTCAGATACTAGTTGCGTGTGAACATTTAAAATCTTCCCAATTACACTAACTCTAGATTTGTCCAAATAAGTTACCACTCTATCAAACTTAATAGGGGTTAGGCCTATTTGTTTTAATATAACTAAAAGTATGATATTAGTATACACTCCTAAATCTAATAATCAATTATGTACGTTCTTACCAAACATCTTGATAGTGAGCAAGAAAGGAGGAGATTCAGCCTTGGCCTTGTGCACAATCACATTGGCATGATCAGTCTATGGTTGATTATTGGACTTAAATGATTCCAATATAAGGTCCCTTTACTCTTTAATATTCATATTTTATGAAAAGTGATATTAGCCTTTATCATTTTCATGTCTTCAACTATGTTATAACCAATCTTAGAAGATCTAGGAATTTTAATGTTGGGTTTAAAAGTACTCCCTTTAGGTGGCACAGGATTGTTATTTGAAGAAGGGTCTGGAGGAGTTCCAAAATTACTTAGATGTGTTGAGGTAGTTAAAGTATGCCTCCACTCCATATTATTTAAGGGATAGGTTTTATTCAAGCACTGTTGAAAGTCTTAGATCTCCTTAGGGATCTCATTAGGTTAATTTTCCTTTTGAAAGGGGAAATCAAAGGTGTCTACCATGAAGGTTTGATTAGATGACATACGTTTATAGGTTATTTAATTTATCCTTTATAGGAACCACCTAAAATGTATCCAACTCCTCTTGGAAAGCCTGAAAGGCTTTAAAAAATTCTATACAATCATTTTTCCCATTCTTGGCTATGAAATGTACCCTGTAATAGTTAGGAAATGCAATATCAATGGGGTTAATGTCCATAGTCTTATTTTCATAAGATGGCTCATTATTCTTATTATTATGAAAACTATCATTCTAAAATTATTAATTGGCATGTTATACCTTTAAAATGAGAAGTTCCTACCTAAACTTTTAGTAGTATTTCCAACTTGTTTTCACAATTGAAGAATATTAGTGCTCAACTTTTGAACCATTTTTAGGATAGATTCATTCTCATTTTTAGGAGTTTTATAATTATGCACCTAGTTATTGTTACTAGATGGTATCAAATTCATTTGATCATTTGGATTTAAGCCATTATAAGGATGATTTAGGAATCCTAAATTATGGTTGGGAGTTGCTTGACTCAATGGCAATTGAGTTAGATTTAGGAGATGGTTTAATGCTAGGATATTTTGGTTATTATTTGGGAACAAATTCACCACAAGCATTTATGGGTTGATGTTTGGCATAGAATACACCATTTTCCCTTGGGGATGCATCTAATCATTGATGGTTACTACTTTAGCATAGGCTTTAGATAATGAAGTTATGTTTGGTATAGATCTCTTCAAAAACACAAAGGTCATGGGATCTACTGAATCTTTGTAAATCTACAAAGCTAAGACATCATCAAGATTGTAAGGGTCTATGGTCCTGATAACTTTTTTATAAAATCTTGAATTGAGGGACTTAATAGGCTCACTTTCATCTCTTCTAATAGTGGTGAACTAATGGTAGATAACACAAGGACTTACAATCTTACCAAATTGATCAATGAATGCATTATTGAAATCATCCCATCTTGTGATGTAATTATTAGGCAAGTTCAAAAACCATTCATAATCAACATCTTCAAATATAAAGGAGAATAAACTACAAGATACATCCTCATGCATAACATTAAGCGATATTAAGGTAGAATTAAAAGACTTTATATGTTCCTTAGTAGTTACTATACCTATTAGGCTAAATGTAGGTGTATATTTCTTAGGTTTTCTTAGGAGATCATGTACTACACTTGGTATGATAATGGAAGACTCTCCCAACTAAGACATACTTGGATGAAGATTAAAAGTATAGGTACCTTTAAGGGGTGAAGTTGGAAAATATCTAGACCTCCTATGTTGACCTTTGTCATGTCTATCCTTTTTATGAACCTCAAGTTTAAGTAAAATCTCTCTAGTTTCTGAGTGTGATCTTGTTCTAATCATGGGAAATTATAGCTTTGAAATTTGAGGATCTTGCCTAAAATATGATGTATCAAGTTAAATTTTATAAAGAACAAGAGTTAGAATTATACATTGATATTTTTTTTCAAAGGTGGTATGAAAAATTATGAAGGACATTGATATTTTACTAAATTAGCTCAATGATGTGTTCAATTACATGAATATGATCTATCTTTAAAAGTCTAATCCTAAAGGAACTCAAATCTATGCAAGATATGCCCACCTTTAATCAAAATGAGTTGTCTTAACCTTAGATACTATGGATATTCAAATATCAAGTTAAATTTACCAAAGAATAAGCATCAATGCCCAAAAAAATTCAAAGGAAGCACAAAGATTCACTAAATATAGCAAATATTGATGATCCTTATACTTTTAAGTAAAGAATTCACTCAAAAACATAAAGATATATTGATCCTTAGATAAAGCAGACTAAGATCATCAAAGATTCAAAGAATTCAAGCCCTCCTTATAGCACCAGTGGAGCTTATCCTATTTATGATTATAATTGAACCACAGGTGCTCTTAGTATTTAAAGAACACTTCTCATTTTAGTTTTTGAAAATTCAAGGCATGAGTTGTATGTTTTTGAAATCTAGTTGCCTATGGTGAAATAGAAGTAGATCAAAATAAACTGTTCCACCATATTTATATAATTTTGTGGTTGGGAGCCACCTTGGTCCATTTTTCATGAATTGGTAAGAATCTATGTTAATTCTTAGTGAATTAAATGCTAGGTTTAGGCTATAGACTAATCTAAATGGATATTTATAATGAAGCTAAAACTAAAATGATCGTGGGGTAAAAAAGGAGCAAAGAAAAGGGTAAGATAAAAAAGAAAAGAGTGATTACCAATTTTAGCTTTAAATATTATGACAAAGCATCCAAATATGCATTCAAACTGATATATAATGTAAAATGACTTAAGCTCAAATTCCACTATATACTAGGCCAATTTCAAAGGATAGTGTAAAGAATCACAAGTAAGAACCAGTTCTTCTTTGACTATTTACTACTATTTATTAGATAGCACATGCACATCTAAAAACAAAGTAAAATAAACATGAAGGAGAACAAAAGATCTTTTAGCTAATCTAGTAAGTTGCACAAATTAGAAACCCTATGATTACTAGGATACAACTCAAAATTCTAAGACACCATTCAAATTCAAGACCTTAAATAGCAATTGAGAGAAAATATAAAAATGAATATTAACACATCAAACATGGAAAATATTTGAATAATTCCTTTTATTTTATTAATTACTTTAAATTGTAAAAAGTTGCTCAGAAATCTCTCTTTTAAAAATGGTAATACATGCCTTTATAGGAATATTGGGAATTATACCGATCGATAACAAGATACAAGTGTACAAGGATAAGGATTGTTTTCTTTAAAAGTTATAAAATACATGTGCTTTTCACAATCATACTGACCTAGATGCAAATATGCTAACAAACTAGCATATTCCTTTACAATGGAATATTCTATTTTAAAATGTCATGAAATCCTATAAAATAGATTGTTGTCTAATTGGTTGGTGGGGCCTCTAATTGCCATTGTTGGAGGATTCTCATGGTTTTCTCATGTTTCTCATTAATTAGTTCTAGATCCATAGTAGGCTTCATGATCTACTCCTATTGATCTAAAAAGTCATCAAATTCTCTATCGTTCCTATCTATGGCCTCTTTAATGCTCTTGGTTTTGTTTATCATTTCCTCTGCATTGAATATCATGTCCAATATTTTGTTATTATCATCCCCAAATTTTCCTTGGCTTTTTCTTTTGATTTCCTAGGTTACCAAAGTAATGCCCTATGTTTTAATTCCTCATCACTTATGATCCCAAGGTCATTGGGTTGTGTAGGCTCTATAAGCATGGTCCCACAAAGTTGTTAAATTCTTGAAATTAAATCCTTATCCTCTTTTAGGACCTTTTCCACACCATTGTGGCATTCACTTAAACTTTGAACATTTTCAATCACAATCCCAAGAATTATACTCAAATGTCCCATATTAATGGTCTTGAAGTTTGGTATCTATTTCTTTGCTTGAATGTTGAGGAGTTGGTATATTTTATCTTTTGAGGCCTACCACTAGGGGAATAAAATCTTGGCTAGTACACACTACCCTTCTAATGCACTTTTCCTTAGTTTTAGCCACTTAAGTACCTCAAACATGTCATAAAATGACTCATCAAGAATTTTGGTCATTCCATCTAGCATTGATGGAGTTACCTATGTTTGCAAGTTTTCTTTCTCCTTTTTCAAATCCTAGATCCTCTACTTCAAACCCTAGACTCCATCTTTAGCTTATGTTGATTGGGCCTCAATAAGACTTTCCACATCTTCCTCATGAATAATAGCCTCACCTAGTTGTTTTCCTCTCATAGGGGTTAATCCTACAAATGGTTCCACCTTTTAAAAGGTGAATTATCCTATCCCATCCATAACTATCCAAGTTGTTATTCTCTCCAACCCAATTATTTCAAGGTTGAAATGGATGGTAATAACTAGCTCCTTGAATTTGGGAGGTTTTGGGACCTCCACACCTAAGCTACTAGATACTCTTGGAGAATTTATCTTCTTGCCTTTTGGTATTTCAATGGCCACAATTCTCCTTTATTCCTACTCCTTCACTATAGCCCTTATCCAAGGCTTCATATCAGCTTGTATTTCAACAATAGTAACCTTCATCATGGCCCAAGAATGAGAGAGGGGATCTCTAGTAGTTTTCCATAGATGAATTAGTTAGGAATGACTAGTCCATGAATTGGGAACTCCTCACTAAATAGATTGATTTCACTAGTGGGATGAGTGAAGGTTAATCTTGGTCTCTTCTTTGGTCTCATAGGGACCAATGGTAGCTCTACCTTCCTCTTCTCATGGGATTATATTGGGATAAGCTCTTTTCCTCTATATTCTTTAGGTTTCCCTTTCTTATCAAAATCATAAGATTTTTTAAGTTCCTTAAGGGCACCCTCAAGAATCTCCTCTAGCTTTAGCTGGATTAACATATTCACAAATAAATTGCATGTGATTCATGTACTTGAAGATGTGTAGTTTGGAATAGTAATGTGAAATGGTTATCTTACCCTCTGGGGATCAATTCTTAATCCTAGGGAAAGTGATTTAGTCAAAAAGGGTGTCAAGTAGGTATGACATCATAAAAAATTGCTTTGAGGTCTTTCTTTTGATGGCATTGAATTTTTTGGCTAGGAAAATGTTGATTAAGTATCCAATTTAAGGGGTAAGTTTCTCCTCCACCATGTAGTACACATATGGGACCTAGATCTTATTCACATAAGTAGTTAAATGGGCACCATAGGATCAATTCAATAGAGTCATTATTATCCTAATTCCCTCTTTGAATTGGATGATAGGGATCTTGCCCTCAAGGTTTATAAAGATATGAGGTCCTTGTTGTAGCCACGGTCTAAGGATATAGTCTATATCATGGTTATTGGTCCACTCTTTGATTTTTAAAAGGTCCACATGGGAGAGAGGGAAATTTTAGTACTTATCAAAACCAATAGGGGAAATATAGACTACCTATTTTGAATTACCTTCCCTAATTATCCATTAATTATCTAGTCTACAATCAAAAAATATGAGGGAAATGATGTCAATATAATGTAATACCTATGGTTTTTCCATGGCATGATCAAGGCCATCCATCTGGACTACAACTAGGTCATAGTATCACTTGCTTATGTTGGCATTCCTTTATTCCTCCTATGAAATGGGGTATAATTATTCTATCATGTAGAAGATATTAGACCAATTCCTAATGCCCTAAATGTTCAATGTTGTGAGGTCCAATTTAGTATCTTTGAAAATCTGACCCTCGTTATCTATTGTCAAATAGAGCTCAGTCTTTTCCTTCAATTGTTACCTACTAGCTACCATGGTCTTTGTCTTTGCTAATTATTCACACCAAATTATATATGATCTCTTTGAAATCTCTCTTGCACCTAAAAAACATAATTAAGTTCTCCTTTGATCAAATTGTAATAAATCGAGTCCATTTGTGTCACTTTTATATAGGGTTTAAGGTTTTAGAGCTTTAATGGTGGAATATATCAAATCTTTATATTATACATACCTTGGATTTGATTTAGACCTTTGAATTTATACCTTTGTGTTTTTAAGCCCATAATATCTTGAATTTTGTGCTTATGTGGCATTGGTCTAGACCTTTCATGGCATTTTTCATAAATGTCATTTGAATAATAGCCATTGATATTTAAAATACCTTCATCATTTCATACCATAGGATCAAAATCATAAATTATCATGAGCTATTGATTATAATCTTGGCCCTTGGTCGTGATTGGGTCTTTCTAGTGTAAATCTCATGGTCATGACACTTGGTGTGTTTACACATCTTCTCCATGGTTCATATCTTTGGTTAGTCACTTGTCAAACAAGTATTGGCCATGTGGTGAGCTCACAGGCCTTTGAAAATACATTGGTTCCTTAGACCATTGGATCAAATCCCATGATGGGGTATAAACCATTGATCTACAAAAATTCCTAAACGTTAAGTCAATAAATTATTTAAGTCATGATTTTGGATTAAGTCCCTTAAGATGAGGTTTTTTTCATGCTTATTAAGCATGAAATAAACCTTAGGCTAAAGAACTTATGCCTAAGTTTCCTAATTAATAACAAAGGCATGAGGGTCTAAATAGTTTAAGCCACCACATATGAAAACCTTTAGTTAGCTTATTCTCCAAGTGAAAAGGACCTCCATTTTAAAATAAGACTTAGCATAATCTCATAGTTTAAGGTTCATGATTTTTTTTTAAAAATTCCACAAGGACCCTTCTTTATAAATTTAAACTAAGTATTTAGATCACAAGACCATTTCCATATTTTACAGGTCGAAGACTCCCATTTTTTAGCATCTTTTAAGAATTTCCTTTAGATTGTAAAGTCATTTATGAGTTATTAAAATAAGATTTTAGAATTGTTAAGCACAAAATATACTAAGAGGGGGGTGAATCAGTATACTATATATAATTTACTTAATCTGATTTATTTTCTTTAACTAATTAATCACACATTCAAGATATGTAATAAAATTGAATAACATACACCACATAAGATATATATATATATATATATATATATATATATATATATACATGGAAACCCAAAGTGGGAAAAACCATGGAGAATAATCTCAAGTATATGAATGAGCACCAACTCAAATTATAAAGTTCTCAAGCACCAACTTGTAGGAGCACCAACCCCTTTACCAAACCCCAACACAACAACCACTTGTGAGCACCAACCCATAGGAGCACCAACCCCTCTTGTGTATAAAACACAACTATCTCTCAACATTGCTTACTTAATAAATGATATAACTCTACAATATCTCCTACTTTTCTCTTCACTTTTCTTATATAATACAATTACAAAACTATGCACTCTCTTGTATATTACAAATGGATTCTCAAGCCTTTATTTATAGCTTTCCAAATGACCTTTGGCATTCACCCTTTATGACCCTTCAATCCTCATGGAAAATGGTGCCAAACTTGCATGACCCTTTGTATCCTTGCATTTGAAAAGTCACATGGTGACCCTTCATAAACAAATGCATCCTTTCCTCTTTTGTTTTTATCTTGGTGACTTTTCATATTCCTAAATGTGTCCCTTCATGGAAAAATGTGCCATACCCTCTTTTGTCTTCACATGGTAACTCTTAAAATTCCTCAAGATGACTCTTTATGAGAAAATGTGTCCCATTCCTATTTTGTCTTTACCCCATGACTCTTTGACTTCTCCATGGGCCCTCTTTTGACTTATATGCAACCAAAAATATATTCATTAATATTAAATAAATATTAACACACATTATTCAAGATATGAATATTAAAATTACCATTAAATGTAATGGGGCCTTTATCACCAATGATTGACCTTTGACATCAATGACAATATTTCCAACAATCTCCCCCTTTGTCATTGATGGAAACCTCAAATTGAAATTGCCACATCCTAAAACCTACACATACTACCATTTAAAAAACATACAGTAACTCCCCCTTACTATAGTAACCTGTACCTATTATTTGTACCTATTTTTACACCTGTACCTATAACTATTTTTTTCTTCTCCCCCTTTAACATCAATGGCAATAGGCCTATTTAGAGCTAACACTTATCTCCCCTTTGATTGATGTTGATCCTCAATGGTAGGAAGTAAAATAAATTACTCCCAACTTTTCCTATAAATACTCAAATGTGTCTTTTGGTAGTGCCTTTGTAAAAATATATGTAATGAACTTTTTATTACTAATATATTCCATCCTAACCTATTGATCTACAACCTTCTCTCTCAAGAAATGATATATAATGGGAATATGTTTTATTCTTGAATGCATCACTGGATTCTTTGAAATATTAGTAAAACTTATGTTTCCACAAAAAATAGAAATAGGTTCATCATATTTTACCTTCATATCTTCCAAAGTTTGCTTCATCCAAAGCACTTAAGTACAACACAATACCACTACAATATATTCTACTTCAGCTATAAAAAGTGATACTGAATTCTATTTTTTACTTAAACATGATATTAAGCTATCATTAAGGAATAAAGTTCCTCTACTTGTACTCTTTCTATCATCCAAGCAACCTACCCAATCTGAATCTATATAAGTAACCAAAGTGAAATCTCTATCTGTGGGATACCATAATCCATAATCCAATGTCCCTTGATATATATAAATATTCTCTTCACCAACTAAACATGACTATATTTTTGAGCTGACTGATATCTTGTAACCATACCTATTATATGCATGATGTCTAGCCTTGATGCTATCAAATATAAAAGACTACCAATCATAGATCTATACAAATATTGATCTACAACACGTGAATCTTCATCCTTACTCACCTTATTTTTTGTACTCATTGGTGTACCAATTGGTGCACAATTATCAAAACCAAATTTCTTCAAAATTTGCTTGGCATATTTACTTTGAGATATGAAAATTCATTTATCTAACTAAAATATTTGTAATCCTAAGAAAAATGACAATTCTCAAATCATAGACATCTCAAATTCTTTTTGCATATGATAAAAAAATTCTTTTGTCATCTTTTCAGTGTTTTTTCCAAAAATGATGTCATCAACATATACCACAATAATCAATTGATGATCACCTTTTATTTTGATGTAGAGATTACTATCAGCAAATTCTCTCTTGAAGCCTTGATCTTGTAGGTACTTATCAAGTCTTTCATACCAAGCTTTGGGATCTTGTTTCAATCTATATAGTACTCTTTTTAATATGTATACATGGCTACTAATATTTGGGAGAATAAATCCCTTAGGATGCTCAATTTAGACCTCTTCTTCTAGATTCTCATTTAGAAAGGCAGATTTGACATTCATCTAAAATACTTTGAAATTTTTAAACACTGCATATGCAAGAAACATTCTAATAACCTCTAGCCTTGCCATTGGTGTAAAAGTTTATTCAAAATCTATTCCCTCAATCTGAGCATATCCTTTACATACTAATATTGCTTTATTCCTAGTCACTTCTCCATTTTCATTCAACTTATTTTTGTAAACCTATTTTGTTACTATCACATTGTGATCTTTTCTTCTAGGCACTAATTCCCAAGTATCATTTTTTTCTATCTGATTTAATTTTTCATCCACTACCTTAACCCATTGCTTATCATGTCTATCTTTTGAAAAATTTCTAGGATAAATTTTGGATAACAAAGAGAAATTAACATTCTCATATTCACTTACCATCATTCCTCTAGTGCAAATTCCTTCATTTATGTCCCTAATGATGTCACTTTCATTATGATTTCTCTAGACATATTTGGATGGGGTTTTGGTGTCATTTTTTTCCTTCTCATCTTCATCTGATTCTTAAAAATCTTCCTCTTCAATGATTTTAGGAATGTCTATTGGCTCACTAATTCTTTTTGCTCCATCTTCTTTTATTCTAACACTTGCGCTTTCAACTATTTTCTTGGTTCTCTTGTTATAATATTTATAAGATTTAATTTTTCAAGAATAACCAAGAAATATACCTTCATCTACTCTAGATTCAAACTTACATAGTTTTTCATCGATTCACTTTATGAAGCATCTACTACCAAAAACTCTAAAATAATCAACTATAGCTAGTTCATCTTTCCATAGCTCATAAGGAGTCTTGTCACTATTGACTCTCAATAATGCTTTATTATAAATATGCACTATTGTACCAACTACCTTTCTCTAATATTTATTTGGTATCTTGGATTCATTTAGCATTATCTCACCATCTCCTGAACTATTTTATTTCTTCATTCAACTACTCCATTTTGTTGTGAAGTTATGGCTACTGAATAATGTCTCTTTATTCCATGGTCTTCATAAAACTCAATAAACTAATCTAACATGAATTCTCCTCCTCGATCTAATCTTTGGCACTTAATATTCAAACTAGTTTCATTCTCAACTAATGCTTTGAATGATTTTAAATGTTTGAAATCTTCTAATTTTTTCTTTAAAAACATTACCCAAGTCATACATGAAAAATCATCAATAAGAAATATGACATATTTCTCACCTTGAGTACTTTTAGTTTTCATATGTCCACACAAATCAGTGTGAACAAGTTCTAACATCTGAGTGGTCAATTATTCTTTTGTTTTGACCACCTTCTAGCCTACTTCCCATGTTGACAAGGTTCATAAAGCGTGTTGGATGGCTTTATAATCTTTGGAAGATTTTTGACTACTTACTTCATACTAATGTTGACAATATTGTTAAAATTTATGTGTCCCATTCTCTTATTCCATATTCAACTTTATTTAATTTGACTCAAAAAACATCTTTGACCTTTGATGTTTGATAACATATACAAATTATTGCATATTCTTTGAGCATCTGTAACCAATACATCTGAATCTTTTCTCCTAATTTTAAAACCTTTTACATAAAAATTTAGTGTGTTCCCTTGATCACACATTTTACTTACACTCAAAATATTATGCTTAAGACCTTCTACATACAAAACATTTCAATTTTAGATCTACCATTATCCAAACTTAGTGTACCTTTTTCGACAATTCTGGTAGTAGTATTATCTTTGAATTTCACTATGCCATCATTGATCTTATTTAAGGTTATGAACTTGCTCTTGTCTCCTATCATGTGCCTTGAACATCCACTATCAGTGAACCATGGATTTTATTTATTTCTTGCATGCAAATTTGTTTGTACTAACATAGATTTTTTAGGTTGTTTCTTCTTCCATGAACATGTCTAAACTTTCTTCTTAATGAATGGAGCCTTGAAACTATGTTCCTTCTTGACTAACTCAAACACACTTCTATAGTAATAAGATATGTGTCTAAAGTTGTTTCACTTGTAACATATTATGGTCTCTTCATTAAATCCTAATAGAGGAGCAAAAGAGTTGTGGCTTCCACTTGACTCTGCATGAGTCTCCTCTTTATTTTTCAAATTGTTAGCCCTTTTTTGACATTATATTTTCTTATGACCATATCCATTACAATTAAAATAGTAACCATAAAAATAGGATATGTTTGTGTATCTTTGACCTAATTGTCTTTTGTATCTCTATTTCTTTTAGCCTTCTTTTTTTGACATGTCCTTTGAATTTTTAACTTCTTACCTTTTATTTCCTCTTTTGTAAGAGCTTCAACATATCTCTTTATTTTTTTGTGTTAACCTTGTCTATGAAAGTAGTGGCACCCCATTTATGTTTTTCAAATCTAATACCCATCTTCTCTAACATTGGATCTTTGAATTTCTAATATCTTATTTAACAGATTAGTGTTATTCTCAAATTTTGAATCATTGACTACTCTATCATTAATTGCTTTATTTATTTTCTCAAGATCTACTTTTAAAGAAAAAAATTTAATAACATACATTTCACATTATTCACTTACTTTTTGTAATTGTGCCGTTATATCTTTTTCATTCTTCTTGGCTTCTTCAAAGTGTGTTTGTAGATCTTCAATTGTTTCCTTTGACTCTTTTATCATTTTTATCAATCTGGATATTTAATCTTTGATTCTTCTTCTCAAGAGATTTTAATTATTCTAAGGCATAAATGAGTTCTCCTTCAAATTTCACTTTGGCTTCATCCTATTCTTCTTCTTGATCATCTATACTTTTACTTACAGAGGCATATTCATGTACGACCATGAATATAATCTCTTATTCTTCTGAATCATTGACTCCACTATCTTCAACTGAGCTAGGATCTTTAGAATACAAACGCTTCTTCTCAAATTCCTTCTTGAATTTTTCTTTGAAATTATTCTTGTATGTAGACTTTCCCTCTTCATTGTCAACATTACCCTTATTTGGGTACTTAGCTAAAAAATATCCAATCTTTCCACTATTAAAGCATTTAAAAGGTAATTTTCCTTGATATTTACCTATGCCCTTTTTTGGCTTGTGAATGAATAGAGATCTATTGTCATCTTGATCATCGCTAGAACTATAACTTGATTCTTAAATATTAGCCTTCTCTTTCTTTGATGTCTTCATAATAGCGTCTCTCTTTGAGGTTTTCTCTTATTTGGTCTACATATCATATGTCGTAATAATACCATGTAGCTCATCCATCTTTAGCTTGGATAAATTCTTCAACTCTTCAATTGCCAAAACTTTTGCATCATATCTCAATGGTAGAGATCTTAAAACAAAAATTTACCACAATTGATTCTTCTAAATTTTCTCCAAGACCTTGAATCTGATTAACTATTTGATCAACCCACAAAAGGTAACTTGCTTTATTTGATTCCTCTTCCATCTTCGAACTCTCAAACTATCTTTTGAAAGTCTGAAGCTTAGGTTACTAAAACTTTCCATCACCTTTATAAATATTCACAAGCTTTACCCAAGTTTCATGACTAGATTTACATTGCATAACTTTAATAAATTATGATTCACATAAACCACATAAAATAATATTTAGATCTTTAGCATTATTTTCACTTTCCTTTTTTTCTATTGGAGTAGTTACAAGTGTCTGTGGCTCTTCATATTCCTCCACCACTGCTTGCCAAATGTCAAATCCAAGAGACATCAAATAAGTCCTCGTCCTTATGATCCAAAAAGCATAATTTATCCCATCAAACAAAGGTACCTTATTTGTATAAAACACTTCATGTGATCTAACCATCGTGCTTTCTTCGATCTTCCTTCAAGCTATACAACTTTTTCAAAAGGAACCTACTCTAATACCAATTATTAAGCACAAAATATACTAATAGGGGGGTGGGTGAATCAATATATTATATATCTTTTACTTAATCTGATTTCTTTTCTTTAACCACTTAATTACACATTCAATATATGCAATAAAATTTAATAACATGCACCACACGAGAGAGAGAGAGAGAGAGGGAGAGAGAGAGAGAGAGAGAGAGAGAGAGAGAGAGAGAGAGAGAGAGAGAGAGAGAGAGACTAGATTTTTATGTGGAAACCTAAAGTGGTAAAAACCATGGAGAACAATCTCAAGTATATGAATGAACACCAACTCAAATTACAAATTTTGTAAGCACCAACTTATAGGATCACCAACCCCTTTGCTAAGCACCAACATTGTAACTATTTATGAGAACCAACCCATAGGAGCACCAACCCCTTGTAAATATTTATGAGTACTAACCCATAGGAGCACCAACCCCTCTTGTGTATAAAACACAACTATCTCTCAATGTTGCTTACTAAATAAATGATATAACTCTATAATATCTCTTGATTTTCTCTCTTATTTTCTTATATAAAACAATTAAAAAACTATGCACTCTCTTGTATATTACAAATGGCTTCTCAAGCATTTATTTATAGATTTCCAAATGAACTTTGGAATTCACCCTTTATGACCCTTCAATCCTCATATAAAATTGCACCAAACTTGTATGACCCTTCATATCCTTGCATTTGAAAAGTCACATGGTGACCCTTCATAAGTAAATGCATCCTTTCCTCTTTTGTCTTTATCTTGGTGACTTTTTCATATTCCTCAAAGTTTCCTTTCATGAAAAAATGCACCATCCCCTCTTTTGTCTTCACTAGTGACTCTTAGAATTCTTCAAGATGACTCTTTATGAGAAAATGCATCCCATTACTCTTTTGTCTTTACCCCATGACTCTTTAACTTCTCCATGGGCCCTCTTTTGACTTATATTAAATAAAAAATATATTTGTTAATATTAAATAAATATTAACACACATTATCCAAGATATGAATATAAAAAATACCATTAAATCCAATAGGGCCTTTATCACCAATGCTAGACCTTTGACATCAATGAAAATATTTCCAATAGGAATGCCATTTGACCCTAAGTAAGATATTTCATTAGATTATAATTTATGGTCTTATGGATTTCAAATACACCGTTATGAGCATCAATTGATGGTCATGTGGACGTTGAGTTTAAGCCAGTGAAACTTTCATTTTAATGGGCTTAAAGTTGATGGTTATACAGGCATTAAGTTCATCTTTTCAAACATTTTAATGATGGTCACACGAACATTAATTTTAATTTAATTAAAATATTTAAGGCAAAATTCTAGGATTCCACTTAGAATTTTTGTGGGTCTTCCCAAGGTCTTGGTGTTAATTCACTCCGTTGGATCAAATGTCATGATAAAGCGATAACCATAAGATCTTGACCTAGGGAATTGATTTTCATTAGTTTTCATGTCAGATGGGCCCCTTTTTCTTTTTAATCCTAGAATTTAATGGTGTCATATAACCATATTTTAGGCCTCTTGTATCCCTTTGACTTTTTGATTATGCTTCGCTCGATCCGATTGGGTCTTAGCAATTAATCATGGACCATCGGATCACCAAAGATGTATGTTATTTAAGTTGAATTTTGGGTTATCCTCACTCTATTGGATCAAATTCCATGATAAATCAATAGCCATAGGATCCTACAAGATGTAAGGAAGTTAAGTTAGGTTTATGGAGATATAAAATACTTAGGATTAAGGTTTTAAAACTAAGGTCGTGATTGTATTAATGAATACATGAGGGCCTTAGTATTAAAACCTTAGGTTAAGTTGGGAAATATTAAAAGGACCCTAAAATATTTCATTAGTTAGGCCATAAGGAACTTTATAAAAGCAGGGAAATAACAAAGGGAAATAAGTTTCTTAGTTAAGTTATGTTAAAAACATGACTTAGCCTAGAATATGCATTTTATACTCAAGTCCATAAATTAATTTTAACATGGTTCCCACTAATTTGGTTTCCATATTTATTCAAATTTAAATTGAGGGTTTGCTAGGGTTTTGGAATATATAATTTTTGGGAATACACACCATGGAACCTAAAACTAAAATCCAAATTAATCTCATTAGAATTGTTAGTCTAGATTAAATAAAATAAAAACCACATAAGCCTACCTTTTAATAAATTAGATGACCTTCAAACTCCATAAAAGACCTTGACATTATAAAATTTTCATGTTTTATTCTAATGGTTTCTTGAGGTTCCCAATTAAAAAAATGGGGGTATGTTGGTCCCAACAGAATCAAGCACTCCTAAGTGGGATAATGTTATATAAGATTAGTATAGTTCCTTATAGAGGAACATAACTTGGTATTTAGTCTCACTTCCTAAAGGAATAAAAATTGTTTGATGTAGGTGGATCTATTAAACAAAATTTTAAGTAGATGGGTATGTAGACAATTTCAAAGCACATTTGGTAACAAAGGATTTTTGTCAAATACTTGGCATTGACTACATTGAGATGTTCACCCCAGTTGCCAAAACAAACTCAATCTAACTAAATTTCACCCTTACCATATCACATCATTTGGATGTTCATCAAATGGATGTGAAGAGTGCAATTATTCATGGTGAACTCAAAGAGGA